>QRFJ01001812.1:0-188212 GCA_006176705.1 Cocos nucifera | reverse complement strand
TATTGCTTTAATTTTAACTATAAGTAGTTGCTAAGATCTAAATAGTAGATCTTAGTATCATTTATTTTTTTGCATAATTTAAATTCTATTTTTATTTATAGATCTATTTTTGACTTTAATCTTTGCTTTCTTTTCTTAAAAAAAAAAAAAATCAAAGATTTTAGAAATAAATCATTGCCTCTCTGTGGATTCGACCCGACTCACCACTTTCTTCATATTTTTTAATTAGTTTAAAAAGTAAGATCGGATTTAAATTGATAAATACGGTGTCTTAACGACAGCATCGTGTCCCTATCAAGTTTTGGCGCCGTTGCCGGGGAGGCATAAAAATTAAAATTTCTTTATTTCTTTGATTTTTTTTATTGCCTACTCATTATTTTTTTTTTTTTGCAGAAAAAAAAAAAAGGAACAAGGAGATTAGGGCACAGAACAAAACTCTCAATCCTATTCGGTGAGATCATTACTAACCCCATAAATCCTTTCTTTTCTTTTTAATATTTGCTTTATTTTAAATTAATTAAAAATATTACCTACATAAACCTAATTAAAAATCTCATCACAAGATTAGAAACCCTAATTATTTAGAGCATCCATCATATTAGTTTTTATTCTTATTTTGGTGATTGCTGGAGTCAAGGTAAGCCTTTTTTTATATTTTAATTAATTAGTTTAAATTGCATAGAATCTTTGATTGAAATTTTTTTTTTTTTTTTGCATATTTCATATTAAACCAAATTAAGGGCATAACCATTAACATAAGATAAGGTGGGGATTTTGATCAGACCTTCCTTAGCCCACAAACAACCAAACCAGCATCCTGGCATTAACCCAAATCTTAAATCTTAAAATCAATTAACATTAACCTTTAGGATTTCGAGCTCAATAGGAAAGAAATCTTAAGAGTTGAACTAAGTTAGGATTAATCACTTTGACTGGTGTCTAGGAAAGTGGTTTCAGGGACGATTGGGCCCGAAAGAAGGTGGTTATTAATTGGTATCTGTTGCTTACGCGCAGCCAATTGGTTGTCTAGGCAGCAACAGAGGGACTCCAGCGCTCCTTACACTTCACCTGAGCTCCCACCAGTCTCACTCTCGGTTAATCCTCTACTTTTGGAGGCTTTGAAGGTGACATCTTGGCAAGTTAGGAGCTGTCTAGATCTAGGATAACCTCTTAGTCAGGATTGATTGCCTAAACTTGTTTTGCGCAAATAATATCTAACATCAAATTAAACCTCCTCCCTATCTTCTCCCAGATTTAAGATTCTTTAGGATTTCTCTTCCTTCTCTCTTTCTCTCTCTCACTCTTCTTTTTTAAAAAATAAATAACTTAAAAAAAATAATACACTCACATAATTAAAAAAAAAAAAAATTGAACCATATAATCAAATTCCACTAGTACATGCACTACGAAGATCAACTTTTACACTGACCTATGTTAACACCAGATCCTGAACATTGAAAGACTAATTCATTTAAGACCAGGTAATCAAATGGCTGGAAATCGTGAAGAACCACCTAGGTAGATGAAGGAATACTTATTCCTTCCACCTACAATCCATCGACTTGCATCCACATACCTGATATCCCTGCTAGTCACTATGAGATTAAGTCAACTCACACTCACAATCAGATGCTCCCATCTTTTTATGGGAATCAATGAAGACCTTACAACATCTGGATCGAGTTCTTAGAAATCTGCTCTACGGTAAAAATTCAGAATTTTTCTGATGAATGCCCTTAGACTGACCTTGTTGCCTTTCTCATTAAAGATAAAGCCAAGTACTGGCTTTGGCACATTAGGAGAAACAATTCAAACATGGGCAGAGATGCAACATGAATTTCCTTAAGAAATTTTATCCATAGGACCGAACCAATACCATGAGGCGAGCCATCACGGGATTTGCTCAGGCTTCCAAGGGAACAAATTCATGATCATGGGAAAGACTTAGGAACTCCTTAGAAAATGCCACACCAATGGTCCTATCTAAGTGGCCAAATTGTACAAGCTTTCTATGAAGGTTTGAGATCAATATAAGCAGATGGTTTGAAATGCATTCCTATGGAGTGCATTCATTGAGCAAGAAGTGAGGATGAAGCTTAACTACTTGTTTGAAACTTTAAGTGAAAACTCTATCTAACTGCTTCATTATCTTCTTATGAAAGATCAATTTCTCAACAAAAAACGGGCAGGAATTTATGAGATCAAAACTTCGGAACTCATTTCTAAGGCAGATTTGAACATATACGCACAAAATTAGATAAAGTGACCTATTGCACCAGAAATTAGATCAATTCCTAAACTTAGGTTCAACAATCCCTGCACAATACAACACCAGCTCTAATTATCAAGTGATTTTGCTCTATTTGTGCTTAGCCCACACACATGATTATGTAATTGTCCCACGGTTTACAGCTACCATCTCTCTTATCCAAGAACAAGTCACACGACTGCTCCAAGGTACTACTCCCACAAAAACATTTAATACCCATATTTCACCATTCATCATAAATTCGCTTGGTTGGAGAACCATCCCTAATTTCTCTTGGAAACACAACAACTCAGGCTCAGACCCAAATCCACCAGATTTATCAAATAGGCCCCAATACGGTTTCAGATGAAGTCTGCCCTATAATGAAGTGGTTGGGGCGCCGCCTTATGTTCTATGCGTTCCACTTATCTTCAACACATTATATGGGTGAAACTCATATCTGCCTAACCTGTTCCTCACAGACCGTTCCTAGCCGAGTAACGCCAGAGGCGGAGTGATCAAGTCGTCACCTTCACAATTTTCTAAGCCAACAACATCAACTTCCCAGACTAGAAAGCTCAAATAGGACAAATGCTGAGTCTAGGCATGAGAGAGGAAACGGGTCATTAACCAAGCCAACCAACTTCAAATCCTAAAAATAATCCATCAATGCTTATCAACCACTGGATTTACTCATCCATTCTAAACATTCCACCTAAGACACCCCAATTAGAAAATGCCAAAAGCATATCTTGAACTTAGAAGTGGTAGGATTCTTAGGGACCATATCAAGACCCAGGCTGTGTAGCGCCAATACTTAATGTTAGGCAGGGCAAGATGAGATAATTGTAAGTAAGGGATATATGCATTTGCTCCATAGAAGATACTTGAGCTAGAACTGGTATCACTGACACTGGACTAGAAAGTAGGATAAAGAAAGAATAAATAAAGAACAAATAATTTAAAGAGCTAGAATTGAAAAGAATAATGAAACTTTCTTTATTAAATTTAAAACTAAGATGCAGAATTTAAATACAAGAAATTAAAGAAAATTCAGAATTTTAATACAAGAAATTAAAGGAAAAAAAAAACTAGATGAAGATCGCAGATCGGCGTAGGCATGAAGATGGCGTAGAAGACCGGCTCTTCTTCTCAGCAGCACCGCAGCTTTGAAGCAACCTTTAATCCCGAGCTTGACTTCCACCCTATACCTTAGCTTCTCTTCCAACCCTCCTCCTTTCTTAGAGGCTTAGGATCCTTTTTATAGAGCTAGAAGAGGTAGATATTTATTTCTAAAAGCAATATGGGACTAATTCCCTTTGTAATCGTAAAAATTTGAATAAAATTTGAATAAAAACAATCCTGTTACGTCTCTGGTAAATCTGGTAAAATCAGGCTATCCGATAGGAATCGAACGGTTCAAAAATCGTCAAAATCGGATGCCTATCAGCCCAGATCAGCTCGAATTGAAATACTGGCCGTCCGATCGCGCTTGATCGAGGAAATCTGGCCGCAAATCGCGCTTCGGGAGTCCTGATCACCGCCGGGAGCGTTCTGGACCGTCGGATCGAAGCTGGAATCAGGCGCTGCCGTTTGATGGTGATCCGAGTGAAATTGGCAACCGAAAAAAATGCTGACCGTCCGATCTTAACCGCAATCAACCGCAGCCGTCCGATCGCGCAATTACTGTTCCCATGGACCGCGTAGACCGGCCGCACCGCACACCGCAACCAATCAACGCTTCTGTCACCGAGTGAAATGACCAGATTGCCCTGTGAGCCGCGATAAAATTTTGTAGACCCTTTAAGGGTCTAGGTCCACCACGTGGCAGGCTCTGATTCGCCGGATTTTGCTGAGCTGGCGGTCCACGCCTGGATCGTAGACCGGCTGATGGCTTCAATGACTGAGTCGGCTTTGATGGCTCGGCTTGGGTGGCTCGGCTTGGCTTGGTGGCTCGGCTTGCGGAGCCGGTTGAGCCGTTTTCTTTTTTTTTTTATTTATTTATTTTTATTTATTTTATATTTTTTTTTTTAAAAATTCATATCTTTTTCATTTTAGCTCCGTTTTACTTGAAATTTATTTCGTTGTGATCAGAAAAAATGAGCTCTTTCTATTTAATAATAAAATTTTATTTTTTAATTTTTATTTATTTTTTATTATTATTTTAATTAATTTTTTAATTAATAAAAATATGAATTTTTCAAAAATTATATATAAATTGATTGATAATTCTTAAAAATTAATATAAATTAATTAATAAATTAATACTTTTATTGGTGAATTTACGATGCTTATCACCCTACCCTCTATCACTGGGTTCGTAGCTTTGAAAGGACTGTTACGTAATAGACTGACTGGACCCAATTATAAAGATTGGCTCAGGAACTACAAAATTATTTTGGGTTCAGAGAAGTTAACACATGTTTTGGACCAGGACCCTCCCACCTTACCAGCTCGTCCATCCACTGAACAGAGAGCGTCTCTGGAAAAATGGATTGACGAAGACAATAAGGCCAGATACTACATGTTGGGCTCGATGTCTGATGAGCTCCAGCGCCAACATGAAGATATCGGGACTGCTCGCCAAATGTTGGCTCACCTACAGGAGATGTTTGGTGAACAGAGTCGCGCAGCCAAATATCAAGTCACGAAAATGACTTTTTAAGGCTAAGATGCGTGATGGGCAGTCAGTCCAAGATCACTGTCTGACAATGATCAAGGACATGGAAGAGCTTGAGAAGCTCGGTGTGAAGTTGGACTTGGATCTGCAGAACGATATTATTCTGCAATCCTTGACTGATGCATATGGGCAATTCATCATGAATTACCACATGCATAAACTTCAAAATTCCTTGGCCGAGTTGATGAATATGCTGGTTACCGCTGAGCTTTCTATGAAAGGTTCTAAAGGCTCAGTTCTTGCTATGGAACGGACTTCTTCCAAAAGAAAGTCTTATGGAAAGAAAAAGAAGTCTGTGAAAAAGCAAAAGGTGGAAGGATCAAAGAAGAAGAAGGCAGAACCGAAGAAGAAAGGCCGATGGCAAAGGAAAGTGTTTCCATTGCAACAGCGACGGCCATTGGAAGCGGAACTGCCCTACTTACCTGGCCACCCTGAAAGAACAAGAAGGAAGGTCCTTCTGGAGGTATGCTCGTTATTGAGTCTAACCTTACGGTTTCTTCTGCATCCAGTTGGGTGCTTGACTCTGGTTCTAGTGCTCATCTGTGCACTTCTATGCAGGGTCTTGAGGATAGCAGGAGGCTGAGGGATGGAGACATGATCCTACGCGTCGGTAATGGAGCAAGAGTTGCTGCAGTAGCCGTGGGAACATACCCTCTGCGATTACCATCTGGTTTAGACTTAGTTTTAAAAGACTGTTATTATGTGCCTGCAGCTAGCAGGAATTTGATTTCTGTTTCATGCTTAGCACAAGAAGGTTATGTGATCACCTTCTTTAAGGACCATTGTAACATTCTTTATGAAAGAAATAAAATTGCAAATGGTTTCCTTATTAATGGTCTTTATCAGTTGCATATTGATGTACCTATTTTAACTATCGAGCAAAACGTGAATGCCAAACGACCTAGGGATAGTCCAAACGACAGATATCTATGGCACCTGAGATTAGGTCATATAGCAGAAGATAGGATTAACAAATTGGAGAAAAATGGGCTATTGAGTCCATTGACTTTTGAGTCATATCCAACTTGTGAATCTTGTCTTCAAGGCAAAATGACTAAACTCCCTTTTGTTGGACATGGGGAGAGGGCCACAGATCTCCTTGCCCTAGTACATACTGATGTGTGCGGCCCATTTGATGTGCCGGCTAGAGGCAATTTTGTCTACTTCATTACCTTTACCGATGATCTGTCTAGGTATGGGTATGTGTATCTTATGAGACACAAGTCTGAAGCTTTTGAAAAGTTCAAAGAATTCAGACATGAAGTAGAAAAACAAACTGGAAAAACCCATTAAGGTTCTTCGATCAGATCGAGGAGGTGAATACCTTAGCCGAGGAATTCCTAGACTATCTTAAGGAAAATGGCATAGTCTCTCAATGGACTCCACCAGGAACACCTCAACTCAACGGGGTTTCAGAACGGAGAAATCGGACTCTATTGGATATGGTTCGATCCATGATGAGCTTCACAGACCTCCCTGATTTTCTTTGGGGACACTTCATTGTTAACTTCAATCTATCTTACTGAATAGGGTTCCCTCTAAAACCGTTCCTACCACACCGTATGAGATATGGCACGGTAAGAAACCAAGTCTGAGTCATCTCAGAATTTGGGGTTGTCCGGCTCATGTCAAAAGACAACAAGCGGACAAGTTAGAGTTTAGGTCCTTTAGAGCTCGATTCATAGGATATCCTAAAGAGTCATTAGGATACTATTTCTACATTCCAGAAGACCACAATGTGATTGTGAGTCGACATGCCATATTTCTTGAAAAATAGTTTATTCAAGATAGCGGCATTGGAAAGCAGATTAAGCTTGATGAGAAAGTCTCACAAGTGGAAAGAGCTAAGGACCAAGTGGAACCAAATCAGGTTGAGCCAATAAGAACACTACCTCCTCCACCTCGTAGATCGGAAAGAGTTTCCCGTCCCCCTGAAAGATACTTAGGTATTATTTCAGAGGATGTAGAGGAAATGTTCCTCGTAGGTAATGGTGCTCATGGTGATGATCCCAAAACCTACAACGAGGCGATATCAGATATCGACTCCGAGAAATGGCTTGAGGCAATGAAGTCAGAGAATCGACTCGATGCACTCAAACCAAGTCTGGACCTTGGTAGATCCACCAGAAGGTATAGTACCTATTGGGTGTAAATGGATCTTCAAGAGAAAGATTGGTGCAGATGGGAATGTGGAGACATTCAAGGCTAGACTAGGTGGCAAAAGGTTATAGTCAACGCGAAGGCATTGACTATCAGGATACCTTTTTCCCCAGTGTAGCTATGCTAAAATCCATCCGCACATTGCTTGCTGTTGCAGCCTATTTCGATTATGAAATATGGCAAATGGACGTGAAAATGGCATTCCTAAATGGATATCTTGAGGAAGATATCTATATGGAACAGCCGCTAGGTTTCACATCCAGTGATACTGATCACAAGGTTTGCAAGCTGCAAAGGTCCATATATGGACTTAAGCAAGCATCTCGGAGCTGGAACACTCGTTTCAATGATGTGATCAAAAAGTTTGGTTTCATCAAAAATGAAGAGGAACCATGTGTTTTCAAAAGGGTCAGTGGGAGCGCTGTTGTCTTCCTCGTATTGTACGTGGATGACATCCTCCTTATTGGGAATGATATTCCCATGTTGACATCAGTCAAGATGTGGTTGTCCAAGGAATTCTCCATGAAAGACCTAGGTGAAGCATCCTTTATTCTAGGAATTAAGGTCTATAGGGATAGACCGAATAGGATGCTAGGACTTTCACAGAAGATGTACATAGAGGAAGTACTAAAGAGGTTTAGTATGGAAAACTCTAAGAGGGGATTAATACCCTTCAGACATGGTATTCATCTTTCCAAGAAGATGTGCCCCAGCACACCTGAGGAAATAGAACGCATGAGCAAGATCCCTTATGCTTCTGCAATAGGGAGCCTCATGTATGCCATGCTATGTACACGACCTGATATAGCCCATGCTGTGAGTGTCACAAGCAGATATCAGTCAAATCCAGGTGAAGAACACTGGACTTCTGTGAAATGTATCCTTAAGTACTTGAGAAGAACTAAGGATATGATGTTGGTCTTTGGTAACGGAGAACTCCAAGTTCCAAGGGATACACAGACTCGGACTTCATGTCCGATATAGATGATCGAAAGTCGACATCTGGCAGACTGTTTGTGCTGGAAGAGTTCCAAGCAAACGGTGATACCATCCTCATCCGCGATTACCTTGAGAAAGGTTACGTTGAGGTCAAGAGAGTCAACTCCGCAGATAATGTGGCAGACCCACTTACAAAGCCGTTGGGCCAGAAGATCGAAGCCCACCTTGAGAAGATGGGACTTAGACTTGTAGCCAATTGGCTTTAGGACAAGTGGGAGATTGTTAGATATATGTGCCCTAGAAGCCAGAATTGGCTGACACTTGTAATACACTTCTAGGGGCAAAATTATAATTTTGACTATAATCAATAAAATGGGTTATTTTCTATCACATATGTGTATTTAGTGTCTGTGATACATCCTTTGAGTTAATGGTAATGATAATTCATATTTTCAAGAGTTGAAAATTTAAGACATGAATAATCATTATTAACTCATAAACAGCTCCCGACCATAGGATCATCACGAGGATGGTGATTGATCCGGAAGGTTGGTGTACGAATCGCTTCTCTTTAGTAGATGAGTCTTGAGTCTACGGTGTGGAGACACCGGAGCGAGAGTACAGGTACTCGTTAGAGAACGAGGGCACTGAGCGTGACCACCTCGAGTAGTCATTAGGGAAGTCTACCTTCTCGTCAATGACTGACTCGATGCTGCAGTAGTGTGTCTGGTTCTTTGACCTGAGATGCATCGGCAGTTCACCTTGAGGGTGTTATAGTTTGACTACACCATTACTCGGTCTCCTAGCCATATGGAACCCTGAGGTGTATGTTGGCTATAGCATGTTCATTGTAGGAACTGGATTGCATCAAGATGGAATCTATCTACCTCGGTGGTAGAGGAGCAGCCCTATGATGATCATGAGAATCAAGTCCAGAAATCCATGGCCATGGTAGAGTGAAATAATAGAAAGAGTTTCTATTTAGATTTTCACATTGGACTCGAATCGAATGATTACATCATATGACAGAGACTAGGGTTTGACGAGTTCACCTTAACCCTAATCTGATCGGGGCTCAAGATAGAAGAACTTAATCACACAGGTAGCTGCACCAAGAGGTTCGCATTCAGCTCTGATGGGTTGCCACCATATACTGCTAGGTGTCACTGGTGGATTTTGGGAGCAATTAGAATGATTTAGATGATCGATCATTCTAGCTGTTCGAATCAGAAGAGTTCTGATCCATCGAAAGGAGTTTCGATGATGTCTATGATAGAGATCATGACATATCCCATTACCATACAGAACTGAACCTAACTGGGTCACACAAACAAGGGTTTGAATCTGGTGATCATCAATTGAACTGATCTAGTTCAATTGATCTGAATGAGATTCAATTAGGTTCAAGGAAATCGTGCTAGCACTCGATTGAACCTAACGTTCTTCTTTTGCTATCATAAATAAGTTGTCCTGACTGAGCCAAAGGAGTTTGTGCTCAATCAGAGGCCTTCATATGGTCTGACTGGAGGTTGTCCAAGTCAGAATAGGTTGTCTTATTTGTAAGACATTACCTGCCATTTTTGGTCACCTGCCATTTCTTGTTCTTTGACTTTGGTCAAAAGTCTACCTTTGACTGGTCAAACGTTGACCATTGACCTTTGACTTTTGACCACATGTCATGCACCTATTGGAGAGCTGGTGGGGGCCTGTCCCCCTGCCAGAACCTGGCAAGGAGAAGGGCGCACGCCAAGGGTGGCGTGAGCCCAAGTAGGAGGCGCCTAGGAGTCCTTGTTGGACAAGGACTCCACCTCCCTTTTGGATTCCAATCAGAGTTCTACTAAGAATCCAGTTTGACTGGTCTTAGGCACCCTCTAAGGAGGAATCCAGGGGTCTCTATTCCAACCAATCAGATTTAGATCTGATTTCACAAAGGGTTGTGATTGGTTGAGAGGAAGAGGAGTTGGATCACAAGAGGTCTATAAATAAGACCCTGCGCCCAACCCTAATTCTAAGTGAATGCTAATTAGACACGCCCCAAGGCTGCCTCTCCCCTCCTTCTCCATGCCATAGTCTCTTCTCCCCTTGCTCTCCACGTCCAAAAGTGTTTTGGATTTAGGTTGGTGCGATTCAGATCAAGGAAAGGCGATCAAAAGCAAGAAGGCTGCGCTGCTGCAAAAGGACGACTGCAGATCTTCAAAAGAGTTTTGAAGATCCTCCAGATCAGATCCAGATCTGATTTTTGGAGGTGTGATAGAGAAGAAGAGGATCTCCAGATCCAACCCGAGTGGATACCGGTAGAGGCCAGGCACTTGCGTGGCTTGATCCAGAACCTTCCGCTGCAATCAGGATCGTCTACAGGATAATAGGATTACCCAAATTAGGTAAATTTAATTTAATTTATCTTATTTTATTTTATTTATTAAAATAATAAGAATCAGATCTGAAACATATCAAGATCTGATTGAGATCAAAAAAAAAAATTTGAAATATATCTCTTGATCTAATCAGATCTGGACGAACCTGGACCGGAAAATCAGAATTTCCCTTCAGTAATAACCTTATAGATGGTATCACTACAGGAATTAAGGGAATTACTAACTGAATTTTATCGATGCTAAGAGAAAGTATCAATAAAATTCAAATCCCATATGAATCTATCGATGCTTTTTATAAGCATAGGAAACAGCGGCCTTTTATGACACTTTAAAGCATCAACAAGGTTACGAAACTCAAAAGCATTAGTGAAAGCATTTATCTCCATCTCCAAATCGATACCCTAGACTCCTCATCCCTCTTCTCTCTCCCAAGCCAACTCCCCCTCCTCTCATCTAGCCTCTCCACCTCATTGCCGATAGTGGAATATGAAAGCTTGGGTCCTCAGTACCTGCATTCTCCTCCTTGCCATCTTTTGGCTTCTGCCCTTGCATTCCTTCCAATATGACTTCATCCCTGGCGACCTCGATAGCACTTCCGGTGAGCTTCTAGTAAGCCATCCTCTTCCTCTTCCGATCTCCTCCGCAAGCCACTCTCTAATCCATCAGTCAAGGGTTCAAACTTGGATTCATCATCTTCTTTGAGGGATTCCTTTTGAGACCGAAATATTATTTGAAGATTATTTTTTTCATTAGATTCATCATCTTCTCTATCGCTGATAGTATGATATTTCTATCTTTTTCTAATAATATCATTGATTTTTCTTGGATTTTCTTTAGCTTTGACGAGCTCTATGGTGTCTGTCTTGAAAATCCCAGTGAGTCTTCCCCTTCCCTTCTTCCTTCTTCTTTTTCCACATCCAATCTCGGTCCATCCCAAAATTTATGCATTTGTTTGAATATCATGTGCAGTTGAATCTATTTTTGGTTGTTGGATTGATTTTATTTATGAAACATTTTTCAGTTAATAGAATCCATTAGGAAGAAACCTAATTCTATATATCTATGCTTTTCTCTAGTGTTTCTTTAGAGCAAAAGCGGTCATTCTCAGTCGAAGATGTTAGGGCTTCTTTTCCTTTTCCATCTCCTCTCTCCCTCTTGTCTCTCTCCTATTTGTTGTATAAAAAGATCAATCATGTTCCGAAAAAATAACTATCTTGAAGGAAAAATAAGACTGCTCTTGATGACTTAAAATTAAACATATGCATTTACTCCACCTAAAATCTTGTTAAGATGCATGCTAGTTTTCTCGATTACAATTTATTATTGCGATAAATGTATACTATGAGCTGTTGAAAGGTTCTAATATCATTACTCAGGTTTATTTTATGTTAGCAGATCATGGATTCTCTAAATATTAGTATGATAGCACTACATGACTCTCTTTGTCTTGTATATATTGATAGGAATTGTCCTTTGTTAACTCAGAAGAGAACATAGAAGAACCTTAATGCTATGCTCCCACCAAAAAAAAAAGGGCAATCAAAACATGTATCTTTTCTCTTATGGTGAGCCTTACTATTTTGGTGTCATGAGTGGTGGGCAATCCTTATTGAAAACTCGTAACTTGCTAATTTTGTCGATTGTTCTATTGAGTCCAGATGACCAATTGTATATTTGGTTGGTTGATCAAGTACATATATCATCTAGATTTTTTTATCCATTGGAGTAAATAATATCAGATAATTGATTTTACAATTCATTATTGTTGTGTAAGGCATCTACCTAATCAATTGACATAACTTGATTTCTATTGGATTTTTATTATTTCTTAGAGTATTTACCGTAGAGAAGCTAGCCATGCATGGCTTTTATGAGTGAAAAATCACATGTGATTGTGTTTCTTTAATTATCAGATGGCTCATATATTTACTAATAGGCTCCAATTGTTCATATATGTTTTCCTTATGTGACCTAATTTGTTTAATAAAAAAGTATGTTGAGGCAAATACTTAAAGTACCACACTGCCTAATTTATGACTATTAGTTTGACTAGTGGATTTTGTAAAGAACTTTGGGCACCCGAGATTTATAAAGCAGGCATCCTTCTTTACTAAGCTTTATTGAAAATTTAAGCAAAATGACTCCCGTCTCTTTTCTTATCAAACAATTTCTAAACTTCTTCCATTCTTTTAAGTAAAAGATGTTTCTATCTCGAACTTACCTATCTCGATATTGAGCCTCTATGAGCCTTCAATTTTCATGTTATTGTTGGAACAAGGCTTAAAGAATTACTAATATAATTTAAAAAGACTAAACAAAACTAACAAAATTTTATTATAGAAAATTATAATTGGCTTATAGAACAAGAAAAAATGATCAAATCCAAAAATGTGCGAGGTACTATTCTAAGGTGTATTTCTATCTCTCGTGTAGAAAAATCGGAAAAACTATCCTAAGATATGATTGGGATCTCTGCCTGCGAGCACAACTGTGGAGGAGATTGATGGAGATCCTTTTAGCATCTAGAAAAATAATCACAGAGAACAAAGACTTGAAGAGAAAAAATCAAAAAGAAGAGAAAAGATATTTAGATGGGGTAGAAAAAATCAAGTCTCAGAATAGCCCTTTTATAATGATCTAATGTGACCATTTATGACTATTTAAATGGTAAAATTGAAAGACAAGGCTAAAATGCTTGAAAAAAAAATTTAGAAAAAATTTGAGTTTTTCCATCCAACAATCCCCGACAAAAGTCAATTTTTTTTGAAAAAACATAAAATAAAACATAAATTTCAAGCGCTTATACTATGTAATGAATTAGGTGTCTTTATAAGACTTAACCTCACTTAGTATGAATAGTTTCTATATAAAAAAATCAGAGTGAACCAGATTTTGATTTATATTCTTTTGATCTAGACTTCAACTACCATGCATATAGCATAGAATTCTCTATCGCAAGTCTATGCATTAGTGGCCCTACACATATATCTTAATTTCTCATGAGAGTTATTAGATATAGCCTATATCTCATATCTGTAGCCTTGTATAGATACTCTCATATAGGTAAGCCCCTCCAGGGATATACATGGTGTCACATCTCGAGGAATAGCTTTTGGATCTTATTCAGATAACCACTACATAGGAGTACTAATCACCATATGGAGTTTATGACTCCTATATCCAATAAACTATATATGCTCCATGACCAATCAATCAGCTTATTATTACCATATTAAACCTTCTTCGAGGGATCTCTCTTCATAAATATTAGATTTCCACTATTGCAAAGTTCTTTATTGGCTAAGCTCCATCCCCCTCGATGACTCTAGGATCTTGGTTCTATTTAAATCTTTTATATAGACCGATATTTCCTCTGTAATTTTTTAGGTATACCAGAACTTATGTCATTCACTATATCTTGTAATTATTTAGCCATATCATTAGAATAAAGAAAATAAATAGAAGATATTTGTTTATCATAGGATGCTATTCATTGGTTCTTAAAAGATGAGATTTCAATAAATAAATATAAGGATAAATTATACATCTTCTTAAGTTTGAACCAATTTCACTTACACTCCTGTACTTTAAAATATGGTAAACAGATTTCTAAAGTTATCGAAATATTTCAATAAGATTCTGATGGTCACTTAACAGCTGATGACGTTAATAAAATTTTTTAAAATGATGTAAATACTCATCTTCTTCCTTCTCCCTCCTCCATAGCCAGTGTCCCTCTTTCTCTCACTTCTTTCTTCTTTTCTCTTCCTCCCCTTTCTTTTCATCCATTTCTCCTTCTTTCTCCATTCATTCTCTTCCCCTTCCTCCTCCTTTCTCCTCTTCTTCTTTCTCCATTCATTCTCTTCCCCTTCCTCCTCTTTTTCCTTCCTCCTCTTTCTCCTCCTCTCTCCTCCTCTCTTCCATTCATTCTCTTCCCCTTCCTCCTCTTCCTCCTTCTCTCCTTTCTTCACCCATTCTCCTCCTCCTCTTTCTCCCACCATGATGGGATATTCTTTCATGGTCCATCGATTTTTTCTCACCTTAACCTCTTGGCTGTTATTTATCCTTTTGTTCATAGTATTTATTAGTTTCTTTTTTCATGAAATAAAATTCTTTTAATCCATCCATTTAATTTCTTCCCCAAATCCTATAAAATTTCATGCTTCTACCAAAATTAAGCTTTCAAAACCTCAAAAAACCTACTCACATCAGCACAACTCTTACAAAATCCTATATGCTAGAGAAAAACTCCAACCAGAATCTAAGAAACCCCTTCAATCCTGCTCAAGTGCTCTCTTTTCCCATAGATCTCCGAAAAAGATCGAATTAAATAAAAAGAAAAGAAAGCAAAAAGAAAAAAAAATAATGATCAATCTATGTGGTAAAAATCTTATCTTTCATTTTTTTTCATCTTTTTTTTTATTTTCATCAATTTTTTTCTATTTTTTTCTTAATTTTTTCTCAATTTTTTTTTTCCTTTCTCAGGAGTCTCCATTGGGTGAAAAGCTTAGAGCAGTCAAACAGGAAAGCTTAGATGATGGCTATGATTTTATGTTGGATATAGACGGTTTTAAAAAAAAGGATGAGAAGAAGAACTGGATGGGAAGGAAGAAGAGGAGAAAAGAGAAGAGCAGAATGGATAGAGAAAATGGAGGAGAAAGGGAAGGAAGAGAATGGATTGAGAAAGGAAAGGAGGAGAAAGGAGGGAGAAAAAGGAGGAAGAGAAAGAGGAGAAATTAATGAAAAGAAAGGGAAGGAAGAGAAAGAAAAAAGAAAGGAAGTGGGAGAGAGGAATATCGGCCATGGAAGAGGGAGGAAAAAAAGATGGATATTTTTATCATTTTAAAAAAAAATTATTAACGAAGATAAATGGCTGGACTATATTGGAATATATTAATAACTAAAAGAACTAGTTTAACACTTTTTAAAGTATAGAGGATATAAGTGAAATTGAATTAAAATAGAGAGGATGTTACCTTAAATATAAAAAGAAAGGTTTATCAAAAATAACATATGCATTAAAACTCTAGCATGTCCCTTTTATGTAACAAATCTTTTAAGCCACACTGTTTCATATAATTTCATTCCTTAAGTCATCTACTTGTTAAACTCTTGCTTAAAAAATTGGATCAGATCTTTCCACCACACATTTATAATAACATGGATAAAATAATAAAAATATTTAAGAATAGAAAATATGACAATCAATGCAGTAGTCATTCATGATAATTATTTATATTCATTTTGAATAGAGAAAATATAAATATAACTGATTTGTATTATTTTTGTTTAAAATAAATATGGATACATGTAATATTTTATTCACTTCCATATCTTTTATAACAAATATAGATTAATGAGGTAGCGTATTCCAATGAATGTAGTATGGATTATTAGTAAAAAACAAGTCATATGAATATATTCAACTTTGAGTAAGCAAAATGAAGTTTGCATACTAATTTGGCTGAATAAATAACTATTCATATAATATAAATAAAACAAAATGTAGAACCATCAACCGAACCATGGAGAATTATATATCATTATGATAGAAAAAATATTCTACTACTACATAATGGAGAACTATTTGAATTAGTATATGGTGAAGATATGTCAAACAAACCAATTCTAGTACAGTCACACATCTGAATTGCACAATCTTACTTTGTGATGATTGACTAATCCTTTTTTATCAAAAAAATTAGAGTAATTTTTGAGTGAAGTGCACCATATCAAGTTTTGACGGTCGATCCAAAAGCAACTCGGCACGAGGTTTGGGACAGGTCTACTTTGATAGGCTTTGCCATCCCTCCTTCCGCCAGTTTCGCCCCTTGCTCTATATATCGCCTCTTCCTCTATATTTTTTGGACGGCTCGAACCATGTCCGCTTTGTCCATTAAGTGGAAATTTTGCTAAAAGTTATGGCTACGCAACTAAGGAATATGGACGATGGAAGAAATATATGGGACTCGGAGAAACAGGCAGCAACTCAACCTTTTATTTATTTATTTATTTATTTTAAAGAATTCCCTTGGCTATAAGAAAATAAATGATTTATAATAATAGGTTGCCGGATGTCAGCACCATTTTATCCTTTTGGAAAACTAAAATAAGATATAGAAGTGAGCTGGATCTATAGAAATAAAAAAGAGGGTTATTTTAGCTTCGAATATCTCACTACAGTTACCTAACCGTTAAAGGTGCTTTCTTTATTAATCCGCCAAGACCAATAGCCTCGGAAGAGAGAGATTCCCCCCAATTTTTTATGCATATATAAATTAAAGATCAAACCCAAGGCTCGCCACACAAACAAAACAATCCCCGCTTAAGAAGTATGATAGATAGACGCCCCAAGCAGAACCCCACAACCAAACACCACCATGGCCCCAAGGTACCCAATCCTCCCACCCCTCGTTCTCCTCCTCGTCCTCCCCATTATCCCAATCCCCTTATCCTCAGCAACATCACCCACAAGACCACCAAGAACGACATCATCTCCAGCATCCCCCACCCCATGGCCCCTCCAGTTCCACGCCCTCCTCTTCATGAACTACAGCGGAGCCCTCTCCATGATCGATCTCTGGTACGACTGGCCCAACGGCCGCAACTTCAACATCATCCAGGACCAGCTCGACGGCCCACCTCTCTACGACCTCGAGTGGAACAACGGCACCTCCTTCTTCTACACTCTCTCCTCTCCATTGTCCTGCCGCTCCGCGCAGCTCGACGTCGGCATCCTGCGCCCCAATTGGCTCGCCGGCGCCACCTACCTCGGCCAGGAGTACGTCGATGGATTCCTCTGTAATGTGTGGACCAAGGTTGACTTCATCTGGTACCATGAGGATGTTGCCACCAAGCGCCCTGTGGGTTGGGTCTTCTACACAGGTTGATTTTCTCACAGTTTGCCAGGCTGCGTATCAGTTGCTTGTTCTTCGTTGCTTCAAAAAGTTAAATCTCAAGCTGATCAGAACTACAATGATCTCATCTATCTATCTATCCTTTTGCAATTTGCTATAGGTCCTCTGATCTTCAATTCTTAGAATTCAACCTCCTCTCCTTTCAATTGTCATAAGAATGAACCCTGATCTTCGTTTGCTGACGTTCGCAGGAAGAGCTGTTCATGTGATGACATTTGAGGTGGGAGCAGCGCTCGAGGATGCCAAATGGCAGGCCCCCGTCTACTGTTTTGATAAGGAGCAAAAGGCGGGCGCGGAATCCCACTCCATTTCTGATGTTTTTCAGCAGAGAGATTGGAGGAGAAGAGAACTCTGAGAGCTTTGATGGAGTTTTGAATGCTACAGTTTCCAGATGTGTCTGGTCTCTCTTCTGAGAATGATTTTAGTAAATTGGGGTCCACTTATCTCTTTTTTAATCTAATAAATGATGCATGGCCCTGTTTCATGACTAATCCTGCTCAAATTAATGTAATACTTTTCGTTTGTACTTGATTGAATCAGCATAGAAACACCCAGGTAGATTGCAGAAATGAGTTCTACATGCAGGAAATACCCGAGACCAAATATTCTTGTCAAAAGAATGCAGGATTCCATGTAAACATCATTTTCTTTTACATTTTGGCAGTGCACCCACGCATGAAAATATATGGCAAGAACAGTGCAACAACATAGAGACTACTCAACAGTCAACAAAAGAGCGAGCTTTAAAGATAAAAATGATTTTGTCTTGTATCTTACATGAGGAACTGCGATAGATGGAGATAACATCCCTCCACTCAAGATGTCTTGATTTGCCACAAGCTGAAAACGGAAATTATATGAAAAGCAGTCTTTTCCTCAACATTGTCGGAGAAATGTAAACATAAAATCTGCAGCAGGAATGGGACAAGGAAGGAGATTACCTTGGAAAAATCATGCGGTAGTGCTTTGTTTGGCTTTCAACACCAGTTCTTCAGTAGTGGGGCCTATGATCTCATTAGCCCGCTTCAACGGCAAACAATAGACTCTTCCAATAGAGTCCTGGAGGTACAAGTTAAACATTTATTTTTGATGAAAACACAAAATTAACTTTGTTAATTTGATCGACATCTCTACATATTCACAAAAGACCAGCAAGCCAGCTCTGAAGAAATTTACTTAATTAGCATTTTAAGTGCTCGACATGATGCAAATAGGTTCTGCATTTAACGAGTTGAGTTGAAATTATATAGTATCAACTTGTTTAAGGGTGGTGAACTATGTTGAGCAACAGTCCACTTTCTGAGTTTAACCAGAGCCAAGTAATTTCTGTCAGCCCACTTGCAAGTTTGCCTCCTAGTTACAGCAAGTTTGGCAAAGAAAGCGCAGCAAGTCATGAACAGATACCTACAGATTACCATTTTGGACTACAGGGGACCATGATTCCAAGTTTGGACCCGAACAGTAATTTACTAATAATTGACCATGGTTGATCATGTCAGGTCAACCACTTTCAAAACCAACTTTAACCACGGAAAACATTTGAAACTAGAGCCCACCATCATAACACTTATTTTTTAAATTGCAGTAGCAAACAAACCCTTGGTGAAATCTAAGATAGGAAGCAGGGACGCTTTCAAGGAAGAACACATCAGTTGATTAAAGAGATGGCTAACATTAAGCAATATCAAAAGATGGTCATCATACAGCTCAAGCAAGGATGAAGATGTACATACTGAGAGTAAGAACTGGAATTACCATATATATATATATAATTAACAGACAGCATTTTAAATTTTCTAGCAATGTTTTGCCTCTCATAACTAATCAGGTGCCAAACATAGCAAAATTTAAAAGGTTTGTATCTTCAGAGTTAGCATAAACATTCCTACCCAACTGCCTATGGGCAATTTTAGTGACACTAGAAGTCTAGAATTAGTAATAGAGCTAAAAGTCATCTAGAATAACTCTGTTTGCTAATCATTGGCTGGGCGGTCCAGTGGAATCTCAATCTACATGCTGACAAAAATGGTGGATGACTCTACCATCACCTCACCTCAATGTAATGTACACCAACAACCTTAGTAACTGGAATCATTGTCCTCAGTCAGCTTGCCCCTCTTACACTAGTTAGATTTCTTATTCATTTCACTTTTACATTCATTTTTGTTGTTTTTTATTGGGGACTTCTACGTTCTCTTTATACTTAAATGAATTGGCATTTTACAGTTATTAGCTACCCACCATGCAGTTATTAATATTCCATCTCCGGTCCAATAAAAAATTCCTCTTGAACATAGTTCATCCTATCCAAATTCAAAGTTCAGCATGCCCCTCATGTCACATTATGGCACCTCATCTATGACAACAACCAACTAGACAGGAATTCATCCCATCCTCCTCAGGTAACATCTACCATTTTTCTACTTGTCTCAACTATCCTACATGTGTTCATCGTTGACAAATCTAAGCCTTCTACCAGACCACTGTAAGGAAAGGTTCAATCTTAATACATCATTTTGGTCCACAAAGAGAAACCTCAGCATCTGACCACCATACAACCCCCTTGATAAATCAAATTCTGATTAATAATTCTCCTTGAGACTTGTACAGGTTAGAAAGTTGCCAAAAACGAAAATCCCTCAAGTCCAATGTAGGCTCCATAGTATAAACCTTCAAAATAGCACTACTGCAACCTAAAGCCATGAGGAAATATCCACTACAGCCCCTTCCATAGCGAAATAGAAGAGTTTTGGACACCCTAGGATATGTTAGAAATCAAGCAGTATATATATATATCTGACAGCTTATGCTGAGCTCTTTACAAAAATAAATAATAAAAAAGTCCAGCAAAGCTCTTTCTCATATACATTTTTTTATTATTTTCATCCAGTTGCATGACAACTTATATTACCCATCAGTAGATTTTTCCAATCCTAGTTATTATTCAATAATTATTTTGCCACTCCTTACTCCTAATGCTGTTCAAACTAGCCCAAGACGTTGACTTTTCTGAAGGCAGCAAGGAACATACAACCATATCTTCCATTGAGTCTCAACAGTTGTACAGCTGGGGCGTCTTTGGACTGTGTATCCATTCTTCTACAACCGTTCTTTTCAAATAAGTGCTCCCAAGTCCGCCATTTATAAAATTGAATTCTGATTATGCTTTCAGTCATCAGAGTTCAAGAGGAGGTGCAGGATATTTAGAAACAGTACTGCAGGTATCTTGATGAAGGGCGTTCTAGTTCTTTTACCTCTGCCATTGTAGCTGAATTCCAAGCTCTTTAGAAAGCAATAAACTTGCTTTCCTTCAGGTTAAGATTCAAGCACTTTGGGTCAAAGGAGACTCAAATGGTCATTCAAAGCCACTAAAAGGATCAGCTAGGCACTATGCTATCTTGCCCAATACTGAGAGATGCCTGCTACCTTATTTCTAATGTCCCTAAAGTCATTATCTCCTATTTTTACAGGGGAGCCAACCAGCTTTGTAATCCAGAATGTCTAATAGTAAAATGCTTTGCCTTTTACGAGGGAAAAAAGCTGCTCAAACTAGCAATTCTTATAACATGATTGGAGATCATTACGAAGAAAACAAATGATTTAACTCTAATGAGCAATGTGTCAAAACAAATTACTTAGTGATATGAAATTTGGCAAAAAATTGCATATTAAATAAGGAATTATGCATCTTTAATGACTAGTCAAACCAATTTATTCATACTTAATTTGGCAAATAATTGTCAATATTAACATAGAAAAGGGAAACCATGATGCCACACATAAATGATATGCTTTGTTCAGATTAAAATGAAAAGGGTTGAATGAGAACTCACTCGTGCAACAATACCAAGCTTCTCTAACTTTTGGACAGCATCCAGAACTTCAAAATTGCAGTGCATGCCAAACTCTTCCTGAATAAGTTCTTCACACCGGAGATCAAGATCCTAAACATACGTATATTTTAGAAGGAAAGTGAAGAAATCTCACAAGGTCCATTTTCTGAATTTCAATAAAAGAAAAGGGATGTGAAAATTTAAACTGTGTACCTTAATCGTAGCCTTCCCTTGCTCCATCAAGATAAAATAAGAAATTATCACCTCTTTGACCTGCAAATTTTAAATATTGAATGACACATGAAATGGAATGTTAGTAATTGTTGAGATGTCCAATACAAGTTGCCCATCTTTTCTAAAAAATATTATGTTGCCATTATGCCCTTATGTATGGTACCTACTTCCTGTTGAATTACATCATCACACAAGTGTAGAAGCGTGCCTTTCCCACTATCGAGTTGTTTGTCATACATTGATCGTGTGATTAAGTTTTGGTAAGTCGCCATGTTTTGCTGAAACCTGTATGAAAATGGATAGAAAGCATAATGCTCAAATAAACTAAAAAATGATCAAATTCCATATCCCCTTTTGTTGAAGCCAATGGCAAAACAATGCTATCATCTCATAAATCATATGAAGGCCTGAAAACATGGGAAAATGTAGAAATAATCAAACTAGAAATAATGGACTAGAAAGAAAAAGAAAACTATATACAACGGGCTATGTAGACAAACAGAATTTTAACTCACAAGAGAAGGTATAGTCCTAAAACAATATAAGTGTGCTTATGTTCCAAGTAAAAACTTTCCCATTCTCAAAAATGTCCTCTACTAGAATAACCCTATCCTAATACTAATAAAGCCATCTACATTTTCTAATTTTTTAATTTCCAAAATATCCTAATATTTTAAATAATCGTGTTAGGACATATGCAAGGTGTGCATTGAGTCGTGTGTTGGGGAGGTCTAGGAGCCTGATTGATAACCTTCAAGCTAGCCCTTTCTAGGTGAGGTACTGTGTCATTACAATTCTTCCTTGAGCCAGCCTCGCCTATGACTCATATAGCTAGGGGACACTATAGCGTGGACCCTTTTTAGCTTGAGCATGAGCTGGTCATGGTATTTGTGATGGACCCTTCCTCTAATGACAATGCTAGAGCTTAAATCGAGGCTGCATGAGAAGCCACACATGGCATGTGTTTATTACCACAATTGAGTGCATGTTGCAGAAGTCTTTAATGCTTAAGCAGAGACAAGGACCCCAATTAATAACTTTTGGCCAGTCCTTTCAAGTGAGGTCCTAGGTCATTCCAAGCCCTTTCCTAAAATACTCCTATATTTTAAATAATATCACAATGCAAATCCAAAGCCTAAATCATTCTAACTCCATGAAGCACAAATCCGAAAAACTCGATATACATTTATGGCTGTTATTAAATCTAAAATCTCTCCAAACCTTATCACTTGAGCTACCACAGAAAGACTATATTTTGTTCCCTTAAGAGTCCCAAACCCAAATGTCTCGAAATCCTTAATCTTGATAAAATATTGACTCCTATCAGACAGAAGTTGGCTAAGGAATAAAGCTTTACAGACTTCTCAAGAAACAGTTGGAGACACGCACTAAACTAACATATTAAACAGAAAACTTTAACTTATTGGAAATGATCACACATAAGCAAGGTTTTTCGTACCAGCCCGAACCGGCCGGTACACCCCATACCATACCGTACCGACGGAGAACCGAAACGGTTCCAGACCAATTTTCCAAAAAATAGCATGAATCGGACCGCACCGGTTGGTACGGTATGGTACGAATCAATATCGGATGGTTTGGTCCGGTACGGATCGGTATGGCACCGGTATGGAGTGGTACAGTCCGGTACGGGATAGTTTTTTCTTTTTTTTTTCTTTTGATCATTGGATGGGCTTTTTTTTGATTTTTTTATTAGCGGTACGGGATGGTACGGTACCGTATCAGCCGGCAACCGATACGGGTGCCGGTACCGAGTCCGCAAACCTTGCACATAAGAGTATTTTAGATGAAGATAATTTTAAGTATAGGTGTATAGTAATAAAGTATCATATAAAGTAAACTAACAAATCTTATGCACAAACTTGAGCAACAAACAATACCCTAGGCTATTATGATCTAGATCAGAGGTTCAATAATGCCATTATCCTATTATAACATACCAACATGGAAAACATTATTAACCATTATAACAATTATGATGGCCATTATTTGCTCAAAAGTGCCTAGACTGAGATATCTGGGCTTCAAAAACTTGGTACTTGTAATGGTTTTTATTTTTCTATTATGACCATCAATAACTTGTAATGGTTTTTATTTTTCTATTATGACCATCAATAACAAAAAATAATAATAACATCTTAATTTTCCCAAACCATTATTGATTGAATAAAAATGGTTTTTAACTGTTGAATGAGTGATAAAGATTTAAATTTAAACATTAATGATTTCTTATCAGGTGACTAATTTGTTTAGATATTATTGATACCTTAGCCCTCAGGTTTACTGGAGAATAGTTCTTATCAGGAGATTAATAGAATATAGACACTGGCACCACTACCTTCTAAGCATTTAGAGTTCAAATATGTAGAAAGAGGATATTCAGCTCCGGAGATGGAGATCAAGTGATGAAGAAATAAATGGCTGTCTAAAAAGAAACAGGTAGAACTTTTGAGGAAATCAAAGTTAATGGGGATAGGGAAAAAGGGCAAGGATGAGTAACACGTATTATTGAGATGCATAGAATCTGTTGAACAAAGAAAAGACTCAAGAAATACTACATTACCAACTTAATATCTGATCCATCAGGGAATCTCTGGCTTAAGATAACATCCAACAACTTGAAAAAGAAAATATAGTTATTATACTAATAATACAAAGTTCCCATTCAATATCAAAACTAATAAAATTTACAAGATAGTTGCAATTTCTGTCCATTCCAGTTTAAGACCAACAGATTTAAACATTTCTTATCAGGAATGTGCTCATTTGCAAACTTAGACACACAAGTTAATTTTAAAATGTCCAACTAATAAAATCCATTGCTCCCATAATGATGAAAATATTGAATTTGGAGAGGGTCAGTTTTTGGAAGACTCAAAGGAAAGATCTTTTAACTTTGATCACAAGTTAATAACATTTCATAGTTCAAAGGCATAGGGTCAGTTAGATCTGTTTCTCACAACCATTTGATGGTCCAATAATATTGCAATTCCATTTATGAGTATTTTCATTATCTGTAGAGAAAACATCTATAATTATTTTCATTGAGTACATATGCATATGCATGTGCTTTATCTATACCATATAACAAAGACAATTTTGAATTGTAGAGTATTCTTTCTTTGATTTCATCCATGATATTTTATTACCAAAATACTCTCTCACCTATATCACCTCCCATTCATAAGATTTTCTTTTTGAAAGCAAAATTTCTTTCCCAACCAGAGAGGATCTCAGATCTCCAAGATACACATGCCCCCAGCTCTCCTACTCTTCCTCATACCCTCACCATTTCCCCTCTCTCTCCCCATCCTGTACACGATGACCTTCTCCCTTACATCCCCAACTCTCTTTATCTCCCCTCCTACCAATCCACAGCCCAACTCCACCCCCACTATTGAGTCATCCTCTTCCTCACTCAGGCTTCACTCCCCACCCAACTGGCCCAATTTCCCTCCCTCCCTCTCTCTCACCTGACCTCCTTCCTTTATCCCATCGATCCCAATTGCCACCTCTCCTATCTAATGACTCTATATATTTTCTAACCTTCACATCTGAAACCTTATTATTAATTTTATTTATTTCATGCTGTATTCAAATTTTAATATTGTTTAGAAATTCTTATTCAATGTTTATGGCATATTTATTTAGATATTTTGTTTTATATTTTTAGTTTTATTAATTTTGTTTATATTTTTATAGTTTTACTTTTAGGTATATTTTTTATATTTATCTTAGTACCTTTTATCATATCTTTTTTCTCGTGTCATTTGCTAACTGAGCTATTTTTTGTTCTTTTGCTATGTACATTATGTTTCATTTTATTTTTATTCTTGTAAGTTCTTACTTTATTCTATTTTTTAATTTAATAATGATACTTTATATGTAGTTTTATATTTCCAATTACTATTTATCTTGTGTGTATCAACTTTTTAATAATTCTAATTATTATATCAATTATTTAATATTTTATTTACTTTATTCTATTTGAGCTAACTTGTTTTGCTGGTTTTTAATTCATTTATATTGTTCATGAATTCTTGTTTTGTATCCTTGGTTAGAATTTTTTGTGTTTTATTATCTAACTCTATTTCTTAATATTGTTTGTATTTGGATGCCGAACTTTTTACTTAGTGTTTTCTATTTTACTATATCAGTTTGCATTTTTATGATTTTATTTTTTATTATTTACATTTAAATTTAAATTTTGTTTATTGAATTATATTTTAAATTGTTTATTATATTTTTTAGATAAATCCATTTTTTACTCTTCTTCTACGCAATTTTCTTAGTTCATTTCATTTTAATTTTGTGTTATAACTTTTTTCTAATTTATTTTCTTTAATTTTATTTATTAATTTTTTTTCTATTTTTTAGTTTATCTTTTTCCAATTTGTACATCCATTTCGATAAAAAAAAAAAATAAGTAAAATATATTATTATATAATCTAACATGATCTAATAATACCATGCTTTGTTTATAGAGCTTGTCAACTTGGGTTGGGCCCATCAGGTTGGCCCGTCCCGCCATATAAACGAGTGAAGGAAAAAATCTTGTTTCGCGGGTTAAGTTGATCTGATTAAATCAAAAGAAATATTTCAAAAATTTTTTCTCTAAGATCCTAATCAGATCCGAGACTCTTCAGATCTGATCTTATTGATCTGATAAAATAAAATAAAATAAAAATTAAATTAAATCTAATTTAATTGTACCTTTATTTTGGATAATCCAATTATCCTATGATGATCTCTATGTTTGCCTGAGGTTCTGGACGTAACCACGCAAGCGCCTGTCCTCTATCGGTATCCACTCGGACAGGATCTGGAGATCTCCTTCTCAATCAATCCTCCAAAAATCAGATTTAGATGTGATCTTGAAGGTCTTCACAAACTCTTTTGAAGAACAACCGTTGTCTCTTGCAGCAGTGCTGCCTTCTTCCTTTCCTGTCTTTTTCACTGGCTTGGATCGCACCTAACTCGTGCCCAAAACCTCTTGGGCGTGGAGAGGAGAGAGAGGATCAGAGGGTGGCATGGAGGAGGGAGAAAAGCTTTCTGGCATGGGCTAAAGGCAGAAGCTCTATTCTAGGCGCAGACAGGATTTATATAGACCCTACTGCGCCATGCAATGCCACATCATTCCGATCAAACACGGCCCTTTGTGCAATCAGATCTAAATCTAATTGGTGGAATGACATCATCTGATCTAATCAGATTAGAGTCCCTCAAAACTCTCCTTAGATGGCGCCAAGACTGGGTCAAACAAGTCTTCTTGGCGCCATCCAGTTTGATTCACTGAAGCAACTGGAGTCCCATCTGTATGGGACTCCAAATCTTATCCTCATGGAGCGCACGCCTCCCTAGGTGTGCGCCTCTTGCCTATCTGCTTTTTAGCAGGGGACAAGGCCCCAGATTCTCTCCTATGAGTGTATGACACATTGGCAGATGTCTAAGTGTCAAAGGTCAATATTTGACCAAAGTCCAAAGACAAGATTTAGCAGGTGATGGAAAATGGCAGGTGTTGTCTCAAATTTATTTCATAAATTAAAACAATCCTTTTCTAACTTGGACAAGCTCCAGTCAGACCAAGTAAAGGTTCCTGAGTGAGCCCAAACACATTTGGCTCAGTCGAGACAAGTTTTAATGATTGTTAAAGGAGAACATTAGGCTCAATCGTGTGCTAGCACGATTTTCTTGAACCTAATTGAATCTTATTCAAATCAATTGAACTAGGTTAATCTAATTGATGATATCCAGATCCAAATCCTTATTTATGTGATCCAGTTAGGTTCAGTTCCGTATGGTAATGGGATATGTCGTGATTTCTATCATCGACATCATCGAAACTACCTTTCGATGGATCAGAAACTTTTCTGATTCAGACAACTAGAATGATCGATCATCTAAATCATTCTAATTGCTCCCAAAATCCACCAGTGACACCTAGCAGTATATGGTGGCAACCCATCAGAACTGAAAGCGAACCTCTCAGGTGCAGTTACCTGTGTGATTAAGTTCCTTCTATCTTGAGCCCCGATCGAGATTAGGGTTAAGGTGAACTCGTCAAACCCTAATTCTGTCATATGAATTAATCATTCGATTCAAGTCCAATGTGAAAATCCTAATAGAAACTCTTTCTATTATTTCACTCTGCCATGGCCATGGGCTTATGGACTTGATTCTCATGATCATCATAGGGCTGCTCCTCTTCTACCGAGGTAGATAGATTCCCTTATCTTGGTGCAATCCAATTCCTACAATGAACATGCTATAGCCAACATACACCTCAGGATTCCAAATGGCTAGGAGACCGAGTTATGGTGTAGTCAAACTATAACACCCTCAAGGTGAACTGTCCGATGCACCTCAGGTCAAAGAACCAGACACACCACTGCAGCATCGAGTCAGTCATCGACGAGAAGGTAGACTTCCTAATGACTACTCGAGGTGGTCACGCTCAGTGCCCTCGTTCTCTAACGAGTACCTGTACTCTCGCTCCGGTGTCTCTCACACCGTAGACTCAAGACTCATCTACCCTAAAGAGAAGCGATCGTACACCAACCTTTCCGGATCAATCACCATCCTCATGATGATCCTACGGTCGGGAGCATTTTATGAGTTAATAATGAAAATTCATGTCTTAAATTTTCAACTCTTGAAAATATGAATTATCATTACCATTAACTCAAGAGATGTATCACAGACACTTTCAAATACACATTATGATAGAAAATAATCCCATTTTATTATTTATAGTCAAAATTATAATTTTGTCCTTAGAAGTGTATTACAAGTGTCAGCCAATTCTGGCTTCTAGGGCACACATATCTAACAAACTTTCCACTTGTCCTAAAGCCAATTGGCTACAAATCTAAGTCCCATCTTCTCAAGGTGGGCTTCGATCTTCTGTTGGCCCAACGGCTTTGTGAAGTGGGTCTGCCGCATTATCTGTGGAGTCGACTCTCTTGACCTCGACGTAACCTTTCTCGAGGTAATCGTGGATGAGGTGGTATCGCCGCTCGATGTGCTTGGATTTCTGGTGAGACCTCGGCTCCTTAGCAAGGGCTATGGCGCCATTATTGTCGTAGTACAGAGGAATGGCATCTGATGGCATCACTTCGAATCTTCTGCAGCAAACTTCTTGTACCAGAATGCTCCTTCGCAGCTTCTGATGCAGCTGATGTACTTCTGCTTCCATGGTGGAATC
Organism: Cocos nucifera; assembly: GCA_006176705.1. Lineage (NCBI taxonomy): Eukaryota > Viridiplantae > Streptophyta > Magnoliopsida > Arecales > Arecaceae > Cocos > Cocos nucifera. Next base: position 159,601 of record QRFJ01001812.1, on the reverse strand, counting down.
TGCTATCACTATCTGCTTGGAACTCTTCCAACTGACAGCTCCACCATTACACACAAAGACTCCAGATGTCGACTTTCGATCATCTATATCATCAACATAAAATCCGAGTCTGTATATCCCTGGACTTGGAGTTCTCCATTACCAAAAACCAACAACATATCCTTAGTTCTTCTTAAGTACTTAAGGATACATTTCACAGAAGTCCAGTGTTCTTCACCTGGATTTGACTGATATCTGCTTGTGACACTCACAGCATGGGCTATATCAGGTCGTGTACATAACATGGCATACATGAGGCTCCCTATTGCTAGAAGCATAAGGGATCTTGCTCATGCGTTCTATTTCCTCAGGTGTGCTAGGGCACATCTTCTTGGAGAAGATGAATGCCATGTCTGAAGGGTATTAATCCCCTCTTAGAGTTTTCTTTCCTAAACCTCTTTAGTACTTTCCTCTATGTACATCTTCTGTGAAAGTCCTAGCATCCTATTCGGTCTATCTCTATAGACCTTAATTCCTAGAATAAAGGATGCTTCTCCTAGGTCTTTCATGGAGAATTCTTTAGATAACCACATTTTGACTGATGGTCAACATGGGAATATCATTCCCAATAAGGAGGATGTCATCCACGTACAATACGAGGAAGACAACAGCGCTCCCACTGATCCTTTTTGAAAATACACATGGTTCCTCTTCATTTTTGATGAAACCAAATAATTTGATCACATCATTAAAACGAGTGTTCCAGCTCCGAGATGCTTGCTTAAGTCCATATATGGACCTTTGCAGCTTGCAAACCTTTGTGATCAGCATCACTGGATGTGAAACCTAGCGGCTGTTCCATATAGATATCTTCCTCAAGATATCCATTTAAGAATGCCGTTATTTTCACGTCCATTTGCCATATTTCATAATCGAAATAGGCTGCAACAGCAAGCAATGTGCGGATGGATTTTAGCATAGCTACTGGGAAAAGGTATCCTGATAGTCAATGCCTTCGCGTTGACTATAACCTTTTGCCACTAATCTAGCCTTGAATGTCTCCACATTCCCATCTGCACCAATCTTTCTCTTGAAGATCCATTTACACCCAATAGGTACTATACCTTCTGGTGGATCTACCAAGGTCCAGACTTGGTTTGAGTGCATCGAGTCAATTTCTGACTTCATTGCCTCTAACCATTTCTCGGAGTCGATATCTGATATCGCCTCGTTATAGGTTTTGGGATCATCACCATGAGCACCATTATTACCTATGAGGAACATTTCCTCTACTTTCCTCTGAAAATAATACCTAAGTATCTCTTCAGGGGACGGAAAACTCTTTCCGATCTACGAGGTGGAGGAGGTAGTGATTCTATTGGCTCAACCTGATTTGGTTCCATATTGGTCCTTAGCTCGTTGCTCTTGTGAGACTTTCTCATCAAGCTTAATCTGCTTTCCAATGCCGCTATCTTGAATAAACTATTTTTCAAGAAAGATGGCATGTCGACTCACAATCACATTGTGGTCTTCTGGAATGTAGAAATAGTATCCTAATGACTCTTTAGGATATCCTATGAATCGAGCTCTAAAGGACCTAAACTCTAACTTGTCCGCTTGTTGTCTTTTGACATGAGCCGAACAACCCCAAATTCTGAGATGACTCAGACTTGGTTTCTTACCATGCCATATCTCATACGGTGTGGTAGGAACGGTTTTAGAGGAACCCTATTCAGTAGATAAATTGAAGTTAACAATGATGTCCCCAAAGAAAATCAGGGAGGTCTGTGAAGCTCATCATGGATCGAACCATATCCAATAGGGTCCGATTTCTTCCATTCTGAAACCCCGTTGAGTTGAGGTGTTCCTGGTGGAGTCCATTGAGAGACTATGCCATTTTCCTTGAGATAGTCTAGGAATTTCCGACTAAGGTATTCACCTCCTCGATCTGATCGAAGAACCTTAATGGATTTTTCAGTTTGTTTTTCTACTTCATGTCTGAATTCTTTGAACTTTTCAAAGGCTTCAGACTTGTGTCTCATAAGATACACATACCCATACCTAGATAAATCATCGGTAAAGGTTAATGAAGTAGACAAAATTGCCTCTAGCCGGCACATCAAATGGGCCGCACACATCAGTATGTACTAGGGCAAGGAGATCTCTGTGGCCCTTTCCCCATGTCCTAACAAAAGGGAGCTTTAGTCATTTTGCCATTGAAGACAAGATTCACAAGTTGGATATGACTCGGAAAGTCAATGGACTCAATAGCCCATTTTTCTCCAATTTGTTAATCCTATCTTCTGCTATATGACCTAATCTCAGGTGCCATAGATATCTATCGTTTGGACTATCCCTAGGTCATTTTGATTTATGGCATTCACATTTTGCTCGATAGTTAAAAATAGATACATCAATATGTAACTGATAAAGACCGTTAATAAGGAAACCATTTGCAATTTTATTTCTTTCATAAAGAATGTTACAATGGTCCTTAAGAAAACTAATCACATAGCCTTCTTATGCTAAGCATGAAACAGAAATCAAATTTCCTGCTTGCTGCAGGCACATAATAACAGTCTTTTAAATCTAAGTCCAGATGGTAATCGAAGAGGGTATGTTCCCACGGCCACTGCAGCAACTCTTGCTCCATTACCGACGCGTAGGATCATGTCTCCATCCCTCAGCCTCCTGCTATCCTCAAGACCCTGCATGGAAGTGCACAGATGAGCACTAGAACCAGAGTCAAGCACCCAACTGGATGCAGAAGAAACCGTAAGGTTAGACTCAATAACGAGCATACCTCCGAGAAGGACCTTCCTTCTTGTTCTTCAGGGTGGCCAAGGTAAGTAGGGCAGTTCCGCTTCCAATGGCCGTCGCTGTTGCAATGAAAATACTTTCCTTTGATCATCGGCCTTCTTCTTCGCTCTGCCTTCTTCTTCTTTGATCCTTCCACCTTTTTTTTCACAGACTTCTTTTTCTTTCCAAAAAGACTTTCTTTTGGAAGAAGTCCGTTCCATAGCAAGAACTGAGCCTTTAGAACCTTTTTTCATAGAAAGCTCAGCAGGTAACCAGCATATTCATTAAGCTCGGCCAAGAGAATTCTTGAAGTTTATGCATGTGGTAATTCATGATGAATTGCCCATATGCATCAGTCAAGGATTGCAGAATTAATATCATTCTGCAGATCCAAGTCTAACTTCACACCGAGCTTCTCAAGCTCTTTCCAAGTCCTTGATCATTGTCAGACAGTGATCTTGGACTGACTGCCCATCACGCATCTTAGCCTTAAAAAGTCATTTAGTGACTCTGATATTTGGCTGCGCGACTCTGTTCACCAAACATCTCCTGCAGGTGAGCCAACATTTGGCGAGCAGTCCCGATATCTTCATGTTGGCGCTGGAGCTCATCAGACATCGAGCCCAACATGTAGTATCTGGCCTTATTATCTTCGTCCGTCCATTTTTCAAGAGACGCTCTCTATTCAACGGATGGACGAGCTGGTAAGGTGGGAGGGTCCTGGTCCAATAACATGAGTTAACTTCTCGAAACCCAAAATAATTTTGTAGTTCCTGAGCCAATCTTTATAATTGGGTCCGGTCAGTCTATGTGTGTCCAGGATACGTGCTAATGGGTTGGACGCAGACATTTTTCTTTTTCCTGTAGAGAGTCAAAGATTCTAGTTAGATACTTGTAATTAAGACTTGACCAATTTATTTAGGAATTTTATTTTTAAACAAATTAGCTCCCACTATTTTCTCGGATCCCTACACTCCCTCTGTAGAGATGCAAAAATCTCCACGATTAATGATTTCTAGTGGGTGGTGCGGTCTCACCAACTGACTCATCACCTCACCTAACAGTTATTGGTGATGGGTTAGCCAATGAGTGAACAACTCTTGTTCAATGATTCTCTAATCATGGTGCACCCAAACTTGGTCTCTAATTCATGAATCTCACCGTATCCGGAATATTGATCCACTCCTTAGTTAAGTCAGACCCACCATTTGCATAGACTGGATTCCTAATTGGGTCTCTCACCGTATCCGAAATATTGAGCCCAACTCATCCTCCAGCCCATAGCATCCAATGCCTAATAGACATGGTTGCATCTTCCCGGTGCAACTGAGCCACTGTATCCAGCCGAGAACAATCAACCCCGGGAAGGGCCCGCACATCTACAATGGTGGAAGACCTCGGACTTAATCTTTTCTTAGGAAGAATTGATTCAGGTCTCATTAAACTAGACTTGGCTTAGTCATAACAATTATGACTAACCTAGTGGCATGGGTTAGCTCGGATTATTGACCACCTCAGATCAGAACTGTGTCAACAGATATGGCCAGGTAAGTGAGACCGGTGGAAGGGAATATGCCATTAACTCGTACAAGAACGCATTCAGAGTCGAGTAGCTTCCAATTAAAAATCCAGTCGGTCGTATGTGCCAAACTTACCTTAGACACCAAATTGTTGAGTCAGAACCAATTGGGTTAGCCTACAATCCAGACTCTAACCTCTGAGCCTAATTAGGTCTTGCTTGATCGTCACTCATGTGACTCGATCTTGACCCAGACTTAATCCTATTAGGCTGGTCAATTTAAGCATTGTTGATCCCATCTAACCAACTCTTGATTCGGTTTGATCAACCGCTTAGACCTAATTGAGCTACCCAAGCCCGAACCCAGTATTATGAATATGTCTTAGATCTGAAAATTCTCAATTTTAGACCTAATTATATTTCCATAAACTTAATTCTTAATTAAGTTTAGGGTTCATAAATAAAATATGCACAATAAATCCTAGGGTTTCAGGATCTAGGGTTTTGCAGAAAGTAAGTTTTGGATTTCTGATTAAGGACGAACACGCAGCACCCCTACACATCATAAGAACACCCCATCGAATGGGAAGAGAGGGCCTTTAAACCCTTCTTCGTTCTTATGACCGGACGGCCAAGAGGAACGCCTTAATCAGGAACATGTAAATACTACAAAACTAGTTAGATCTATATCATATATCTCATATATAAAAATTAGATCTAATCATGGCATATTTTGCATACATCTCATGTATCATAATCATGCATATTTTTAGATCTAAATTATCTCATAATAATCTAAAAAATTAGATTTAAATTGATCTAATCAAAATAAATTCTAATCTAGATAATTATGTAGAACTATTCTACAACTAGTCTAGACATGCATCTAATCATATCTCATATGATATTTAAAATTAAATAATTTTTATTTGCTATTTTTTAGATGTTATTATAACACTTATAATATCAGAAAAATAGTAAATAAATAGATCTAAAATATGATTTAATCAAATTAAATCAAAGACATGCAAGAACTATTCTATAGAACTATTCTATTCTAGAACTAGTCATGCATATCTTCATAATCTTAGATCCAAATCATTTAATTTTAATTTTTTCTGATTTCAGATCTGATCACATCTCATGTGACATCTGAAATCATCTTATTTTCTAATTAAAATAAATTAAAATCAGATCTAAATAATTTAGAGAACCATGGCTCTGATACCAGTTGAAGGGAAAATCCTGATTTTTCCGGGTCCAGGTTCGTTCAGATCTGATCAGATCAAGAGATATATTTCAAAAATTTTTCTCTTGATCCTAATCAGATCTTGATATTTTCAGATCTGATTCTTATTATTTTAATAAAATAAAATAAAATAAAAATAAATTAAATCAAATTTAATTTACCTTGATTTGGGTAATCCTATTACCCTGTAGATGATCCTGTTTGCAGCGGAAGGTTCTGGATCTAGCCACGCAAGCGCCTGGCCTCTACCGGTATCCACTCGGGTTGGATCTGGAGATCCTCTTCTTCTCTATCACATCCTCCAAAAATCAGATCTGGATCTGATCTTGGAGGATCTTCAAAACTCTTTTGAAGATCAGCAGTCGTCCTTTGCAGCAGCGCAGCCTTCTTCCTTTTGATCGCCTTTCTCTTGATCTGGAATCGCGCCAACTCGTCCCAAAACCTCTTTGGGCATGGAGAGGAGAGAGAGGAAGAGGGTGGCATGGAGGGAGAGAAAGCTATGGCATGGGGCTGAAGGCAAAAGCTCTTTATTCTAGGGCGCAGATAGGGTCTTATTTATAGACCTGTTGCGATCCAACTCCTCTTCCTCCCAACCAATCACAACCCTTTGTGAAATCAGATCTAAATCTGATTGGTGGAATAGAGATCCCTGGATTCCTCCTTAGAGGGCCCTCAAAACTGGATCCTTAGATGGAACCATCTAGTTTGGAATCCAAAAGGGAACTGGAGTCCCATTGTCCAACAAGGACTCCAAGGCGCCTCCTCATTGGGGTGCACGCCACCCTTGGCGTGCGCCCTTCTCCTTGCCAGGTTTTTAGGCAGGGGAACAAGGCCCCCACCAGGTTCTCTCCAATAGGTGCATGACACATGGGTCAATGTCAACATGTCAAAGGTCAACTTTTGACCAAAGTCAAAGACAAGAAATAGCAGGTGACCAAAAATGGCAGGTGTTGTCTCAAATTTATTTCATAAATTAAGACAACCTTTTCTGACTTGGACAACCTCCAGTCAGACCATATGAAGGCCTCCTGATTGAGCACAAACTCCTTTGGCTCAGTCAGAGACAACTTATTTATGATAGTAAAAAGAACGTTAGGTTCAATCGAGTGCTAGCACGATTTCCTTGAACCTAATTGAATCTCATTCAGATCAATTGAACTGGATCAGTTCAATTGATGATCACCAGATTCAAACCCTTGTTTGTGTGACCCAGTTAGGTTCAGTTCTGTATGGTAATGGGATATGTCATGATCTCTATCATCGACATCATCGAAACTCCTTTCGATGGATCAGAACTCTTCTGATTCGAACAGCTAGAATGATCGATCATCTAAATCATTCTAATTGCTCCCAAAATCCACCAGTGACACCCTAGCAGTATATGGTGGCAACCCATCAGAGCTGAATGCGAACCTCTTGGTGCAGCTACCTGTGTGATTAAGTTCTTCTATCTTGAGCTCCCGATCAGATTAGGGTTAAGGTGAACTCGTCAAACCCTAGTCTCTGCATCATATGATGTAATCATTCGATTCGAGTCCAATGTGAAAATCCTAAATAGAAACTCTTTCTATTATTTCACTCTGCCATGGCCATGGGCTTATGGACTTGATTCTCATGATCATCATAGGGCTGCTCCTCTACCACCGAGGTAGATAGATCCCATCTTGATGCAATCCAGTTCCTACAATGAACATGCTATAGCCAACATACACCTCAGGGTTCCATATGGCTAGGAGACCGAGTAATGGTGTAGTCAAACTATAACACCCTCAAGGTGAACTGCCGATGCACCTCAGGTCAAAGAACCAGACACACTACTGCAGCATCGAGTCAGTCATTGACGAGAAGGTAGACTTCCTAATGACTACTCGAGGTGGTCACGCTCAGTGCCCTCGTTCTCTAACGAGTACCTGTACTCTCGCTCCGGTGTCTCCACACCGTAGACTCAAGACTCATCTACTAAAGAGAAGCGATCGTACACCAACCTTCCGGATCAATCACCATCCTCGTGATGATCCTATGGTCGGGAGCATTTTATGAGTTAATAATGATTATTCATGTCTTAAATTTTCAACTCTTGAAAATATGAATTATCATTACCATTAACTCAAAGGATGTATCACAGACACTAAATACACATATGTGATAGAAAATAACCCATTTTATTATTTATAGTCAAAATTATAATTTTGCCCCTAGAAGTGTATTACAAGTGTCAGCCAATTCTGGCTTCTAGGGCACATATATCTAACAACTGGGTTGGGCATATTTTAGCAATCCATTTAGAAGTGGGTTAAATAACCCATCCCGTTTGGGTTGCGGGTTATGGTGGGTTCACGGCAGGTCGAGACGGGTTGGCCCGTTCTCTTTTTTTTTAAAAAAAATATATTAAAACTATTTTCTAATTTCAAATCTCTAAACCCTATTTTATTTTCGGCCCTAGCCCCCATTTTGGCATCTTTGAAGAATACAAGCTTGCGTGACTGCGTCTGCCGTCTGCATCCGGAGTCCAGACGCCGAAGGCTTGTAGCGCGTCGGTGTCGCCCACCTAAGCAGCACCCATGGTAAGTACTCCCTCTCCCTTGACTCCTGCTCAAATAGCCCCAACCGGAACCCCCTCCTCCCCCCACCCTGGCCACCACCCACGGGCCCACCCCCAACTACGCACGGCCCCCGACCACTTTTCTTCCTGGCCCAACCGCCCTCCTCCAGTCCTAGCCACCTTGCTCTCCCCACCCCGGCCACCCCACAGCCCACCCCAGGCCACCTACCACCCTCACCACCCGCAGGCCCCACCGGGGCCACCACCCATGGCCCACCGTCCCCACCAACCCCCACACCTGCCTTCTCCCCCCTCCCCCCCACCCGGCCCGGCCACACCCACGGCCCCAAACCCCCCAGCCCCAACCCGCCCGCCTATTCTCTCTGCCCCTACCCCCCCACTCGGCCACCTTCTCGATTCTCCTTGCCCCGGCCACACCCAGCCACCCCCATGGCGCCACAACCACCCCCCAGGCCCCACTGCCCCGCCGCAGCCCACCCCCCACGACCCACCCCCAACACCCAACCATTCCCCACAGCCCCACCTTCCCTGCCACTGCCCAAGCACCGCCCCTCCCCCATAGTCAACTGGTCTCAAACAACTGCACTCTTTCCACTTCTTTTTTTAACAAGGTTCGCAAACTCGGTACCGGCACCTGTGTCGGTTGTCGACCAGTATGGTACCGTACCGTACCGTCCCGTATCGCCAATAAAAGAATCAAAAAAATCTCACCCAATGGTCCCAAAAAAATTAAAAAAAAACTATCCTATATCGTACCGTACCGACCGGTTCAGTTCGGTCCGATTCAGACCATTTTTTGAAATATCGGTCTGAATCGTTCCGATTCTCCGCCAATATGGTACGGTACGAGATGTGCCAGCCGGTATGAAAAACCATGGTTAACAATATGTAGATACCAACATCTAGATATAATTTTTATGTGATCATTTTTTATATCTGAAATTATGTAGATACCAGTATCTTTTATTTATACTTTTATTTTGTTTGATTGTTATCTTAATTTTTTTTTTATTGATTGGTAGATTATTAGATTGTTTCTTCTCTATTGTGTGGTGTGTGGCTGATTTTTTGCATCATGACCGAGTCTGAGTACAATGAATCAAATTCTAAATGTAGATGATGATGAAATCCTTGAAGAATCCAAATTAGATAGTAAAAGTGAAACTGAACCTAGGGTTGAGATATCAAATAAGAGAGCAAGAAAATATTTTGATGTTTGGAATTATTTCAAGGGCAACTTGTAATGGATGTAAAAAATAGTATAAATGTGGTGGAAAAAAATGTGGGACCTCTTCTATGACCCGTCATCTTCCAAAGTATTCTATGAGAAGTTGCATGATGTAGGACAAATGATAATTGGTGCTGATGGAAAATAAAGATCTAAAAAAATAAATCAAAAAGTTTCTCGTGAATTGTGTGCATCTGCCATTATTCAACATGATTTTTCCTTTTCATTTGTTGAGTATCCTGGGATTAGGGCTTGGGTGAAATATATCAATCCTGATGTTATTCCTATTTCTAGAAACACTATTTGTAGTGATATTCAGAAAATTTATTTGAGAGAGAGAAGTTGAAATAGCTCTTAGCTAAGATTCTCAATAAAGTTTGCTTGACTTCTGATGTGTGGACTATATGCACTACTGAGGGTTATATTACTCTGACTGCTCATTATATTGATGATAATTGGAAATTGAATAGTAAAATTCTGAATTTTGCTTATATGCCTCCACACTCGGGGGTTGAATTAGCTGCAAAGTTATATGAATTTTTGAAGGATTGGAGAATTGAGAACAAGGATTTTTCTCTGACTCTAGATAATGCCTCCAGTAATAATAATATGCTAAGATATTTGAAAGAGCAGCTTTCTTTGAATGAATAGTTTATTATGTGGTGGTGGAGTTTTTTCATTACGGTTTTGTGCTCACATTCTTAACTCATTGATTTCAAAAAGGGTTGAAAGTAGCCAATGATGCTTTGGTTAAGAATTAGAAGAATCAGTGAAGTATGTAAAGGGTTCGGAGAGCAGGATGCAAAATTGATGAATGTATTAAGCGGGTTGGTGGTATTGACTCTTCTATTGGCTTACGTTTGGATGTGTCTACCTGTTGGAATTCCACATATTTGATGTTGGAGAATGCAATCAAATACAAAAAAGCTTTTGCTTCTCTCCAATTGGTTGATAAGAATTATAAATTTTGCTCTACATCCCTTGAGTGGACGAGGAGAGAAAATATGTGAGTTCCTAGAGCCATTTTATGAGACTACCAACTTGATTTCCGATTCTTCTTATCCTACATCCAATCTTTATTTCATGCAAGTTTGGAAGATTGAGTGCTTGTTGTTGGAAAATGAGAGGAATGAAGACATGATGATAAGTGGAACGTGCAAGAGGATGAGAGGCAAGTTTGATAAATATTGGAGTCAATATAATGTTGCACTTGCATTTGGGGCTGTTCTTGACCGATGCATCAAGCTTACAATATTGTACTTTTATTCAAAGATTGATGCAAGTAAAGCAAAAGATATGGTGAAGGAGGTGAGAACAAAGTTAAATAAGCTGTTTGAGCAATATGCCAACTCTACAAATGCATCAAGTAGTTCTTTTCAATCTCCATCTATATCACATGCACATATGCCAATGTCAAGTGGAGGATCAGTTGGAAACAAAGGCAAGAAAATACTTGATGTAAGTGTCTCATCTTGTACTCTTTTTTATATTTTTCTCATATTCACATTTGTTTCATTAATTATATATCCAATTTGTGTTTGGAATTAATGTAGAAAATTAAAATGTTTGAGAGCCAAACTATTACAAATGCAGGAAAATCCCAATCAGATCTCTATTTGGAGGAGCCGAAACTTGAGTTTGGATTCTATGAAAAATTGGATGTATTGCAGCCATAAGCATCGATTTCCAATTCTTTCAATAATGGCATGTGATGTTTTGGCTATTCCCATTACTACTGTTGCATCAAAATCGGCCTTTTCCATTAGTGCTCAAGTGCTCAACAAATATAGAAGTAGCATGCTTCCGAAGAAAGTATAGGTTCTTCTTTGTACTCGCAATTGGCTGTATGATTTTGTTCCTAATGATAAGCTTGTTTTAGATGTTACTTGGTTTTTGCTCCCTCTTTTTTTTGTGGCTGATTTCTTATTTTTGGCTTATGTTTAGCTTATTTTTTTATGATTTTAATTGCTTTGATATTAATTCTTGATTTCTTGTTGTGGTACTTGTAGATGAAGATGAAGATTCAGCTATGAAAGTGAAAACATCTCTTTCAAAGGAGGGTTTTAATGTGAAGAGAATGAAGAATTGAATGATGAGGACCACAATGATGATATGGAGGATAATATTTTGGGAGTTTGATTTGCCTCTAAATTAGTTTAAAAATTAGAACTTTAAATCTTTTAAGTTTGGATTGTATTAAATATTTAGTTTGAGTTGTATTAAGTATTTAACTTTTATTTGAGCTTGAATTGCATATGGATTCCTATTTACATTGTTGTTTTACAGGGTTTTTTTTTTTGAAAATTTTGGCAAACACCCCACGGCGGGTTAGGTTGGGTTGGGGTTTTCCCAACCTGCCAGTTAAACGGGCCAGCCCGACCCGTCCCGTTTAGAGGCGGGTCGGGATGGGCCAGCCCGTCTTGACAGACGGGTCAGGACGAGCTGGCCCGTCTTGACAGTTCTATTTGTTCATCATTAAATTTTGTCAAATGTTGCATTGCATATGCCAATTTGCGAGTAATGAGTATAGAAAAGAGTGCAAAGATAGAGGTGCACCATCTGGCAAATCAGTTACATCAGGCATAGAATTTTGCAGCCATTAAGTCAATATGAGCAGATCAGAGATCATAATAAGCATAATTTGTAAAGCATGACCATAATTAAGAAGCCTGATCCAGCCTACTTGTGGTTGACCTCATAGATTCTCTGCAATCATTCTTATACAACTTCAAATCAACAAAATTCACCAATATCTCATATACAGTTTGAGCATCTTCTTCTATGACGGGCTCCAAATGATGCAGTACAGAGCCCTAACCCAACACAATTTTTTCTCTTGGGTCCCAAACTATACCCAAAGGATCAATCACTACACAGAAGACAGAGTCGACTCCTAATAATCAACAAGAGGCACTAAACGAAAGAGAGCTTCACCAAAATTCAACTTCATGGATGAAGGACATAATAATTTTCATTCAATCAGCATCAAAAGAGCTTTCATATACACCCTAAAGTTTGAGCTACACAAGTAGGACTACGAAGGATGAAGTTGTGGTCACATTTCAGTAACGGGTTGTTTGCTGGAATTTGCCGACAAAGTTAACGATACAGTTTTGCCATTCCAAGGCCCACCAAATTTTGACTAATTTTTTGCTATTATTCTTACTCTTCTATATTTGGGAAGGTTGTCAATTTAGAATCTTGTTAGACTTGAAAAAAGATCATGTCTATTATTTCTTTTCTTTTACTTGCAGTCAAGGTTTTAAATCCCGTGAGACGAAGGCATCCCGGTTTTCGCCTAGAATGGGATGCCCCACATCCCGCCTTGTCCTGATGGCCATCCCAATCGGATGTCACGGTACACACCTAGAGCACCCTTTTATATATATTGTTGGGGGTAAAATGACCTCCGCTAAAGTCCTTGGCGGCCAACCTCCATTCTATGAAATTTGCCAAACCTCTCAGCAACAATTCTGCACTACAGAACCTGCCGAAAGTCTACTGAACCCCTTCCGGCCGAACTTCCTCCAGTCGCTTAGTGGATTCCTTTCAGTCGAACTCCTTCCAATCAAATTCCTTCCAGTCACCTGACGAGCCCCTTTTAGTAGTCGAACAAGCCATCTTACATTATGCACGTCGGCTGAATAGACTTAAATAATAAAAGGACCTCATCGTCAACTCAAGTTCAGGTCCCAACTCAATAAATATCAACCACCCTGTGAACGACCTTGAAGATGTCCAAACCTCTCCAGACCACTGGGACTCCGAACTCTTCATCGTTTACAGCCAGCTCACATGTGTAGGAAGCCTACCCGAACTTTAACTATCAATCTCCAACGGACTGGCAAGTCACGACAAAGGATAATACTCTCCGTAACAAACTCTATGTGACCTGAACGACCCACTAGCAGGCAGTTACGACTGTCACTATCAATTTGTTACATGCTCCGACTATATAAGGAACCCTCCAAATACATTTTTTCTCTAAGCTCTAATACTCTACTCAAGGCTCTGTTCATTTTCTCCCGAGCAGTCCATTTTTATTGGTCAGAGAACTAACTTGAGCGTCGGAGGATCCTGCCGAAGCCACCCATCTTCGATCTAGACTTTTTCTTGCAGGTCCTATCCACTCTAGCAACTCTGACATCGGCACCATTTTCTGCACCAACAGGATTGGCGCTAGAGGAAGAGTCTTTGAGCCCTTATTCCGAAAGGAGTGCTCAGTCGATCTCATTTTCTTTCTACTCTCAACCCCTTCAGTTCCTCTCCTTCTGATCTTCGTTTGCTTTTGAAAGATACTGCCAAGGAAGGCTTCTACCCGGCAATCTGCTGCCTCCGCTGCTAGATCTGAACCAGACCCACTCGCTCCGATCCCCTCACCGGCACCTCAGCCTCCACCAGCAGCTGTGGTGGATTTGGAGTAGTTCAACCTATTGATTCAATAGGTTAAGGACCTCACTGAAGCAGTGCAGGCCATGCAGCAACCTCCAACGCCAGTCCAGCCAGAGGAAACCTCATCGGAATATCGGGATCCGGTACAAGGCATGCCTGGGAAAGCCGACCGATAACCCCTGGAAAGGGGAAGCAGAGAGCGGCGAGCTCTTGCTCTGACCACAACTCCACCCCCGGAAAATCCCTTACACCATTCAACCAGAGGACCCTTGAGATTCGTGATCGAGAAGATCTCCTTGATCAGAAACTTCAGGAGATAAATCGACAGATCGAGGAGCTCCGCCATGCTGCCTCTGACCACATCGACGACATTTGCACCGACCCCCCATTCTCTCTTCAAATCATGCAGGAGCTCATCCCGCCAAACTTCAAACTCCCTCAATTTAAGAGTTACGATGGGACCTCGAATCCGATCGACCATCTTGAGGCCTTCCGGACCATGATGCTGCTTCATGGCGCACCAGATGCCCTTCTGTGCCGAGCCTTCCCCTCAACTCTGAAGGGAGCAGCAAGAAATTGATACTCAAGTCTTAAGCCGAGTACGATCTAATCGTTTGATCAAATGAGTCAGTTTGCGGCTCACTTCATCAGCAACCGACGTCCAAGGCGAGATTCGGACTCCCTCATCAACATCAAGCAGAAAGGGGAGTCCATCCGAGCTTACATCAGTCGTTTCAATGCTGCTACACTAGAGATCCGGAACTTGGACCAATCCGTAGCTATGGCCGCGTTGAAGGACGGTCTTCAAAAGAATGATCTTCTGTCCTTCTTGGAGAGGTAGTACCCTCAGAATTTTGCTGATATGCTAGCCCAGACTGAGGGTTATGCCCGGACAGAGAAGGCTTTTCAAATAAAGGATGATGAGGCCGCAAATAAGTGGCAGGCAGGTGAATCCAGCAAGCCCACAGTTGAAGAGAAGCCAAGTACAGCTCAACCGCGCTCTAGAACTCCTAAGCGCAAGCAAGCCTGGACCTCGTCCCAAACTCGTCAACAAAGAAGCCCAGATTGGAAGGCACAGCAGAACTCCCCTCCTCGAAGATTCCATAACTATGCTTCCTTGAATGCTTCGAAGATAGATACTAATAGAAATTAAGGAACAGTTGCCAAGGCCAAAAAAGATGCGGTCCCATCCGGCCAAGCGCAACCCCATCAAGTACTGCCTCTACCATCATGACCATGGTCACTATTGGTGCAGAAATCTATGAGAATGCCGGAGATAGCTAGAGTTGGGAAGATGAGGCTGCCGACTAGACCTAAAAAATAAAATCCTGACCGAAGATGAATGGCTTCAGCAGGATCCTCAAACGCTCAAGTCAGTTTTTCGGCCAACTGGAATAGAGTGCTCAAGAAAATAGAGAAGCAGGGTAACGAGAAGGGGAGGAGACCTTCGAGAAAAACGTATCTGGAGGATCCCTTTTATGGATGGAGCGTGTAATAAACTAATAGTGACAGCCGAAACCATCGGGTAGTGGGCCATTTAGGCCACATGGAGTTTGTTATGGGGATTTGTTGTTTGTCGCGACTTGTAGGCGGTGGAGATCCCTTTGTTGGAGTTCGAATGTATGTTGGAGACTTTGGTGTGTAGACTTATGGCCGACGGAGGTCCATTGGGGGCAAAGTGCAGGTAGATGCCTCCTAAGTTGGGATCTAAAGCATCGATGCTCCATCCTTCATGGAGCGGTTGTCATGCATCATTAATTTGATGAGGTCCTTTTAGAGGGCTTCGACTGACAGGCATAACATGGGCTAAGTAGATCCACGATTAGCTGAGAGAAGCTCGTCCTGAAAGATATTTGAATGGAAGGGCTTCGACTAAAGGAAGTACGATTGAAAGGAGTGCATTCGGAAGGAGTCCGCCAAGGAGCACTATCGGAAGGAGAGTGACTGAAGAAGTTCGTCTGGAAGGAGCGCGACTGAAGGAGTTCATCCGAGAGGAGCGCGACTGGAGAAGTTCGTCTCGGAAGGAGCATGACTAGAGGAGTTCATCCTGGAGGAGCACGACTGGAGGAGTTCGTCTAGAAGGAGCGTGACTGAAGGAGTTCGTCTGGAAGAAACGTGTTGCCTACAATTTGAGACTTCAACTGTCTTCAAAGTTCGTCATTAATCCAGGTTGGGAGGATTGAATTTTGATCCTGTCATTCAGTCTAAGTCAAGAAGCAAGATTAATCAAATAATAATTTTCCTTCACAGTTCAAGGTCGTCTGATCGAGTTTTAATGTGCCTTCTGTAAACTCCATGGTACGGACTTGTTGAAAGGATTGGCGAGTTACTTCTGCACGGGGGGAGGCGGCTAAAGACTTCGGCGGGGGTTATTTTACCCTCAATAGTCACGATACTGAAGAATGCATCCAACTCCAAGTCAAGATCAAGGAGCTCATCAGGCGAGGCCGACTCGCCCGATTTCTACGACGTCGGCCTGAAGGAAAGATCACCCAAGGGCGCTGCCACAGCTAGAACCGCCTAGTAGGGAAGAGCAGCAGGGAGATCAACACCACTTGGGATCATCAATACCATTGCTGGGGGACTTTGGAGGGAGGAAGCCAGTGGATTGGCAGAACCAACAAAGAGGCAGAAGACGGAAGAACCCATTGCTTTCACTAAAGAAGATGCTTAAGGGGTTCAATTCCCGCATAATGACACGGTTGTAGTTGCTTTAAATATTGCTAACTATGATGTACGCTGCGTTCTAATTGATAATAGAAGCTCTGTAGATGTTTTATTTTACGATGCTTTCTTAAAGATGTCCATACCTAGTAGTCGCTTAGGACCAATGAACTTCCCATTGGTGGGTTTCACTAGCGATGCTGGGCTGGTAGAAGGGATAATAACACCTAACTGTAGTGGCGGGACGATATCCCAGGCAATCTAAGGCACAGGTTGATTTTCTAGTGATAAAAGCTCCTTCCGCCTACAATGCAATCCTAGGCCGACCTGGTTTGAATGCACTACAGGCCATGGTATCAACTTATTATTTGAAAGTGATGTTCCCAATAAGTTGCGGGATCGGAGAAGAGGAGATCAAGCTATAGCGAGACAATGTTATGCAGTTGCCTTGCAAGGGGGAGGGCAACCAGATCATTGTCTAGTGGACGGGCTTGACACCCGTGATGACCTAATAGAAGAGCGGGGTGAGCCTATGGAAGACCTCGTTGCAATCCCTTTGAATGATGGAAATGAGGATCATATTAATTAGATTGGCTCCAACCTGGGGGATGAAATTAGAAAGCAGCTCATCGCCATCCTATAGAGAAATGCAGATATTTTTGCCTGGGTTCCCACGGACATGCCCGAAATTGACACAGAAGTGATGGAACATCGCCTGACTGTTGATCTCAAACATCAGCCAGTAAAGATGTGTGGCTATGCACTAGAGCAGTAGAAGGCAATTTTGGAAGAGATTGACAAACTTCTCAAGGCTTGGTTCATCCAAGAAGTATCTTACCCGAGCTAGATCTCCATCGTGATCCTCGTCAAGGTGAACGGTAAGTGGAGGATGTGCATAGACTTCAAAAGGTTACACAAGACCTGCACGAAGGATAGCTACCCCCTCTCTAGAATCGATCAATTAGTGGATGCAACTTCGGGCCATAAGCTCCCCACTTTCATAGATGCCTTCTCAGGTTATAATCAAATCCGAATGACGTCAGAGGATGAGAAGAAAATTATTTTTATTAATGATCATGGTCTTTATTGTTATAAATCATGCCCTTTGGGCTTAAAAATATAGGTGCAACTTATCAGCGCCTGGTGAACAAAATCTTCAAGGAGCAGATCAGCCACAACATGGAGGTTTGTGGATGATATACTTGTCAAGAGCCGATCTTCCGTGAACCACATTGCAGACTTGGAAGAGACTTCAGCGCGCTCCGAAAGTACAAGATGAAGCTGAATCCGACCAAGTATGCCTTCGGAGTAACTTCAGAAAAGTTCTTGGGGTTCATGGTATTAAGGCACGGAATCAAAGCCAATCCAGATAAAATTTGGACCATTCAAGAGATGATTGCACCGAAGTCGAGCGATGTATGCCTTTCTTCCAGGTCCTCAAGCAGCCGAAGAATTTCTGCTGGACTCCCGAATGTCAACAAGCATTTGAAGAACTGAAAAGCTATCTTAACTCACCTCTGTTGGCTAATCCCGAGCCTGGAGAAAAATTATTTTTATACCTGACGATCTAACCCCGAGCCTGGAGAAAAATTATTTTTATACCTGACGGTCTTCCCAGCAGCCCTGATAGCCATCTTATTAAGGAAGAGGCAAAAGTACAAAAGCCAATCTACTATATTAGCCAAGTTCTGAGGATGCTAAAACTAGGTATACTAAGAAAAATTAACTTATGCTCTGTTGATTGCAGCTCGAAGGCTCCAATCTTATTTCCAGGAGCACATCATAACACTCCTCACTAATCAACCCATCAAGGCAGTTCTCCATCGGACAGATGCAAGGTTTCCAATTCCGATATCGATGGTCGAAGGCCGGTCGGCAGCACAGTTCGGTATAGTTCCGTACCGAATCGGATCGAAGTGAATCGAAACAAGAAAAGGGAACCAGAAGGAGAAAAAGAGAGAGAGAGGAGGAAGAAAGAAAAGGAGGGGAAGGAGTCGGAGAGCCCGTCGGATGGCCTCCAACTAGCCGTCGTGGCCATCGGACGATGCAATCCACACGCACGACCCCGTGGGCGTGAAACAGGGGTGATGCCCCTGTTTCACGGGTCTTTGAAAAACAAAAACTTAACTGAAGCCGACAAATGGTTTGCTGGCTTCATTATTTAATAGATTTTAAAAAAAAAATCAAAAAATGAAGTCGGCAATTCAATTGCTAGCTTCATTGATTTAATTTTTTTTAAAAAACTTTTAAACAGTGAAGCCAGCAAATGGTTTGCCGGCTTCACTGTTCATCTTCGTTTTTAAAAAAAGGCCACGCGTGAATAGGGGCAACAGCCCCTGCTCCGCGACCCCAATGCCGCCCACGCCGCTTCCGCCATCCAATGGCTACGACGGCCATGCAGAGTCCTCCAGCAGCCTCTCTGCCGTCCCATCCTCCCATCTCCGGTAGTCTCCTCCCCTCTCTTTTTTGCTCGTTGCAGCAGTCCTATCAGGCGAACCGAGCCGCGGCAGCTTTCGCGACCATCCGACGACCGCAGAGGGCCACCGCCGACGTCCTCTCTCTCCCTCTCCTCTCTGCCTCTGTTTTCCTCACTTTCTTCTCCGACATCGGCGTGTACCGTTTTCCATGTCAGAACAGTCCCGGTTTCCCGTCGGTCTAATTCGGCACGCCACAAACTATCCGATTCGGCACAATTCTGAGAATGTTGGACAGATGTCTTTGGAAGGATAGCAAAATAAGCCATTGAGCTCACAAAGTTCAACATTAATTTCCAGTCTCGACCATCAATCAAAGCTCAAATTCTGGCTGACAAAACCAAACCTGAACAGCCCAAGGTCAATGTTTCATAGTCACAGCCGAACCCCCCTGAAGATAGAGCAGATCTCCCCGAAAGCTTTTGGGCCCTGTATGTGGATGGTTCGTCCAATGCTTTCAGAGCGGGTGCGGGTTTGATCTTAATCAACTCTGGAGGAATTATTGCTGAATATGCATTTCATTTTGAATTTTCCGCCAACAAATAATAAAGCAAAATATGAAGCTCTAATCGCGGGATTGAAGATAGCTAAAGAATTGGAAACGGACCAAGTTTAAAGTGACTCCCAGTTGGTGGTGGGACAAGTTAGCAGTCACAATGAGGCTCGAGAAGAAAACATGAAGAGGTACCTGAAAAAGGTGAGGAGCTTGATCTCGGCCTTTAGTAGCTTTGAGATTCAACAAATTCCAAGAGCAAAGAATACTAGGGCCGACCTTCTCTCTAAAATAGCCACACTAGCTCTGAGTGAATTGCTGAAAGAAGTCTACTTTGAAGTTCTGCAGCATCCAAGCTCAGAAAAATCCCAGACTATAATGTAAGTCGACCAAGAGCCCAGCTGGATAGACCTGTTCCTTGCGCATCTCAAGGATGGCATCCTTCCCCAAGATCCAAGGGAAGCCCGAAAATTGAGAAACCAAATCTCTCATTTTGTTTTGTATGGGATAAATTGTACAAAAAGTCGTACTCTTTACCAAATGTCTCAGACCTTCTGAAGCTGACCATGCACTATGGGAGGTTCACGAAGCAAGAATTCAGGAACCGGTACCGATTCCCGTATTGGTCCCTGACCGGTATGGTATGGTACCATGCCGTACCAGTTTTATTTTTTTTGACTCAATTTTTATTCTTTTTTTAATAATTTTTAAATTAATTTAGGATGATATAATAATTCTAAGTTCTAACATCCCCAAAAAATAAAATAAAATAAATCTAAAACAATGCATTAAAAGTATTTAATATACAACTCTTCAAGATATAAAAAAATAATTTACTAACCTCAAGATATCTACTGATCTAAAATCTTGTCGAATATCTATGATGCTCGTGGATATCTGAATCATTCTTGTACTCCGGAGGAACATCAGTCCATCCCTCTATCCAACTAGTATGATAGTCTTGAATATTTATCCCATAAGATAACCTCTCTGGATTGTAAGACATCTCAGATCTCTCGCTCAAACTCTAGCTCTGAGAGGTCCTTAGGATGATGGTATGGCTGTGGAGGGGCCCATCCAAATATGCCAGCAGCAAAATTCGATTCATAAGAAGCTCCAGGCTACATAGGATAGTAGCCACTGAAAAACGATGTCTCGAATGCATCATATCCATATCCATATGGATCATAAGCTGCCTGTGGATGGTAGGATCCAGAATATGAGGATGATCCAGATACATCCATGAATCCTACGTCACGTGCCAAATTATCTGCAGCTGCATCGTGTGCTGGACGATATCTGGAAGGCCATCATCTATATGAAATAGTATCCTAACGATCTCTATCAGCTCGTGCACCGTCCCTATCTTGTGTGGCATATGTAAACTGAGACTCACCGATGAATTGAATACCATCTTGCAGCTGCATCTTATGAACAACAGTTTCTTGTCCTCCAGTTCCTCCTGGTCATCAGATCCGTCACTACTATCATCACTCACCCTGATCTCCGAATATGAGCCAACTGACTCCTGCACTCTCGAGGATGCTGCAGTTGTCTTTCCTTTTGTTTTATTTTTTTTTTACTTTGCTGCATCTGAGAAGATGGATCTCTTCTTCCTGCTTGAGATGGTCGGCTTCATCTCAAAAATTCTCGCTCAAACATTTGGAAGGATGTCTCGAACAGAGTCATATAATGAATGACTCCTCTGTGTGCCCTCAGGCTGTGGCTGATCAGCTGGAATCCTATGTAGAATATTTGTATCTGTCCGTCGCCCTGGATCCACCCTGATCTCCCTAGCTACTAAATTGGTTGGTCGTGGAGGAGATCCCGGCTCATCAAGCTCTGGCTCCTGCTGCTGGCCTGCAAGCTATCCAATCATCGGATCCTCATCCCCATCAGCATAATCATCCAATATCGGATCCATGTACTTCAGCTGTACTTCATCCTGAATACATTTTAACCTCAACCTTAGATTATAATGAGCATATAAAAGATCGTTGAGGCGCTTCTGTATCAGACGGTTCCTCTATTTGCTGTAATAGAGGGCAAAAGTCGATCAATTACGCTCAACCACTAAAAGAGACTATCTGGGAAAGAATGCGAATGGCTATAGTTTTTAAATTTTTTGCAGACTATCCAAAATGAATCCACCATTCAGCTGCAAAAATATTAACCAAAATTATTTATCATATTTTACGATATTCGTAGGTACGTAAAGTCAACAAAGTCTTTTCATTATTGATATATAATTTACCTGGATTCATCCTCTTTTTGCTTACGATAGTTGATGAGACTCCAAAGTTGTCCGTCCCCTCTCTAAACTATTTCGTCTGTGAAAAATATATTTGTTATATTAACAAATATATAGTTCATTACAGACTGAATTTGGTTAAAATATTAAATACTCATATCTCATCCTCTCTAACATACCTCTTGCAGACACATCGATGCAATTTTTGGATCATCCATCATCTTGTATATCACATTACGAAGAGCAGTAAGAAGCTTATTATCCATATCTATCTCAGGAATGGTGTACTGGAATCTCGGATTCAAATAGTATGCTGTAGATAAATTTCATAAATGAATGAGTAGATTCATACAAGTAGAAGAGAAATTTTCAATGGACTCTTGGATTTATGCTTACCGGCTAGATACAAATCCCTACCCATCTGATAGTCCCAGCGGCGCTCAATAATGTTGATATATTCCTGGCCATGTTTTGGTTCTATCTCACTTATCTGTTTTTTTGCCCTCTCCATCATGTGATACAAAAAACCCATCTAGGGGTATCTTTCACTGTCCACGGCGCGAAGCACCTCATATAATGGCTTGATAACCTTCACTATCTTATCAGTCCGTTGCCAAAATGACTGACTGATCACCAAATTCTCCACACGACTTCCCTCAGTACCAGCTCTCGCATATCTACTCTCCTGCCACTCGGCACTGACAAACATCTGACGCAATGTTGCTTTCTTCTCCAGAAGGCTATCAAGTGCTATGTAGTTTGTAGCAAACCAAATGACACCCAATCTCAAAATCTCTCCCCCAGTATGTCCGCATCAATGACAAGACTCATGTATGATTGTAGATGAATCTAATAATAGTCTGAGCTGAGTCCACTGCCTGCTGCACCCTATGAAGCTTCCCAATATCCATCAACATGAGATCAATGCAATGTGCAGCACATGGGATCCAGTAAATGTGGTCGCTACTCCATCAGCAACTCTTCAACGATCTTATATTGCGGTCCATTATATATGATGACCTGCACGACATTCTGCTCTCCTACTAAATCAATCACCTCCTCCATCAATCCAAGGATATACGTAGCGTCGTGCACCTTATCTGAAATATCAATTGATTTGTGAAAAAATATTTTTCCATCACAATAAGTCAAGAAATTGATGATGCTCCGCCTGGTAGGACCGGTCCAACCATCACACATCATCGTTAATCCGTATGTAGGCTATTTATTCTTGTAAGAAAAAATTCATTTCTGCAGCTCTTCTTTGTTATTATCAAGAAGCTGACTATAAATATCCTTCGATGCTGGAGGATCTACACTCGGGCCGACTGCCTGTATGGCTAAAATGGCAGACCGATAGTAGGTATTATCTGCTGCATTTGCTGGAATGTGGCTAAAATGAAATGATGATCCAATAGCTCGCCACATGTCTTTTTTCTTATCCTTCTTCAACATACTGTCAATCCTCTGTTGTTTTGAATCTTTGCTGGGAAAAGCATGTAGATCCTAATCATGAATAGTAGCTCCTGCCGGCATGTCCCTGGAGGACCTACTACCAAATGCTTCCAGCATTGATGAAATACTGTGCCTGCCTCTACTAGATCTAGGAGTCTCCCAGACTGAGGTGGTCCTCCTGAACTCGGATTCTTCCTCAGCAGCCACAGAATCGAATCCTGATTCATAGTACGATGGTCCAAATCGTTCTCTACTTCTGACCATCTCCTCCATACGATACTGATCATCCATACTCGCCCAAATGGCAGCCTCCATCTGTGCCTCATCATCTGGAGCGGAGGCCTGCTCTGACTCTCTGGAGTGATAAGATGGCTCTACAGCTTGACGGTCCACCTCTGCTCTCTTATGCTTGGTCTTTTTCTTCGTTGACTTAAAATCAGCAAGATGTTTCTTCATCAACTGTCGGACCTCCTGCGGGCATTTTCGACATATGGCCACATCGGATAATCACCAGCCAAATGCTGCTTCAACCTAGTCACCTCTCCTCCTTTGAACTCTGTGTTGCACCATTTGCATCTCCAATGGTGCCGAGCTGAGAGCATCTCGCCATGCATCCAACCAATATCACGCTCTGTATCTTTTTTTTACTCATTTTTGCAAATTTAATAAAATATATCATTTTAGTAATGTGACTAAAAATTAAAATTATTTTATTTTATTCAAAATTAAGCCTAGGTTACAATGCATATGATACATTAAAAATTTCAAAATCGGACATAAAAATTATACCATACATAGCTTCAGTTGTCATAAACAATATTATGAATTTATATTTTTTATTATTTTTTTATTTTTTATTCTAAAAATATATTTTTTAAAAAATACATATAATTAACTAAAATTAATGATCTTAGCATCACCGCATAGATCTTCCAAAGATCTATAATATATGATGAAATCATACAAAAATCATAAATTTTGGCATGATTTTTTATTATTTTTTTATTTCTTACAGTTTTTTGGATACAAACTCTAAAAAGTAAAATATTTACTAATAGAATACTAGATTACCTTATTATCGATCGAAAACCGTCGTCTCCCCGAGGTTGTGACAATTTTTTCAAATTTTTTCTCTATTTTTTTTTGGCTTCGTTCGCACTCTCGGCGTCCTGAGTCCAAGATCATACCTCTCGGACTCTCAGGCTCTGAGAGTCTAAGCTAAAAGAAAGGGCAAGGGCCATTATTGGCTGGCCCACCCCACCCCCCTTGTCCTATCGGTACGGCTCGATTTCGAGCCGAACCGCCCAGTACCGCCTGATTTCGGGTGGTTCAATACCGAACCATATCAAATTGAGCGATTCGATGCGGTTTGATAATTTTTTCGAGAAAACACGCCGAACCAATCCGATTCGGCGCCGGTCCGGCTCAATTCGGGCTGTACCGGATGGTTCGGCCCAGTACAGCATTCCATGTCATGAAGGGATATGTGAAAATCATTTGGGAGCCAGAGCTCTATCTCACAAGCTACTTCGACAAGGCTATTATTGGCCAACTATGCATCAGGATGCTATGGAGTATGTGAGGAAATGTAACTGATGTCAGAGAAATGCCAACATTCAGAGACAACCGGCTTCTCAGCTTACTCTCCCGAGCGCCCCATGGCCCTTTGCACAATGGGGAGTGGACATACTCGGGTTCTTTCCCATGGCATCCAGACAGCTAAAGTTTCTCTTAGTAGCGATAGCCTATTTCACTAAATAGGTTGAGGCCGAACCTCTGGCTAAAATTACTAAAGCAAAAGTGCAGGACTTCGTTTGGAAGTCAATAGTTTGCAAATTCAAGCTACCTCGGACTTTAATTACTGATAACGAGCGCCAATTTACGGAGATAGTTTGCCGAGTGCTGCGAAGATTTGAATATCTCCCACCACTTCACCTCAGTGGCTCATCCACAGGCGAACGGTGAGGCCAAGGTGACCAACAGGACCCTGTTACAAGGGATAAAGGCAAGACTTGAAAGGGCGAAAGAAACTTGAATGGATGAATTCTATCATGTATTTTGGGCTTACAGAACCACTCAGAGATTGCCAACCGAGGAAACTCTATTTGCCTTAGCCTTCGGAACGAAAGCGGTCATCCCAATAGAACTTAAACTCCCTTTAGCACAAGTCGAAGCATTCAATGAACAGAGAAATTCACAAGATCTCAGAGCCAACCTCGACTTGTTAGAAGAGAAACGAGAGAAGACGTAGATCAGGATGGCGGCTTATAGAGTTACAGGCAGAAAGTGGCCCGTTATTACAATTCTAGGATCAGGAGCAAAGCATTCAGGGTGGGAGATCTGGTACTTCGGCGAGCGAACGTCTCACAACCTCAGAATCAAGAAAAGCTCGCTCCAAATTGGGAAGGCCCTTATAAGATTGTGAAAGTCGTCCGACCTGGGACTTACTATCTGAAGGAGCTTGGAGGGGCTACACTACCACGACCTTAGAACTCGGAAAACTTGCGAATGTATTATCAATAATCACATTTCAATAAAATTCTCTTACTTTAACATCTCGTCTTTGGTGCAAAATTATGCAATAGCAGGAAATTACGTGAGAAAATAGGAATGAAGGCCTCCGATTCTTAAACAAGAGGTTAATCTCGTCTTAACGAGGATGAAGGCCTTCGATTTTTAAATAGGTTAAATATGAGGTTAACCTCGTCATAACGAGGGTGAAGACCTCCGATTCTTAAACCGGTGACGTTGGGGAGAGGCCTTCTCAAAGGCCCTTTTGCGTCCTGGCAATCTTGTTAGGAACAAGAGGTGGACCTCGTCCTAACAAAAAAATTAGGCGACCACCTCAAGAACAGAAGATGAACCTCGTCCTGACGTGAAAGAAGACCCTTAAAAATTGAAGGCCTCCGATTCTTAAACAGGGGAAGAATACAAGTATGAAGTTTTAGCTCCTAAACGGACCAGAAAACCCTCGTTCACGGACAAGGGGGACAAATGCTCAAAACATAACAAGAATTGTAATTCTGAAATGATGTCAAAGTCGGACACAATAAGGAAATAAAGTACATTGGCAAGCGACAAGCTAAGGTGGACCACAAACAGATAAATGAAAGAAATTTCATTAAAAATAAAGGTTGTTGCACGGGACATTAAGTTCGATTACAAAAAAGAGGAAGAAGATAAAGTCCTACTCAGAGTCGGACTTCGGACTGCCAACTCCAACCATTACAAGAGAGTTTTAGGCCTTCAATTTTTTCCTCAAGCCTCCGCCTTGTTGCCAGGCTCTCCCTCAGCATTCTCTCCTACCTGCGTGATTCTTCCTCCATCTCTCTCAACTTCTTCCTAAGAACCACTGATTCAACTTCAACATCCTTGACGATGCCTTCTTGATAAGTCATCTGAATCCTCATCTGTTGTAGCTTGACCGTTTTCTTTGCATATATTATTGACAAGTTCTCTAAGAAATTCCTTAAAGAAAGAATCTCCTCTAAATCCTTACTTGAACTAGCCTGGGCCTTATCGAACGACTGCTGTCGAAGTCCAGCGATATTGTCATTAGCCTTCCGAATCTTCCTTTGGAGATCAGCGACTTGATCACACCAGCCGCATCTATATTCGTTATATGAGTCTTCGGCTGTCTGCAATTGATTTTGGAGTTTGGAAAACCTCTTCGACCAATCCCAACCGTATTCTTCCCAATCAGTGGACCATGCAGAATTTCTTTCGAGCAGCCGAATCTTCTCCTGCGCCGCTCTTAGTTCAACCTCAAGAGAACTGGCCTTGGCTGTCAAAGCCTAAGACTTCTTGCCCGCATGCTTCTTAACCTCTTCAAGCTCTTCGTTTAAATGGTAGTTCTTAGTATTATACTCTCGAAAAAGTTGTCTAAATGATTGGTGCAGACGATTGATTTCAACAGCCGCATTGGCATCATTCTTTTTTATTTTTTAAGTTCATCTTCCGCCTTCCCCAACTTTTTCTTGAGCTGACAAACTTCCTTCTTTAAATTTCTTATATAAGCTCTCGGGAGGACACCCTAAGGCAAGGGATCAACTTCAGCAGGAGGCTGCATTTTAATGCACAAAAACATTATAACACTAAGGAGTTGTAATAGAAAATGCTTGTTTTCATTGATTAAAATGTTCCTGAATACAAAAGAAGGTAGACAAAAAACTGAAAAATACAACTATTTAGGACCTCCAACCTCTAGAGTAGTAGAAGAGTTCGGCGCAGTCTCTTTTGGTGCAGGATCTTCGGCAGCAGAGAGAGCAGATGTGACAGGAGGCGCAGTGGAGAAAGGTTCGATTGGTGGAAGATCGGCAGTAGTGATAGATGGCCCCGCCTCATCATCAGAAGCTCCTTCGTCTAGAAAGCTGAGGTCAAGCTCGGCAAATTTATTGGTCACATTCTTCTGACATAGCTCGTACCCCTTGATGAAGGACAACTGGGCAAACTCGATCTTTATATTTTTCATCTCTGAGGAAGCTTTGAACTCCACCGCATGAACCTTGGCCTCCAAAATTCGCTCCAAGGTCCGCCATTCCTTCTCCGCCATCTCAGCCTCAATCTTCCTCTTTTTGAACTCTGAGGCCAGCTCCTCCTTCCCTTTCGCCGAAGCTTGCTCAACATCCCGAACTCTCTTAAAGACCCTCGACCTTGGCTTTCTCCTCAAGAAGGCGATTGACTTCGGCCTGATGATCTTTTTGAACCTTCACCACTTTCGACCTCATGCAATTCATCTCCTTGATATTGGCAATTAGTTAATGCCCTATCTACAAAAATGATCAGGTGAATCATGCTGATGAAAAAGCACATAGGCAACTCAAAAAAAAAGAGAGAAAGAGAGACGAAGTGATTTACCACAAGGAAGGATCCAAGAGAATCCCAAATACGCTGCTCGAAGTCGGCATCAACAATTCTGTCCACGACCTCAAGCAGGGTGCACCCATCAATCAGCTTCCTAATAATTCCTCGATTGTTGAAGGGATTTTCCTCCAGATCCTCGTCGAAACCATTGAACCCCCTGGAGCTATAGTCTTGCCTCGGACCTTTGCAATGGCCAACTTCTTTTCTACCTCAGTGGGAGGATTTGAAATTTGGACTTCAGCTGAGGGACTTGAGGTTGGAGGCGCAGCAACCTCGGTGGCCGCTGTAACCTCGGTGGCAGCAGAAGTTTCAAGGACGACAGCAATGTTAGCGGGTGCTGCGGAGCTCGAGGCATCGACCTTTGCTCTCTTCAAAGGCTCACCAGACGCAGCACCCTTTTGTGAGCTTGAAGCCTCCTCAAGAGATGCTGAAGTTCATCCGCATCCATTTCTGCAAGCAGGAAAGATTCATAATTAGAAAGAAAGACAAGAAAGAAACTTATGAAATTCATATATATACCTGCTGGATTGAAGGGGCTCAGGCCCATGTTGAACAAAGTCTGGTCTTTTATGAGTTTGGGTAAAGGAGGAGCTTGGTAATTCCTAGGTTTATTGGCAAAATCAAGGTCATCCCTCTCCGAGCTAGGATCTCGGCGGACTGAATCCCTCGACTACCCCCAAGAAGGAAGTCCTAACCTAAGGGTTGGGCATGAGACAGAAAAACTTTTTCTTCCAATTATGAATGGAAGAAGGGGCACATTTAAGCAACTGCTTCTTGCCGGCTTAGGGAGACAAGTACCACCGGTCCTTAGCAGTAGGATGGTGTTTGAAGGTATGGTAGTTACGGAACAAAGTAATCGGACAAACTTCGATTGAGATGCATAAGAAAACCTATAATGAACCTGAAGGAATTGGGAACCATGGAAATGAGGGAGATATCTAAGAACTGGAAGAGAGCTATAACGAAAGAAGGAATAAGAAGACGAAGTCCAGCACGAAGAGCCTCAGCATACAAACAGAAGCGATCCGAGAGAGGAGCGCAAGCTTGGTCACTTGATCCAGGAAGCTCCAATTCGTACTCTAAGGGCATCCCATACTAGATCCTTATCAAAGAAAGATCCTCGAAACGAAAAGAGCAAGAGATGGTTTCGGATATGAAAACTGAATGAGGTGCTATTCTAAGTTCAACTTCTATCCTAGAATCGGGATTTCCGGAGTTTGAGTCGCCGGGCTTCTAGAACCGAAAGACCAAGACACTTCTGGGGACATTTAGATCAAAACAAATCTGGAAAGTCCTCAAAAAATCCAAGAAAATGGACAGTAAAACCCCGAAAAGAAAAACGGTGATACCCACCTAGGAAACCCGAAAAAGGACCTAAAACACGAGCGAAAAATGGAGAAACCAAAGGAAAAGGAGATGAGGAACTAACCCATTTCAGATGAGAAACTCGAAGGAACAATCAAAAAGGTGAAAGACGGTCGAGGACGTCAGTGGCCAAAAAATCATGGCACGAGGAGAGCAGGGCATTCGGAGGAGATGAAGAGCGAAAAAGGAAGAAAGAAAGTTCAGGCGAAAATGAAAGGTTAAAAGAAGAGGAAGGATTTAAATAGCAGAAGGAAGCTAGAGGCGATTATGATTGTAGATCGTCCTCTGCCAACCCCGATCTACCACGTATCCTGTCCATCGTGCTCGACCCCGACGCCTGACAAGGCTATAATTATGCCGTACGTGGGGCTTCGCATCGAACGAGTTTTTAAAGGAATGTCTTTTCGGGTCATTCATTCATTAAGAAGCTTCAACAGCAACTCAGAAAAGACCAAACTTTTTCACTTCTCGAGAGCGGGAAAATGGACTTCGGCCACTGCCATTCTGGCACTCCCTTCATTCGAACTCGGGAGTAGGAGGCCAAGTGTTGGAGATAAAATGACCCCCATCGATGTCTTTGACGGCCAACCTCCATTCTATGAAATTTGCTAGTCCTCTCAGCAACAATTCCGCACTACAGAATCTGCCGAAAGTCTAGTGAACCCCTTTCGGCCGAACTCCCTCCAGTCGCTTAGCGGACTCCTTCCAACCGAACTCCTTTCAGTCACCTGACGAGCCCCTTTCAATAGTCGAACAAGCCATCTTACATTATGTACATCGGCCAGACGGACTTAAACAGTAAAAGAACCTCGTCGTCAACACAAGTTTAGGTCCCAACTCAGCAAATATCGGCCACCTTAGGAACGACCTTGAAGATGTCTGAACCTCTCCAGACCGCTGGGACTCTGAACTCTTCGCCACTTACAGCCAGCTCACGTGTAGGAATCCTACCCGAACTCCAACTATCAATCTTCAACGGACTGGCAGGTCACGACAAAGGATACTACTCTCCGTAACAAACTCCGCATGGCCCGAACGACCCACTAGCGGATAGTTACGGCTGTCACTATCAGTTTGTTACATGCTCTGTCTATATAAAAGATCCTCCAGATACGTTTTCTTTCTAAGCTCTAATACTCTACTCAAAGCTCTGTTTATTTTCTCCTGAGCACTCCATTCTTATTGGCCAGATAACTAACTTGAGCATCGGAGGATCCTGCCGGAGCCACCCATCTTTGGTCTAGACTTCTTGCAAGTTCCGTCGGCTGCCTCATCTCCTCCCACTCCAGCGACTCTGACGTCAGCACCGTTTTCTGCACCAACATATATAAATATTATTTTTTTGAATTTATCTTAAAATTTTATTAATCTATTTGTTGTTTAAATATATTTGAACTTTAAAAGTAATATATTTATAATAAATTGGTTCTATCGCTATGATGTATTATGATCTCCTAGATTATTGAAGATCCCTTTTTTATTCGAAGCAAAGATCTCTCATAATACTAACAACCTTTTTCTTTTAAACTCCATATGCCGGCCATGTTAATTCATCTAACAAAATTAGCCTCATAAATTTCTTTTCACATGAATGTTGGATATGACGATCATATGGAAATAGCTGTATGGGCGCAAATTGAGTTAAAAGCTCAATCTCTCAAAATATGGATATGATGTATGTTGATATCCCACCGTAGAAGTGATTTTTTTTCTTGTAATTTACAATCAAGTGTGATAGTGTGGGCGAAAAAACCAAATGTCACGGCTGTGAGATCGGAGGTTTATGGGCGCAACTTCCGTATTGCATGCACTTGGTGCAATTTGACCGCATCAAACCCCATGGCTGATAACACGCCACGAGCTTGGACCGTGTCAAATCCCGCAATGGATAAAACACCACACTACCCCTTGTATGTCTCCAATTCTCAGTTGCGCGCTATCTGATGTGCGTATGCTCTGAGATTTGCCCTAGTTCACGTGGACCTAGGTTTGACGCCGGGCATAAGATGCATTGATGGTGGAATCGAATGGAAGGTGTCAGGGGAGAAAATTCTGTATCAAAGCTCGAAGGCCCAAGCCCTCTTTCCTTCCCCTCCAATCCTCTCTCCTCCCTCCTCCCTCTTGGTTGGCTTGGTTCCTTGTCGGAAAATTCAACGACCTCCCTCCTCTCTCCTCCCTTCCCCTTTTCAAGTTGTCCTCCCTTGTTGAGACTGTTATTTTTAGTTATTTTATGTTGCCTTATTTATCTTTCCTATCTTACCCTTGATGAGTTGTCCTATGCTTGTGTTGTAACAAGGGTAACTTAGGAAGTTTTTATTTATGTACCTATTATATAAAGGCCCTTAGTCTAATCGCTGGGTTATTGCAATCAATTCTTTCAACATGTTATCAGAGCAGGTTTATCAAACCCTAGATACCTCCTCTCCCTAATCTATATCAACCTTTCAACATCCCTCACAATGTACCTTGCTCTCGAAAAATTGGAATCAAAGGGAGAAGACCGTGCTCCCTTCGGCAACAATGTCGACACCGATGCACCAGTAGAAAAAGAGGTTAATACTCCCTTCTCCTTCATTCTTCTCCCCTCCCGACAATGAATGGCCCGTTCGCATTCGGCAACGGAAAAAAAATTAGGGCACAACCAGGATGGCTGTACCTATGCCTGATCCGGCCAAGATAAAGATGGGACGGCCGACACAGAGGCCAGAAATGCATTTCGGGGTGCCACACCCATCCCTGGTGCCAAAATCTCAAAGGAAAGAAATGGCCCCCATCCCATCGGGACTTAAACCTTTGCCTGAAGTAATCCTAAGGGCAGCATAGACCATAAGAACTTTATAAATATCCCCTTCTACTCCTCGTTTAAAGCACAGTCAATAATATTCAGCAAGTTTCTCTCCCTCGCACCCACCCCCCCTCCTCTTCTCTCTCTCTTACTTGTGTGGTGATATTGTTCAAGGATCATGATGCAACATTATGACAGTCAGAGGGCTTTTTGTGTTCCCTTTTTCTTCATTGAAACCAGAAGAAAACCAATAGTAAAAGGCCAAGGGTTGATCAAGAACAGATGCGCAAGGCCTTGTGATTATCATCTCCTTAACTTGTAATATGAAAGTTCCTTATCCACTTTAGCTGCCCTTGATTTAATTTGATTGCATATAATTGTACTTTAATTTTGCTGCACCACTCAGAAACTGCAAGAGAAGGGTAAATTCACAGTCCCACCTGTAGAACTCAAACCTGGTCTTAAGCATCCATTCCTTTTCAACACAGAAATTAGATTAGCATCAGAAGAATTGAATACAAAACCACATCTAATGCTACAAGCTAAAAATTACAACAAAAAGAGTTGTGAAGTTTGGGGTGGGGGGTTCAGCAGTCTAACATCCATTTGAAGGGTTTGCTGCTGAAAGAAGCATGACTTCAAATGGTACTTCAAAAGATCAAGCACAGGTATTCTGCTAGTTAGATCTTCAAGTCCAGGTTTGAGTGTGAAATCAGACCAAACCAATTTTGCAGAATGTAATCATAGAAGGAAGAGACTAGGTCAAATATAATACAGACAACAGTAGGTTATGCACAAAGTTATGAAAGTAAAGAAGACATAAGAAAGTGGACAAGTGCAAGATCTGATCTAGATCAAATTCAACAAACCAGCATTAATGGTTTGAAATATGCTCCAAATCAGGTGGCTAGGGGAAACATGAACCATGATGCACCCACTCTATCTTAGGATTTGTTTAAATTTTTTGGTAAAAAGTAAAGAACACCCTACATTTTATCTTGGTTTACAAGTATCCCCCTGCATCTCCAATTGCTGTAATATCAACCCTACATTATCTAATTTGTTGCAATATCCCCCACTGACCTCCAAATTTGGTGTAGAGCTCGTTGCCGGTGCCTACATGGCAAATTATTACAAGTTAGATGACTGATGTGGATTTGTTGGGTTATTTTAAAATGGCTTGGAATATGATGTGGACTTAATAGAATTCAAGGACCAAAATACCCAAGGCCTAAACCTAATCCCATTATCTCCCCCAATCCTTTTCCCTAAGACAGCAGTACAACCTCCACCATTGGCCCTCAGCCACTGCTGCCACTGCCTCCATCCCCCTAGCCACCATGTCTATCCTCCTCTCCACCTCTCTCTTCATGTATATATATGCATCTAGTTTGGAAGCCTTTGCTTAAAGCACCACCCAGAGATAGACAAAGAGGATGGAAAAGGAAGAGATGATAAAAGAGTTAGAGTTGGGAGAGAAACAAAGGTCAGCATGAGACATCAAAGGACTCAGCAAGGAGGAGCTTGACAATGATGGCCGGCCAAAGCAAACCAGTAATATTGGTGAGCCCATCCCAATTCCCTTCCTCTATTTTCCTTTGCTTTTGGAGTGCCACCACCTAGTCATCAATGTGCCATCAATCATACAACCAAAGAGAGAATATTTCATCTTTTTCTTTGATTATTCTCTTCCTTCTCTCCCCTCCACTGCTCTGATATTTTTTCTAGTTCCAAATTGCCAAGTTCTACATGCTATCGAAAAACTAATCATTCTCTTCCTCGAATTCATTGCTACAACCACTTTTTTAATTATTTCATCAATTATTAATTTATTATTTGTGACTCTTTTAAATCAATTATTTCCATGATTTTGGTATGGTTCTGGTGAGTTAAACTGTTAACCGCTAGTTGTGGCCAGATCTTCTCAAAAAGAAAAAATAGGATATATTATGGATTTGTGCGGCAAATCCTATGTGGCAGGACCATGCAGGACACGTTTCCATCACCCATTGTATAATGATGAGCACGGGAGGGATGGGTGTCCTCTATGTTTCGATGAGGGAGAGGTGGAGAGGAAAGAGAGGGAGAGGTAAAGAAGACAAAAAGAAAGGAGCGTATAGGAGTGGTGGCGGCCAAAGGATAGAGCAATGGTGGCACTGGCCAGAGGCAGTTGGCAGGGGTTGTATGGCCATCTTAGAGAGAAGAGTTAGGGAGGCAGATGTGATTAAATTTAGGACTTGGGTATTTTTGTCCTTGGATTTTGTTAAATCCATGTCATATTCCAACTCATTTTAAAATAACCTAATAAATCCACCTCAGTCACCTAACTCCTAATAATTTACCATGTAGGCACTGACGATGAGTTCTGCCCTAAATTGGAAGGTCAATGGGGACATTGCAATAAATTGGAAAATGTATGGTTGATATAAGGGGGTATTTATAAATCGAGATAAACTGCTAGGTGTTATTTACTTTTTACCCTTAAATTTTTAGTAGTTATACTAAAAATCAAATCACAAGTAGATCTATTTAGGTCAGACTTCAAAGCAATTTAGAAAATAAAGAAAGGATAAGTTGATGGGATGCAATAATTTGGAGAATAAAGATGAAGAATAGAGAATAGATGACATATTGAAGAAAAGGAAAAAAAAAGTAGTGGATTTACTAAAAGAGAGAAGGTAGTGGTCTCTGTAAGTTATTGTCTTAATGCTAGAGAATTGCAGAGTTCCTACAAACATGAGAAGCAATGAGAACCATGGTATACAATGCCACCCCAAACCCCCTAGCTCGGGGCTTACCGAATTGAAGCACCCAAAAACCAAGTCGGATCGCCCCCAAAAATTAGTTTAGGCACTGAACCGGTGTGAACAACTCTAAACCAAGCAGTTCAAAGTGAAACTTGTGCAAGCCACCTAGTTAGCACTGGTTTGGTGATGAATCAGCTCCCTCCCCTCTTATAATTGAAAAGAGAAGCTGTGAGAAGCTTCTATAGCTTCTCACACCTTTCCACTTCAAAATCAACCATATTTTTTCCTAAAAATCAAAAATAAACACCAATTTCAACAATAAAAAGCAAGATCCAAGCCTTTTTCAAGGTATTCCCGCTCTCCCCATCTTTCTTTGTTTTCTTCCTTTTTTAGGCCAAAAATCGGCAAGAAAATGAAAAGATAGAGGAGGTTATGCCATTTTTTTTGATTTTAGCATGATTCCATGATCTATTGTAAATCTATGGATAATCTACACAATGAGACCAAAATCTTCAACTTTTCTTAAATCTATAATTTTTAAATTAAGATATTTTTGGATTAAAAAAATAAAAATAAAATAAAATCCAAAAATAACTACAAAATGAGAAACCTGTTTAGGAGCATGTAAGCTATTGTTGACCTAAATTTGGTATCCATTTATTCAATTTTAGATGTGATCATGTGCACCATGGTCTAGGTCCAAATTCAAATAAAATTGAGAAATCAATGGCCTTTGATGCATGCCCACGGGTTGAGAAAAATATATTTAGCATCCATGGTATGATGCTACATAAATTTGAGCTCAAATTAATTTTTCAAAAATTTTACATTTAAAGATTACTTTTAAATTTAAAAAATTATTCAAAATATATAATCCTTGCCAAGAAAAAAATGAAAAATTGGTACTACATATTAGATAATTCACAAGTGTTTTCTAAAGTAGAAAACATATTTTCTGAATTTCTAATATTTAAAATTATTTTAATTTAAAAATTATTAAAATATATAAAAAGTACAAAACAATGAAAACATAATACTATGTATGGATAAATCAAAAGATATTTCTTATATGAAAATTATATTTTCATCATGGTAAAATTTTACTATTTTTAAATAATTAATAAACTAAACTAACATATGCTTGATAAACATGCAAGAATGGATCCATTGAGAAAGAATCCAGAGCGTGACATTAATTAGGATCATAAGCAGGTGCTTTCAGGGCGGCACCACTAGAGGTGCAACTAGGAAACACAAAGTTCAAGGGAAGGGTAACTAGGTTGTAGCAGTAGTTGCTTGGTGGTTATCCTAAGTATCTATATGCCGGAATGCCCATAAAAGATCCAGCAGCTGATAAAGAAATACTTTGCTGATTCCAAAGTAATGAAGCAAAGGAAAGAAGGCGAAGTTGGATCACCAAGCAACAAAGCTACCTTCCTATCACTACAGGGAGTCAAAGAAGGCCTCCATTCTAGATGAAAAGGCACAGATCTAGGCTGCCATGATCAGTGAAAATAAGATCAGGTGTTCAAGCATAGGGCTCGATTTAGGCTTCACAGTATGAGTTGGCCTCTAGTTTAGTCAGGGATGTCATCAGTAGAGTCAGTGGCCTTATTGCATCTATATTGGAGGTATTTGGTAGCCAAAAGAAGTCCTCCAAGAGATTCCGCAAGAGCAACCATCCATGCTCTACATCCATATGCCTTCCTCAGCATGGATCCGAAGCAGCAAAAGATTGATAGCATGCTGAAGAAGGATAAGAAGAAGGATATGTGATAAGCTATTACATCCAAGTTCCACTTCAGCCACATCTTAGCGAATGTATTAGGCAACACATATTACCAACCAATTTGGTAGCCAATGAGGCTATGATGGATGCAAAGCAATGGGTAGACTGCAACATTCCATGCATGCATCCAACCGATCAACCACAAATATTGAGCTTAGTAGGTGCCGATCATCACATGACTCCATGTACGAGACATCCTCCTAAAAATATAATCGAAAGTTGCATAAACAAGGCCACCGCACTATCCAATGGACTCAGTCAAGAGGGCGACATCCATCCTCCCAGCATAGTCAAGATGAAAGGGGTATGAAAGGAAAGCAAGCAACTGCTTAACGTAGCTAAAAAGGAAAAGAAAAGACAGTTGCAACCCTGATGGAGAGAGTGGAGTCAATACACTTAGAGACTGAGCAGCAATGACAGTTCCAATGATCATAGATTTGGTGGCCAGGAAAGGAGTGGAAGATATGATACCACCGTTTATGAGACAGCCATAGGTTGGTCTTCAATTCAACAGTGAGTCCTAGTTTACGTATGCCATACGGGATAGGAACCACAGGACATGAGCTGGTAGAGCCCGCAAGGATACAATTGCATACAATAGATAGGCTCCTCGAGATCATTTCGAATGATATGTAGTGCAAATGACCTAGCATGTAGAGTAGAATCCATAAATATATCAAGTTCCCAATCATATGTTGGATCCTATTGCATGCAACCGCAGACAACCTATGACCCATACAGATATGGATTTGATGTGCCAAAGGCATCATCCTTTAATGGCTACTACCCTACGCAGCTTGGAGCACCTCACAAATCAAATTTTGCTATCGGTATATGCAGATGGGCCCCTACCAAGGTTTACGGACTCGATATCGGAACCCGTGCCGGTAGCCGACTGATACGGTGTAGTACCGTACTGTACCATCCTATACCATTAATAAAAAAAATCAAAAAAAATCCCATCTAATGGCTAAAAAAAAGAAAAAAAAAATTGCTCTGTACCATACAATACCTATCTGTACCGGTACCATACCATCTTGTACCGGATCAAACCATCCAGTACCGGTCCGTACCGACCAGTTCGGTCTGGTTCAAGTCATTTTCTGAAAAATTGGTCTGAACCGTTCCAATTCCCCGTCGGTACGATACAGTACGGGGTGTACCAACCGATTCGGGCTGGTACGGAATACCATGGCCCCTACACAACCATATTATCAAACAGCAGACACCTTCCAAAGCTAGAGATTCAATGAGAAATCCGAGACCAATTATAACCTAAAATGCATACCTTATGGGACAAGTGTACAGGACTACAACACCTAGCTAGAGTAAAGTTAATGTGCCTTCTAATTATGCTCATGATCCTGATATTTACGAGAGACATTGACGTTCCACAAGATTTTAGATATCAATATATCTATTGTATTTTAAATACATCCAATTGATTTTATCATTATATGTTTTGTATTTCACTGATTGATTTTAGATGTTGTATGTCGCTCATTAGTTATTACATCAAAAATATCAACTCAGGGTTAAGAAGCACCATTTAAGATGTACCAAATGATAAAAACATCAAACTAGGGTTTTAACCCTAACAAAAACATCAAAAGGCATCAAGAAACATTAAATTAGAGTTAAAATCATGCAAAACAACAAAAAAAGTAAATTGATTACTTTTCATTAAACATTAAAAGAAATTGAAAAACCAAAAACTATTAAAAAATGGCATGCTGGTTCGAAACCCCCACACCACATCGGAAAGTACGGTGTATCAGTACAGTGCTGAATTGGACCAATATAGGGCATGGTACCAATTCAATGTACCTTGGCAAGAACATATATATCAAAGTCGTGGTTGTAGACTTAACGGTTGAGCCTTGGTGCAGTGATAAATTTGCTCTGTTGTAACCGAGAATCAAGCATTTGAAACACGGAAACAGCCTCTCCGCATGAGGACTTTGAGGCAGCATACATCTAACCCTCCCCAAACTCTACGGTGGTGGAAGCCTCATACAATGGACCATCCTTTTTCTTCAGTAGCTGGATACTTGCACTCATTACTGCAGTTTGTCAAGAAGAGGAAGGAAAATGAAGGAGAAAAGAAGCATAAAGAAGATGGAGAAGCTGTAAGGAAGACAATGGAGAATTATAAAAGAAAATGAATAAGAAAAAAGAGTGGTTAAGGCACAGAAATCTTTCATAAGGTAAATGAGGAAAAGAAATAAGATAGAATATAATTTGTGGAATCCAGGATAAAAGAAAAGAAATGTACTTGTAGATGTTGTAGATTCCAAATCTTGACTGAAAGATTTTTACAAAGATATCAAAACTATACTAAATATAACCTCAATATATCTAAAACTTCTGCAAGCCAAGTAGCCAAATGGTTACCAAAGAAAGACACCTTTGACAAATGCTCTATCCAAAATAGAAGGTTGAATGGGAGTAAAACCTCACTGTTACATAAGAACCATCCACTGTCCAACCAAGCTTGAAATTTCTTATTCCAGGAAGTTTGAACCAACTAAAACCTCTCCAGAAGCTATTTTACTGTTCAAGCATTTGGTAAATTCTAAGAGTATAAAAAATATAAAGCAAAACAATAATAGGCAGAAATTTAATTTACCTCTGACAGATCAAGGTCATAAAAATACAAAAGACAAAATCAAATGGTCCTAAATGTCAAAACCAGTCTAACATGTACCTCAAATCTGAAGAAACTGAATTCACATGAAATCATTTGAAAAGATTTATAGAGGGAACACATGCAGACAGGAGGATAAAGATGTTTTGAAGAAATAGGTGACTGACTCAGCACAAGAGTGTGTCTACTTTTGGGTGGGGTAGGGGGCAGTGTTGGGTAATGATCTAGTATATTCTGCTATGCAGGCCTATCTTCTAATGAAACCACAGTGTAGCTATTTTCTCATGGTCGAGTTACAAAAATGCTCCAGTGCGTCAGGCC
Organism: Cocos nucifera; assembly: GCA_006176705.1. Lineage (NCBI taxonomy): Eukaryota > Viridiplantae > Streptophyta > Magnoliopsida > Arecales > Arecaceae > Cocos > Cocos nucifera. The sequence goes on along the minus strand of QRFJ01001812.1, from coordinate 120,018 downwards.
ATAATAAGTTGTTAAACCAAATTAGTAGCTTTAAAAGCAGTAAAATCTTCATTTCAATGGTACTTGTCTCATCTATATTATGCTCATCACATGTAATATGAAATTAAACAAAGGAGACATGACAAAATAATAGAGCCAAGTTGTACATGATTAATGTAAAAAATAAAAGATAAATATTAAGTGCTTTATAATCACTAAAATTTCATACAAAAAGCAAGAGTATAGATTTTACAACTAGGAATTAAGGATTCAAAAATCAGAATGGTGGTTCAACATTTAACACATCTGCATTACATAGATTAAAATGAATTTTGTTAAAGAAAAGGCTAAAGCAAATCTTATTCAGAAAAGCAAGTTACTAGTCTTTACAATGGGCCCACCTAACCCATCAGGGAAAAAGAAAAAAATCTAAAAGACAGGTACTTACGAGAAGTAAATCTTAGCACAATAGCCAAGAAGACCAGAAAAGATGGCTATCACAACCCAGATATCAGCTTTAGGCATTTCAAGTGAACTAATAAGAGTAACCTGAACAAAATGAGTATGTCATAAAATGGAAAGAAACAAAAAAAAAAAAAATGGTAAATTTACTCAACCATATCATTTAAAAAGTGGAAACTTACCAGTCCAATTATGCCAGAAACAAGGAATTGGACCCAGTCCATAGGAGTTAAACTAGGATTTTTCTTTTCAGGCTGCAAAATTTATAATTCTATCTCATTAAGTCAAATATGAAAAAAAAAGGGTAAAAATGTTGAAGGATTTCTGTTTTTGGCAAAACCCTTGGCTGAAAACTGACCAGTACTAACTCCATATCAGCCATAGGTATATTTTTGAAGTGTTTTACATATATCCCTCGGTCTGTCTTGTTATTGGTGCTAGCCCGCCTGTAAAGATACCAATTAACATCAGACAAAAGGAAAACATTACTATTCATCAGGAAAAAGGAAAGGTTATCAATGATACTTATGGATAATAATGTTGTTACATTTGCTCAACTAGACAATATCTTAATAATCTGCACTTTCCCTTCCCAGGATCATCACCAATAGGAAATACCAAAAGGCCAATGTTTTTTCACACCAAGGGCTCTATGACTATGATCCAAGAAAGACAAAAGTACTACCTGTATACAACAATCATCCTATCAAAAGTTGGTTCCTGGATCATGATCTTGCCAAGTAGATTTTTCATGCTGGAACGTAGAAGGAAAACATTAAATTAATATGATCACCAAAAGGACCGAAATTAAGAGATCTGATAGAACCTTAGTTCCATGTTTTCAATACGAATACGTTCAACAAATAGGTCCTGCTCGTCTGTATCAGGACTTGGTTCATCGGTTTTCTTAGGATCTTTCTTAGGTCTTGGACTTGGTTTCTTGGAAAAGAGCTTTCGCAGCCTGCAGTAATCATTAGATTCAGAAACTTGATTGGAAAACATTTTAATTTGAGAAATAATTATTTAAGATGTACCTGGTCTTTTTGAGGAACCACATCCATATGCGAGCTATGATCATATCCAGTTTCTCCATAAAAAAATAATCAGTTGTTTGATCTAGTCCTATGCCCCGGCGAAAAATTACGTACTTTTGTACATACAAGGTCACCAGAATGGTTGAAGAATTAAAAGAAATATATACTGACACTCTAATTAACTCAATAAGATGTATATCAGTGGAATAAAGAATAAAAATATGAGACTGTAGATTTAGTTCTGATACATGATAGGTAATCTCATTATGCACATAAACTGGCATTTCATGAGACAGCAATAAGATAATAGAAGAATATTATTCTTTCCCGATATGAGATATAAAACACATAGTAAAAGAAAAAGAAATTCTATTCAAAATTAATGATGTCAATAAGGTGTGCAGGCTTTCTATCTCATTGAACCAAAGGCATTAACGCATACAAAATCTTGCTCAAGCATCTGACTCTGCAGCCTCCCCCACCCTGCATTTCTTTTGGTTTTATCAGGGATTCTTCAATAGTTTGATTTACATAGCCCATGTTATTTGCATCCTGATGCACATTAACGAAGACATTTTGAGGTTATGAGATAACCAGAATAAAAAGCCAACTAATCCCACATTCTTTGTGTCATCATCCTTTGATCTGGCCCTCTATCATACTAGTCCAGGGGACCCCAGTTTCCTTCTCTTTCCGCTGTCATCCCTCTGCTTTAGCTCTCATTATCTTCAGACCCATGATGCAGAGGAGTGAGGCGTGTGGAAGATGATGTATGGTGGACAGCAGGAGGTAGCTTTGGATAGAGAGGAAGATGCTACGAATGCTAGAGATGCAGCATAGAACGCAAAGATTTTAATATTAGCCGAAAGCAATTCAATTCATTTTGCATGCAGATAAATGATTAAGACATTCATTTAGATGCTACTGATGCAGTACTTCACATAATGGTGAAGACAAAATTTTCAAACAAAAGAGAAAACCTTTACCATATGATCTGCAGTTATGATCAGATGTTACATAAGTCCCCCACCTCCACAAAAAAAAAAAAGGGCCCAACCCACCTCATAATCAAACATATTAGTCTTCCAGCACATGCAAAATCTTGGTTAAGGTTTTGGTTTATACATAACCTTCTTGCAGTTCTAAGACCAGATGTTAGTTAGTAGATGATTTTCAAATCTAAGAAACACTTTGCAGATGCTCACCAAGATGGACGGTAAGCTTTCATTTGCAGAACAAAGTTCTTGCAGTGAAATTGAATGGTGAACAGATTTTTTTGCACAAGATAATGAATACAACATATAAGCAAATCACTGCATGACATATGGAAGATATGACCAAATCACCACAGAACAACCAAATTACAATTTTGAACTGTGCATATTTCTTTCCATAAATCCTCAAATTTGACAGTTATCTAGAAAAATCTATCATTCTTGAATTTGGGATATTGACTAAATGATCTTTCAACAATATCTGAAGTCAGAAATGTCACTTTCTAGTAGAATGAGGATTAACCATGACCATATGATGCGCCAGACATGCTACCTATGCAAAAAGTGGTTAAACCAGTTGAAAATTTCAGGAAAAAATATTAAAAGTTTGCATAACGTCCTAAGAGAATAAGTTCTAGGTAATTTCCTTCATACAAGGCTCAAACAGCGCCTTTAAAATTGGTAATAATCTGATCTTTGGGATGTGAACCATAGAAAAACCTTAGTTGAGGGATGAGGAAACCGCTGCAACATGAAATGGAATAAAGAGAAGAAGTCTACATGAGCTAAACTATCAAGATGATGATGAATTTAGAAAAGCTAGAAAATCAAGAGCCTCATGCTTTAGTTCTACCTGCACATTGCAAGAAAACAATGAGCTTGATATCAACAAAATATCTAAGTTATTATAATCAGAATTCTGCATTTAGACTTGACTGGTACCTTGTCTGAAAATTCAGGGAGGTTTTCGTGGGGATGCTCTCTAAAATACTTTGACAAGAGCTTGTTGTCAAGCTGCATTCCTCAAATAAAATAAGAAAAGTTAAAAGGATAAATTCAACAAATGTGCCATATTACAAGAGTGCAAATACAAATGTTCAGAATTAATTTGAACCTTAGATGCTTCCACTTTGATAGGAAGATTTAATAAATACTGCCCAGAGTGTGCAACATCAATCTCCTCATCCGTCACTATTTTAAAGTTGCTCTTTCCCATTACCTGCTCATGTAAAGCAATATCAAAAGAGCTCAAATTCCAAAAACTCCAACGATAAAAACTCAAGTCATCTCAGAATTGTAAATGATATTTCAAGCATGACCAGATAGGAGGTTGTTGTAACAATAAGCTGACAGGACATATGCTCGAGTTTTACTGCATTTAGTGAATCCTTCCTCTTATTTCTTTGTAATAAGAACCATTTATAGATAACTGCATGATAATCCAGAACAAGAACAATGGAGAGATATATGAGCATATATTTATATATTAAACAGCAAAAATTTTTATTACATTCACGGGAGAACAATTATAAGAATCTGGAGCGCAGATGTGTGAACATTTACTTCCAGTTAAACAGCCAAAAATCATCATTACATTCATGAAAGAACAAGAAAAGGGCAAAATTAGTAGGTCAAGGCATATTCCAATAAGAAAAGGGCCTGGCATTAAATCTCTTGCAAGAAGGAAAACCCACCTTCTTATTTACATAGTGCAAAATCATGCAACTAGAGAGCAAGCCAATAAGGTTCCCTGGACTTCAAAAGAGCCAAGATACAAGGGAAGAAAAAAAGGGCTTGCTTGACAAATGAAGTAAAATCATCTCAGACAAAAATTATGAGACCGGAAATTTGAAACACAATCCCCTAAAAGCTATAACAAATAAGATAATAAATAGTATCAAGGGCCTGTTTGGCAATGATACACCAGATCCAGCAGGATCGGGAGTGGAAGAAAGCACCAAAGAGGGAGAAAGGAGGGTAGCTTGAGAAGAGAAGGATATGGCCAGGGGGTCGTGGGCTGAATCCCAGAGAGATTAAAAGGAAGAACATCTCCAGGTCTTCTTTTTTTAATGCAATGGGATTGGGGTACTTGACTCCTTGCCCTCTCCTTCTACACTCCCACTGCCTCCTTTCCCCCTCCAACATGCTCTTTCCCTCATGATCCAGCCAAATCCGGTGGATCATTGCTAAACAGGCCCTGAAGAGGAAATGCACAACTATATCTAAACAAAATCTTGTATGAGGTTTAACTCATTTTCTTTTTCCAGATAAAAAGATGTGTAGAGTTAACTTTTTTTTTTTTTTTGGGTTGTTGGAGTTGCTGTGGGGGGGGTGTTATCCTAAGCAGTTAAACTTCATTCAACCTCTGCATAGAGTCCTCAACATATGTCATTAGTTTCCCACACAAAAAGGCTGCACCTAGCTTTCCACCTTGATGCCCCATATAAAGTACCACAAATCCTCCTTTTCATGATCAGCACTGCCAATGATTTTTCTAGCAGATAGCTTTAGGCAAGAGAAAAGCATTTTTAATATAGCCCACCAACCCTAGAAGACGAGATTTTATAATCAAAGAAGCTAATTAACTTGGACTCAACCAACTTTTTAGTTACTAAAATTGAAGAGGAGGTTGGAGAAAGTAGAGAAGTGCAACTGGGATGTTATGTGATCAAGAATACTAACCAAGTTGAAGAGAAAATTTTATAGGACAACCATATAACCATCTTTATGGTTATTGTACAGAATGTTGGGCAATTAAAAAATAATATGCGCACAAGATAAATGTGGCCAAAATGAGAATGTCGAGATGGACATATTATAATACAAGAAAAGATAGAATAAAAAATGAAGTCATTCATAGAAAGATAGAGATAGCACCATCAGGGGATAAGTTGAGAGAGAGTTGATTCAGATGATTTTGACATGTACAACATAGGCCAAATATGCACCAGTACAAAGGAGTGACGTGATACATGCAGAAAAAAAAAAGAGGGGTACAGGTAGACCAAAAATTACATGGGATGAAGTGTTAGATGCATGCCTAGAAGCCAATCGGGTTGACATGTTAATTCTTTCAAGGACATAATTTCATACTTGATCTTGTTAACCCCATGATTGATTTTGATGATCGCCAAACTTTGAGTGTTTAAATATTTAACCATATGTTTCAAGAGTGGACGTAGGTCTTTCCAGGTATTCAAATTGAAGAAATTAATCCAAGGAAAGATCCACACAAAAATCACCAAGTCAAGAGCTTCAAAAAAGTTGAATTGATAAAGATGCTTAAAGAAGGGCAAAATCATAATTTCACCAAGTTAGAGATCAAGAAAATATTTTTCGGAAGCATCAAAAGCATTAGAGAATATTTTGGAACCTTTAAAGGCAATTTGAAAGATTTCAAAAGTTAAATTGATAAAGATACTTAGAGAAGGTCAAAGCTGCCATTTCATCAAGTTGGAGATTAAAATAATATTTTTCGGAAGCTTCAAGAGTATTAGAGAAGAATTCGGAACTTTTGGAGGCAATTTGGAAAGATTCGAAAGTCAAAAAATGAAGAAAAACAAGTTTGGACAAAAGGGAGCAACCCCTGGGTCATCTCTTTTTTATTTGGCATGATGGCATGCAAGGCTGGGAGTGGCACGCTGAAAAGGGGCAACCCCTAGATCATCCCATGAAAAAGGGGCGACCCCTGGGTCATCCCCTGCAGATCTTGAGTGCAGAACAGAAAATAGTTTTCTTGCCTGTTGCAAAAGGAGCGAGGGGCGACCTATGGGACACCCCATGGAAAAAGGGACGACCCATGGAACGCCCCCTACAATAGAAAATCCTGTAATGGCTAGTTTTTCTGCCTGTTGTTGATGCATTTAATGCCCAATAAAAACTCTCCAACGGCTCTAAACGGCTACTACTCATCCTCCAGTATTGATTAAAGGTATAAAAGGCTAGAGATTAAATTGGAAAAGAAGCTAAGAGGATTTGAAAGAAGAATCATCTTTTTTTGGAGAGAATATTGAATATCATTGAAAAGAGAAAGAATAGAGAGGAATCAAGCTTTTAAATCAGAGGGCTTTTAAGAGGATTTATCTCCATCATCTTCTACATCCTCTCAAGCATCAAGAAGAGAAGTTGAAGCATCATTTGAGCAATCCAACAACAACTTCAATCTCCAAAGAGTTCTTATTTTTATTTTCTATTTTGTGCTGAAAATTATACTTGTATTTTTTGTTTCTTTACAAGTTTCTTTAGGAGAAAGAAACTTGGGATTGAGGCCAGTCCAAGCCCATAATTGGACATTGTATTAGTTTTGGTTGGTTAGCCTGGAAAGCCAACTGGATTGTTGGTGAACCCAAAAAACTAACGGTGTAAGGTTTTGGTTGGTGCTCTTGTGAAAACCAACTGGATTTGTTTGTGAGCGAAAAAAAACAAATACGCTGTAATCAAGGAATGATTATAGTGGAACTCCCAAGGAAAGTTTGAGGAGTGGACGTAGGAGCGGATTGCTCCGAACCACTATAAATTTTGTGTTTGTGTTGTGACTTCTTTGCTTGCATTACTTGCTTATAATTTTTGCTTATCTTAGTTTTTGATTCTTGTTTAGCAATATATATATTTTAATTCCACTGCTACATATTGCTTTCACCACATAATCTTTTAAGTTAATTTACCTAGAAGCACATATTTGCTTTAAAGTTAAATTTGGCCAAGATTTTAAAAAAACCCAATTCATCCCTCTTCACCCCCCCTCCTTTATTGCTACCTCTGGGCAACAAGTGGTATCAAAGTAGGTGCTCTGTTATTAATTATTGACCTAACCATCAAGAGCCAAAGATCTTAGCAATCCAAAATGAAATCTTTTTTTAATTATGAACATTCTACAGATAGACCCCCATTATTTGATGGCTCAAATTATACTTATTGAAAAGCTAGGATAAAAATCTTTATTCAAGCATATGACTATAATTTATGAAAAATTATAATCAATGGCCTACACACACCCAATGCATCGATTCATGATAAAAAAATGATTCAAATGAATGCGAAAATAATGAATTTACTTTATTGTTCATTAGACATAAATATTTTTAATGTAATTTCTTCATGTATTTCAGCAAATCAAATATGAAAGAAATTAGAAACTACTTTTGAGAAAGCAAATCAAAGAGAAACATCAAGCTCTCAAGAAGAAAAGGCAGCTCACCCCAACTCATGCCTTATGGTGCATGAAGATGAAAAGAAGAAGAAAAGAAAGAAACAAAAGAAAAAGAAAACAATGATTAAGGGGAGCAAGGCAAAGAAGAGAATGAGAAAGAGGAAAAAGATATAGCAAGTTGTTGCCTCATGGCACAAAATAATAAGGTATATCATGAATACTCTGAATTTTCTTTTAATGAATTATATAAAACCTTTAATGAGTTAATGGATGAACACAAAAAGATAGGGCTAAAGAATAAAGAACTTAAAAAATCTAATCTTTCTTTGGTTGAACAAAAAGACAAGATTTTAAGTAAAAAAGAAGATCTATTAAAAAATATAGAAAATATGAAAAAAGAAAAGGAAGATTTCTTAAAACAAATTAAAACTCTAAGGAAAAGGCAAATATAGTTAAATCTGAAAAGTCCTTAGTCAAAGAAAAGAAAGATTTTCAAAATCTGAAAAATCTATGATTGAAGAAAATCTTAAGTTGAAAGAAGAACTTAATAAACTAAGATTTAGTGCTAAAGAAAAGAGTAAATTTGATAAAGCTCTTTTGGAAGAAAATATCAAACTAAAGAAAGAGATTGAAAGCTTGAAGTTCAAGATTAAAAAGTTTATAATTGGATCTCAAAAGCTTCAAGTTATATTAAACAATCAAAGGGTTGTTTTTGATAAATCTGAAATTGGCTATAACTCATTGAGAAAACAAAAGATAGTCAAAAACATGTTCAACAAAGTTTCAACTAAGAATCATTCATTTAAGTACTTTAAATGCAATAAAGTTGGTCATAAAATTTTTGAATGTAATGTTAAAAGAAATGGGCAAATATCTATTAAACAAATTTGGGTTCCAAAAGAAACCTTGAGCACTAACTCCAATGGACCTAAGAAAGCTTGGATACCAAAAATTATAAACTAATTTTGCAGGTATATCAAGGATCCAATGAAATAAAAAGAGAAAAATTCTTTGAATGGATGCCTTGAAAATGAACTAGGATGGATGATGATCGACAAACTTTAGATCTTTTTTACATCACACCATCAATAATTGTTTCATTGAATGTATTGACTTTAACGATTTGTTAATATGTATGCATATGAAAAAAAATTTCATGTTTTGATAAGTATGATTGATTTTGATGCCTGCAATGTGATAAATATTTTAATTTTAAAAGTTCAATATACTCTCCTTCAAGTATCACATTTTGAATTAACGTAAACTAAAATTATCTTGAAATTCAGCATGATATTTTAAGCCTCCCCATATCAATTTTGCAATTGATAAACCTGAAATTTAAAAGATGCTTAATTGGATATGAATGTTTTTCAATTGCTGAACATACAAGTGAAACTGATTTTGGCATTCCCCCATAAGATGCTTAAATATTGAAATTTTTCAAAACTTTGCATGATCTAAGTACCTGAAGATAAAATATCTATTCATAAAACTCAAGTGCTTGATGTTGCATTGCATCTTAGTTTTATCTTAAGGATTCAAAACTTTCCTAGCTGAAACAAAAAATATAAAGCCTACATCTAGATTTTTCCCTCTTGATACTCTTGATTATCTTACTCTAATTGACCAAATTTTTTATTCTAAAATTTGATTTGAATATTATCTTTGATTTCCAACTTGTTTGCATATTAATTTCTATCTAAATTGATCAAATTTTCTTGAATTGAAACTCCTTGAACTATTGATAAAAAAAATAATAATAATAAGTCTGTCTGATGATGTTATTTGTTTGATTTCTATGCTTATTTAATTGATTCAATATGTGCTCATTTTATAAAACCAAGGGAAAGATATTAATGATTAATTAAATTAAAAGAAAATGAGAGAAAATTAAGAAGATTAAATTTTCTGGCATAGAAAATATCATTGAAATATTAAAGATAAACTATTTTCAAAATTAGAAATTATTTAATGTTTCCTAAGAAGAAGGAAAAATAATTTGTTTTAGGATAACTAAAAATCTCTTAACTTAAATGATTTGCTAATCGCAATTCAAATTGATTTTTTCATGATCTTTAAGTGATATCAAACTTTTAAGTAAATCATTAATTGGTATGAATTTTAGTTCAATTGGTATCAAGATAATTATTATTTGATTTGAACTTCAAAACTCATAGTATCAAAATTTTCACAATTGCTATCAATTAGTACGTCATTGCCTTGCACTTTAATGCCTTATCTTTTAGTTAAAAAAAAAGAAAATATTTTATCTCAAATCTGATTTTGCATTGCTTATATGATATCATTTGAGATAAAATCAAGAATTTCAAATTTTTTCTAAACTTGATTAAATTATATTTCTTAAGAAAAGGAAGATCTAAGTTTAAACAGAATATCTCTCTATGATTTATTTTGCATGATCTGCTATTGTCAATTCAAATTAACTTATCAAAATAATTTGATCTGAATTTAATTGATTAATCTTTTTCGATCAAAAACTTCAATGATTGATATCACATAGATCATTATTGTCTTGTATTCTATTGCTTTATCTTTGACAAACAGAAGAAAATATCCTTACGTATAATCTAGTTTGCATGAATATATTTTTGACATTATACCTCGAATAAATTATAAGATTGGTACTTTTATGCTTCAAATTGATTAATACTACGTAAGAAAAGGAAAAGATATTTTTCAAAAGAACCCCTTTATGATTTGCTTTGAATGATTTATTCAAATTTTTAGTTTTGGAAGGATTTATCTATCTTGGACTTATAAAGCTCAAAGAAATAAACAAAAACTTCTTTCAAATAGTACAAACAAGCAATTCTCAAAAACCTATCATAATTGATATCATAATTTGTATCAAGGCAAAAGAATAGTTGCTTTGTCTCAAATCTGAATTTCCATGGCTATATTCTTGTTATTATAACATTTGAGATAAATTCTTGTGATACATGTTTGAATGAATTACTTTAATATCAAAATAAAGAGAAGTATTTTCAAGACTATATTATTCAAATTTTTGAAGCCTAAAGTTCTTATTAATTAAAATTGAGAAGCACATCTACATGGCATACTTTTGGATTTTTAATGGATTGTTATCATTATAAACATCTTTTGAAGTAAATGAAAAGTAAACTTTTGAAAAATTTAATTTCTACATGAGTGAATGCTATGTTTATTTGAATTGAATGCATAATTTAATACTTAATTCACTCAATTGATGCTTGTTCTATTAAAATTTTATTTAATTTTAAAATAGCTTTATTTGCAAAAGTAAAGGAGAGAAAACACCAAAGATAAAATGATTACTAACTTGATATCAATCAAATTTAAAAATCTGAGCTTAAAAGTCAAATTTGTATTAATTAAGATTAATGTGGTATCAATTAATTGTGCTTAACTTGAAAAAAAAAAGGAGGAGAATAATTTTAAATGTTAAAATCTATTCTGCAAGAATTATCAGAAAAAAGGGGGAGAAAATATTATGTGATGAATTTTCTGATATTTACTCTTAAAAACAAGAAGAGAGATGTTTGTTTATTAAATATTATCTTATTAGCCTTGATTAAAAATTCTAATTAATTTGAGTTAAGAAAAATAAACTTTGATTGTTTTATGATCTTCTTAACTTAAGCCTTCATGTGATTATTCAGTTTAATTTAATTGATTTGATTGCCAAATCATTTTTAATAACTAATTAGAGTTAACTTGAAGTTGAAATAATTTTTAATTCTCCAAACAACTTGATTTTGATACGTACTTTCAAGCTTAAAACTCATTTATAGATCTGAAAACGATATTGAGTTCTTCCATGTGGCCAACATTAAAAATTAAACTTGATTTGCAGAATTTTTTGAAACATCCTTGATTAATGGATGCAATACAGAATCGTTACTTTGCTCAATACATTTTCGATACATACCTTTTTCCAAACTTAATTGACTAAACTTTCTTAAAAAAAGAAAAGATTGAATATTAAAGTGCATATTATGCTTGATTTCATGGCCAAATCTTTTTAAAAGCTCTATTCCTCTTAAAGCTTAAAAATGCATATTTGAAAATCTGATTAAAAAATCATATTCATTCAAAAAGAGGAAGAGCTTTTAATATTTGATTTCAAGCTAATTTCTGAAAGAGAAGCAATGTTTTAAATATGATTTAAATCAAAAAACAAGTTTTCAAAAGAAAAATGATTCATTTGACTTTAATTTGATACATCTCTAATTTGAAACACTCTTACATCTTATTGATTTTGATGATTTTTCTTAATCCTTCCCATGAGTTTTTTTTTTTTGATGCTATCAAAAAGGGGGAGAGAAGTGATATCAAATAGAATTTCGGCTTTGGACATACTTTACTTGGTATCAATTGTGCTAAAACATCTTTAAAAAGTTCTATCCCTTAAATATCTTGATAAAATCAACATTTAAATGTTTTGGAAACGGGGAGAGTGACATTAATATGAATTTGATATCAAACATGCTTATCTTTCATATTAAATGTCCCGTGAAGTTCAAATTTGATACCCTCTTAAACTTAAATTGAAATTTTTTAAATTGAATATATTTGTCTGAATTTCAATTTCTTTAGAAAAGGAGGGTAAATTTTGAATTAAATGTTATGCTTAATTCAAATCCTTGATAAGCTAATTTCTGAAATTTCAAGATATTTTTTGAATCAAAAGCCAAGTTTTCAAAGGGGAGATGATTTGTTTGAATCAATTTTGACTCAAAATGTATTGATTTTCATGATAAACCTTAGATCCTTCCCATAAGCTTTTTGATGTTGTGAAAAAGGGAGAGAAGATTTGCTCAGTATATGCTATGCTTGAGCCTATAATACATTTTGTGGAGCTTATTGAAAGTTTTTTAAAATCTATGAATCGGAATTTAAGTTAAATGGGAGCCTTCATGAAATATACATTTATATTTGTGTATATTATCACTTCATGATTTATACTAGCCAATTTATTGAAACACATTAAATTTTATTTCTATGCATATACTCAAAGTTTTGCCATCATCCAAAAAGAGAAGATTGTTGACCAGATGATTGATTTTGATGATCGCTAAACTTTGAGTGTTTAAGTATTTAACCATATGTTTTAAGAGTGGATGTAGATCTTTCCAGATATTCAAATTGAAGAAATTAATCCAAGAAAAGATCCACACAAAAATCACCAAGTCAAGAGCTTCAAAAAAGTTGAATTGATAAAGATGCTTGAAGAAGGGCAAAATCATAATTTCACCAAGTTGGAGATCAAGAAAATATTTTTCAAAAGCCTCAAGAGCATTAGAGAATATTTTGGAACCTTTGAAGATAATTTGGAAAATTTCAGAAGTTGAATTGATAAAAATACTTGGAGAAAGTCAAAGCTGCCATTTCATCAAGTTGGAGATTAAGACAATATTTTTCAGAAGCTTCAAGAGTATTATAGAAGAATTCGGAACTTTTGGAGGCAATTTGAAAAGATTCGGAAGTCAAAAAATGAAGAAAAACAAGTTTGGGCAAAAAAGGATGACCTGGGTCATCCCTTTTTGATTTGGCATGATGGCACGCAAAGCTGGAAGTGGCATGCTGAAAAGGGGCGACCCCTGGGTCATCCCATGAAAAAAGGACGACCCCTGGGTCATCCCATGCAGGTCTTGAGTGCAGAATAGAAAACAGTTTTCTTGCCTGTTGCAAAAAGGATGACCTATGGGGCGCCCCATGGAAAAAGGGGCGACCCATGGGGCGCCTCCTGCGATGGAAAATCCTGTAACGACTAGTTTTCTGCCCATTGTTGATGCATTTAATGCCCAATAAAAGCTCTCCAACGGCTCTAAATGGCTACTACTCATCCTCCAGCATTGATTAAAGGTATAAAAGGATAGAGATTAAATTGGAAAAGAAGCAAAGAGAATTTGAAAGAGAAATCATCTTTTCTTGGTGGGAATATTGAATATCATTGAAAAGAGAAAGAATAAAGAGGAATCAAGCTTCTAAATTAGAGAGCTTTCAAGAAGATTTATCTCCATCATCTTCTACATCCTCTCAAGCATCAAGAAGAGAAGTTGAAGCATCATTTGAGCAATCCAACAACTTCTTCAATCTTCAAAAAGTTCTTATTTTTATTTTCTGTTTTGTACTGAAATTTATACTTGTATTTTTTGTTTCTTTACAAGTTTCTTTGGAGGAAAAAAACTTGGGATTTAGGCCAGTCCAAGCCCGTAATTGGACGTTGTATTGATTTTGATTGGTTAGCCTGGAAAACCAACTGGGTTGTTAGTGAATCCGGAAAACTAACGGTGTAAGATTTTAGTTGGTGCTCCTGTAAAAACCAACTAAATTTATTTATGAGTCCAAAAATAAATAAACACACTGTAATCAAGGAAAAATTATAGTGAAACTCCCAAGGAAAGCTTGGGGAGTGGACATAAGAGCGGGTTGCTCCAAACCACTATAAATTTTGTGTTTGTGTTGTGACTTCTTTGCTTGCATTACTTGCTTATAATTTTTGCTTAGCTTAGCTTTTTATTCTTGTTTAGCAATATATATATTTTAATTCTACTGCTACATATTGCTTTCACCACAATCTCTTAAGTTAATTTACCTAGAAGCACATATTTGCTTTAAAGTTAAATTTGGCCAAGATTTTAAAAGAACCCAATTTACCCTCCCTCTTGGGTTGCTACCTTTAGGCAACAAATCTAATTAATTAGGGCTATTAATTATCATTCATGAATGTATGTGTCCATGAATCGTCCAATGAATTAACAAGATGATGATACATATTCTCAAGAATTGAGAATTTAAGACATGTATCATTGATGGTTAATTCATAAACTGCTTTTGACCGTAGGATCATCACGAGGATGGTGATCAATCTAGATAGGTTGGTGCACGGATCGCTTCCTTATGGGTTGACAAGTCTAAGTCTACATTATAGAAACACTAGAGAGAGTGCAGGTGTTTATTAGAGAACAAAAGTACCAAGCATGACCAACAAGAGAAGTTACTTGGATGTCTATCCACTTATCAATGACATACTCGATGCTGTAGTAGTGTGAATGGTTCTTTAACCTATGGTGTCTCAACCGTTCACAATGAGGTTGCTGTAATTTGACTACACCATAGCTCGATCTCCTAGCCATATGAAGCCTTAAGGTGTATGTTGGTTGCAGTAAATTCATTATAGAAATAAGGTGTGCACCTAGATGGGATCTATTGACTTTATTAGAAAAAGAAAAAGTCCTATACAGAAAGTCTTTGGCCAAAACAAGTGTAAATTCTGGAAAAGAGTTTCCACGGAAATTCACAAATGAACTCGAGTCGAGCCAATCAGCATATGACAGATAATGGGGTTTAACAAGTTTTTCCTAACCTCCTTATCAAGACTCACGATAGAAGAACTGAATTACACGGTAACTACATGTAGAGGTTCATTACTTCCATTCTACTAAGTTACCAGTACATACTGCTAGGTGTCACTGATGAATTGTGAGACTCATCGAGGATCGTCTTGATGATCGATGATCCTTGATGGGCAGAGTTGGAATTGTTCCAATTTATTGAAAGAAGTTTCAATGATATTTTGATGAAGATCAAAATATATCTCATTACCAGATAGAATAGAACCTACAGATCACACACAAAAGAGTTCCTGACTAATCGGGATGTCGAATAGCAATTTTGAATCGTAAAAGAATTCAATTATCAATGTGATTGATGATTGGACCAATATATAAAAGTTACATGAAGGGCTTGCTAAGAGTTAGTAAGTTCTAGGAGGACTTAATTGCAAATGTTGCTAATTCTTTGATTTGATCAAATATGGGTTGAATTAAATAAGATCTAATCTGATTGGATTTGGTTTAATTAGCGCTTCCTAGTCCAAATAGGATTTGGACTTAATTCCTAATTGGGTTTGACTCAATTTAGATTCGAATCAGATTGGAATTTAGGAAACCAAAGTCCCATTGGACTGAGATTCTCTTCCCTTATCCATGCATAATATGGGATGACCAAACCATATTTTACCATGGCTTTTGTGTGGAGAAAGTGGGCGCAAAACAAAGGAGGCAGCAAAAGAGAAGTCCTCTTCTAGGGTTCTATCCAAAACCCTAACTAATTCCTATTTAAAGGGATAAGATGGGGCGCTTCCTTGTAAGATTACATGGTGAAAAATATGATAGGCTTAGGCATGAAGAAAAAGAGAAAAAGGAATAGGCGTGCGATGATTTGTGAAGGCGCACAAAAAGAAGAAAACAAGGAGGGGGCGCTCCATGTGATGGATGCCTCACCCTCTCCTTCTTCCTTTGTCCATGAGATGGATGCGATCCTCTCCTTTATCTCTTCTTACATCCATGAGATGGACAGCTCTCTCTCTTTCTTGGTCCAAGAGTTGGACGCCTCATCTCTCTCCTCCTCCATAATCAGTCCAAGAGTTGGATCAGAAGAAAAGAAAAGAGATTGGATCTCTTGTTCTTCTTCTTCATATCTTCTTCTTTCTCTTGCGAAGAGAAAGGGAAAAGAAATCAGATTAGATCTGATTTCTTAATCCTCCTACGGATTTCTTTGATTCCCTTGAGAAGAGAATCAAAAGAGATCAAAGATTCAACAATCTAAGCACCCTAGTGAGATTGGGATCTCCTGATCAGATCAGCCTCATGTGGATACCTGTAGAGACCGGATACTTGTGCGGCTTCAAAAGGATCTTGAAGACATCCATAGATCATCGGATCACGGCTTCAAAGGACCATGAAGATATCCGTGGATCATCGGATCGCGGTGAAGATCTACCCGCGCAAAGATAAAAATCAAATTTTTATTTTGCTTGTATCTTAATCTTGTACACATGATGATTCCTGGCTTTATGTTGAGATATAATCTCTATGCATACTTGATTAGATTAGATCTAATTAGAAATTTGTATTGAAATTTCCTTCCACTGCATATTTAAAAAATTTTTGAAATCTCTGCATGCATACCAGATCGATGGCATTTCCTAACAGTGGTATCAGAGCCATGTCATCATTTCAAGATTAAAATTAGATTTCAAATCTGAAAATTGTTTTCAAATCTGAAATCATGAATGATTATGGAAAGGAGATGGAGTTCAAGATCTGAAAATTGTTTTCAGATTTTAAAATCTGAATGATTAAAATTCATATGAAATTCAGATTGTTTTATGTCCATGCATTGATTTCAAGATCTAAAAATTGTTTTAAGATCTGAAAAATCTAATTTCTTATGTTCATGCATCCATAAATTTGGCATCTAATTTCCATATGATGTGAATCCTGTTAGATCTGAATTTATCTATATTGTATCTTCATGCATGAGATGATGTTCATAGATAGAGATTCATCTTGACATAATCTTTGATGATATGGATGTTTTTCAAATTAGAGTAATTTGATTGAATATAAGTTTTATAAATCAATCTTAGATCATCCTGATATAAGGTTACCCTAGCATAATGAGGGTCATTATGTGGTAGGATGAAAAGAGATTGATACATAAAGTATCATAAGAAATTAGCATGAACATAAAATATTTGAGGGTTTGGGCTTGGGTAGTTCAATTAGATCTAGTAATTTGATTACTTTTGTATAATCGATTAGTACATCGTAGGGCTCAATTAAGATAAGCAGTTGACCCTACCCAATCAAGAGTTGATTAGGATTAGGTCATGAGCGCTCGAGATTAACTCAATAGTTGTAGATTGGTCACATCGATTAACAGCCTCATTTTAGATCGATTAACTCAAAGACCAAATTTGGCTTAGTAGCTCGAGCCTGAGTTACACAAGCTAACCTATTCAAAATTGATTGACCTATTGGTGTCTAAGGAAAATGGTTTGGATCGACCTAAAAAGAGGTGGTTATTTAATTGGTTCCATTCGCTGACCTGGCTAATTTATTGATGTCTAAGTGTTGGTGCGAAATCTGGTTGTCGCCGGAGAAATGCTAGAGTTGGAGAAGACGAGATCACCGCTAATGACCTGCAAAACAAGTCTCGTCCAGAGTTTGGGGTAGTGGCTCCGGCAAGACCCTCCGACGATCAAGTCAGCTTTTTAGGCCAACAGAAATGGAGTGCTCAGTCAAGAAAGTTACAGAGTTTCGAAAGGAAGAGAGCTTGAAGAAAACGTATCTGAAAAGTCCCTTTTATAGCCCAAAGCCTGTAACAAACTGATAGTGACCGCGCAACCACTTGATAGTGGACCGTTCGGGGCCACGTGGGGTTTGTTATGGAGAGTGGGATCCATTGTCGTGACGTGCTGTTCTGTTGGAGACCTAACAACTGAAGTTCGAACGGGGTAGTTGTAGGCGATGAAGGGCTCTTGGACATTGTTGTTCCAGAGGAGTTCGGAGGCTCTCAAGATTGACCGTGCGTTGGCTTTTCTTCGTCATGCTGAAGATATACGCCGTGGTCCTTTTAGACGCTGGAAGGACTTCGGGCAGAAGAGAAGTCTGGCAGGGATTCGATCGATGAAGAGGCCGACGTCCAATTGAAAGGAGTCCGACTGTAAGGGATCTACCTGGGCTGAGTATTGACTGATGGCCGCAATAAGCGAGCGTGACTAAAACACTAGCATTTCTGTCGTTCCTTTGAGGTTCGGCCATTCCCAGGGTTGCTCATCGGTGAACAACGATAAAACATTGAAGTTCGTTTGGGGGTAGTTCGAAAGAAGTTCGACTGCTGGAGAAGTTCCGCGGAAGGAGATCGGCCGAACGGGATGCACAGGAGTCAGGAACTTAGCCGGTTCTCTAGGGCAGAAGTATTAACTATTCAAGTTCGTTTGGAGAAGGAATCCGCAACGCCCCGTTGAATCCGAAATCAGTCTTCCCAGCTAATCGGATTATCTAACTGCAGTGTTGAAGGTCGGCCATCTCAGAATGATTCAGAGTTTGATTCAGAGTTTGAATACTCCTGCAGGTTAAGGTTCAGTTGTTATAGCTGCAACCGGACAACTGATCAAGAGTCGAAGTCTTAACCGGACTTCGACAGGCGTGGATTTATCCCCAACACTAGTCCCCATACTCCCGAGTTCAAAGTTTGAAGGATACGAGTAAAATGGAGACTGTTGAAGTTCGAAAGATTTTTCAATCCTATTTTTCCGCGTCAGGATTGGATAGAGACTTTTGGCCTTCACCGGGCTAGCATCGAAGCTTCATATATGTATGGTGATCCGAAGAGACGTTTTTCGAATACCCCGCCAGAAATCTGCCTAGAGTACGGCGCTATTAAGGATCTACTTGTTGAAAGCTTTCTGCCATGATGAGTGGGACACGCGTCAGTCAGAGATCGGCTGGAGGAAATCTGCAATCATAATCGCCTTGGAATTCCAAGGGTTATTTAAACCCGTCCTCGTCCTCTTCCTCCGAGCCCCTACTTCTAAAATCCTCATCTCCTTCCTCTGGTTCCCCTCTCCATCCTGCGCGAGGGTCCAAGCTTCTTCCTCCATTTTCCTTGGTTCCAAGCGCACCCCCATTCGGTTTTCGTTACATTCATCATCTCTTTGTTCTTCCCAACCAGTTTAGGTTAGCCCTCCGACACTTTTTTGGATTATTTCTGCACTCTTTGCTTTCTCGCTCTTTCTATTTTTGTCGAAGTTTGTACACCTTATTTTTTCTGATTTTTGGGTGATTCCTCGATTTTACTTTGATCCAAATGTCTAGCGAGGGATTCTAGTCAACTTGTTCTGGGAGCCCGGCCCCTCTAACCTTGATGAACCCGCCTCCTGGGGAGGCCAAACCCTTGGAGTCAGCCCGTCCCTTTATGCCTGCAACCATTCCCTATGGACTTCGGTCCGACGACCTTTCCCTAGTCAAGATTCAGTTCGGGATTTCTTTTGAATACGAGCTCGAACTTCCTGGGCCCGACGACCAAGTTTGCTCACCTCCTCCCGACCGAACCTGTCTATACGTCAAAACCCTTCGGGTCGGGCTTAGGTTTCCCTTGCCTCCTTTTGTAGTTAACTATTCAGGTTTCTCAATATTCCTCTTACTACTATGGCGCCGAATTCCTTTAGATTCATCATAGGATTTCTCTCTGTGCACCATGGTAGGCATCCGACCTACCATTTCTTTATTCCGCAATTTTTTCACCTTCAAACACCGTCCAATCGCCAAAGACTAGTGGTATGTATCTCCACAGTTCGGCAAGAAGGGACTGCTTAAGGGTGCTCCTTCCTCCGTTCATGGCTAGAAGGAAAAATTCTTTTTCGTCTCCCATCCTTCCTTGGAGTTAGGGCTTCCTCTATGGGGCGAGATAAGGGAATCGGTCCGCCGAGCTCCTGAGTTACAAAGCGAGGATCGAAGTTCGACCGATAAGCTGAAGTCTTTTAATACTCCACCGATCCCCAAACTTCTGGACAAGCAGGCCTTGTTCAACTTCGGTCTCAATTCTCTTAACCCAACAGATAGTTCTTCATATTCAGTCGGTTGGATGGTATTCTTTCTTTTGACCTAACTTTATTTTTTTTGCAGAAATGACTTCAAAGGAACGGATCGCCTGGCGAAGGGAATCAAGACCCTTAAGAGGAAGGATGGTCCTTCCGGCGAACCACGGAAGAAAGCTCGAACTGGAGAGTCGAGCCAGGCCATGCCGGCCCTCGAGCCCGTCGTTATCGCGTCAAGCCCGATCTTGTCTGAAGAGGCCGTCCCTTCTGCTCCTCCTGTTCAGCAAGAAGAAATTAAGAGGAAGAAGAAGAAGGCCGTCGACAAGAAAGTCGAACGGAAGGCTAAGAGCTCCTAGGGAGAGGATCTTAGCTAAGAGCAGGATTCCCTGGACGACCGCTGATGGAGGGGAGCGTCCTTCGCCACATTGTAGAGAGGATGCGCCAAAAGGACGACATTAAGATGTTCGACGAGTCCTTCGCTGCCTTCCTGGAGGTAAGTGGCTTTTTTTTTATTTTGATTTCATGCCCTTCGAGCTCTGAAGTTGGGATCTTCTAGAATTCTAACTCGCTTTTTGTTTTGCCGTTGCGACACTATCTTTTTGCTCACTCCAAGGCAGCAAGCCAGAGACGGGCCGAAGATTCCAGGACCCTTGAGGAAGCCCGTGCAGAAGTTGAGAAGGCCCGGGCCGAAGCCGACATTCTGAAGGTTGCCTCGGAAACCCACTCGTATGAAGTTGAACGCCTTCAAAAGGAGTTGAGAGAGTGCGAAGAGATGGTGAAGCTGAGGGCCAAGCTAGCTCTAGAGGAAAAAAGGAAGGCGCAAGAGGAGGTTAGCGCCGCTATGGAGAGGGCCATGTAAGGCTTCAAGTCCTCCAAAGATATGGAGGACATCAAAATAGACTTTGCCCAGGAATCTTTCCTAGAAGGGTTCCAGATTTGTTTGGGGTAGGTCGCCCAGAACTTCCCCGACATCGATCTGGACCTTCTCATAGAGGAGCCAAAGGATAGAGCTGGCCCTCCGCGCGCTAATGCCGAGGTTGCCCCTGCCGCCCATGCCGTCGAAGTTACTCCGGAGGCTCTAAAACCTGTAAGTGCAGCGTCCGGGCCTGCTCGAGAGTCGGAGGCAGCCGAGAACGTCCCGACCTCTCTGGTGGGCGAGCCACCTGAGATCTAAACTTTTGATGCTTATGTACTTTTCTTCCATTTTTTTTAATGTATTAAAAATATTTGAAGCAATGAAAGCAAATTTCTCTTTTGCTTTACACTCTGCGCTGCATGTGATTTAGAACGCCTCCGACAACCAGGGCCACAACGCCCTTTCTCCGGCTGATGCCGACCCTTTACCCCTAGGAGTTTCGTTCAAGCCTTTGATAAAGGGTTTGAAGAAGGAAGTCCACCATTTGAGAAAAAAGTTGAAGAAGGTTGAGGCCGACCTTCAGGCCTCTCGGAAGAATGCTTCGAAGGCGACTAAAGAAGTCACTCGCCTCCGAAGCTTAGACATGAAGGATTCCGTGAGCTTCAGCATCCAAAAAGGAAATTTCGAAAAGAAGCTTGCTGAACTTCGGAAGAATGCGAGCGACAAGTCTTAGGTGCTGACAACAAAGATCGGCTTTCTTGAAGTTTATCTTAAGAAGGCAAAAGAAAAGATCCATATCTTGGAAGGGAGCTCGCCATGGTCCACCGATGAAGCCCGGTATAATTGAGATTGGTCGAAAAAATTCTCTCAGCTTCAGAAGCAGCTGCAGGATGCTGAGGATCGATACAATAGTTACCGGACAACCTGGGCAGGAAAGATGTCCAAGCTTGAGGGCGAGTTGAAGGCTACCAGGGACGAGGCGACCTATTTTCAGAGGAAGTTTTACATCGTCCAGCAGGCTAGATCGAGTGGCGAATCTAAGGAACTCGTCTCCCTGAGGAGGACCGTCGGTGAGCTCTCGGAGGTCGTCGGGGTGGAGAAAGCTGAAGTCCAAGAGCTGAAGCTCTAGTTAACCTGCGAGCGTCGAGCCGTCATGGACGCTGAAGCTAAATCCGAAGTCTTAAGGAAGCAACGGCGAGAGCTCGAGACCAAATTTGAGTACACTAACAAGACGTACATCGAAGGCCTATACAAGAAGAAAGAGCTCGAGGAAATCTTCAGATTGAAGGAAGCTTTGGTGATGGCTGGAGCTGATAGCCCAAAGTCCGAAGTGTTCGAGCCGCCTTAGGACTTCGTCTCCTTTTTTTCTTTATGTAATCGATTTCATCGATCTTCATTCCATCTGTAATACGTTTGTTCTTTCGCACAGTTGGTCCTTGCCGACCTTCATTTTGTTTGTGGTGTGCCCACTTTTATGTAATCGATCTTATTGACTTTTATTTGTAATGAACATAACTTCATAACGAAATGGTACCTCCTTTTTTTTTGCTGTCATCTCTCATAGATGCGATTCTAGGCGCCTTGTTTTTCTTTACTTTGTTTCTAATAAGACGCTTGTCGTGGACGTCGGGCTAGAGGTCCGTTCCGCAGATCAAGATGGGATTTAAACTTTGGCATTTGGCGTGGCCGTAGCGGGATGTGTACGACGGTCGTTAGTAGAGCCTTGGCCTTTTCCTTGTTTTAGATTAGCAAGACCTCGGCCTTCCAACCTTTGCACGATCGTATAGATTCATCGGGTCTGTCGGCAGGATCTCTCCCCTCATCTCGTCTTAATTTAACGAGGCCTTCAACTTTGCTCACGTTAGAACGAGGTTCTCCTATTTTTAACGGGCCGCAGGGACACATTAAGGCCGTTAGTAGGACCTCTCCCTCATCTCGTCTTGGTTCAACGAGGCCTTCGACTTTACTCACGTTAGGACGAGGTTCTCCTCATGTTCCCAATGAGCTGTAGGGGCACATTAGGGCCGTTGGTAGGGCCTCTCCCTCATCTCATCTTGGTTCAACGAGACCTTCGACTTTGCTCACATTAGGATGAGGTTCTCCTCCTGTTCCCAACGGACTGTAGGGGCACATTAGGACCATTGACAGGATCTCTCCCCTCATCTCGTCTTAGTTCAACGAGGCCTTCGACTTTGCTCACGTTAGGACGAGTTTCTCCTCCTGTTCCCAATGGGCTGTGGGGCACATTAGGGCCATTGGTAGGCCCTCTCCCCTCATCTCATCTTAGTTCGTCTTAGTTCAACGAGGCCTTCAACTTTGCTCACGTTAGGATGAGATTCTCCTCCTATTCCCAACGAGCTATAAGGGCACATTAGGGCCATTGGTAGGGCCTCTCCCCTCATCTCGTCTTAGTTCAACGAGGCCTTCGACTTTGCTCACGTTAGGACAAGGTTCTCCTCCTATTTCCAACGGGCTGTAGGGGCACATTAGGGCCGTTAGTAAGGCCTCTCCCCTTATCTCGTCTTAGTTCAACGAGGCCTTCGACTTTACTCACGTTAGGACAAGGTTCTCCTCCTATTCCTAACGGGCTGTAAGGGCACATTAGGACCATTGGCTGTAGGGGCACATTAGGGCCATTGGCTGTAGGACCTCTCCCCTCATCTCGTCTTAGTTCAACGAGGCCTTCGACTTTGCTCACGTTAGGACGAGTTTCTCCTCCTGTTCCTAAAGGGCTGCTTTAGGTTGCTTCAGAGAGTTATTTGTCGTCATAATTTTTGCGCCAAGAAGTTATGATGTTAAAATAGAAAAGTTTTATTGAAGGAAAGTCACTGGTAGTACATTCTTAAATTTTCTGAATTCCAAGATCGTAGGAGCGTTGTTCCTCTGAGCTCCTTCAAACGATAAGTTCCGAGCCGGACAACTTTCTCTACTTTATACGGACCTTCCTAATTCAAGGCGAGCTTTCCTTGATTCTGAGGTTGTGAAACTAACGCTCACCGGAGTACCAAGTCCACCCGAAATGCTTTGCTTTTTACTTTGGAGTCATAGTATCTGGCTACTCTGTCTATATGCTGCCATCCGAACTTGGGCTTCTTCTATTTTTTCCTCCAGTAGATCGAGGTTGACTCTGAGATCTTGCGAGTTACGCTGCTCATTGAAGGCCACGATCCGTGCTCACGAAAGTTTAAACTCGATTAGGATGACTACCTCTATTCTGAAAGTCAAGGCGAACGGTGTTTCTCCAGTCGGTAGCCTTTGAGTAGTTCGGTACGCCCAGAGAACGTGGTAGAGTTCATCCGCCCAAGTCTCCCTTGCTCTTTCTAGTCTTGCCTTGATGCCCTGAAGTAAAATTCTGTTGGTCACTTCTGCTTCACCATTTGCCTACGGATGGGCCACCGACATGAAGTGATGGAAGATGTTCAGATCTTCGTAGAACTCAGTGAACCTCGTCCCAGCAAACTGTCATCCATTATCTATTATGAGAATTCGGGGAAGACCAAATCGGCAGACGATTGACTTTCAGAGCAGACATTGGCCTTAGTAATTTTTGCTAATGGTTCGGCCTCGACCCATTTGGTAAAATAGTCGATCGTAACCAGGAGGAACTTTCGTTGTCTGAAAGCTATTGAAAAGGGGCCAAGTATATCCATTCCCCACTGCGCAAATGGCCAAAGTGCGCTTAGTGGAGTAAGCTCGGAGGTCAGCTATCTTTGTATGTTTGTATTTCTCTGACAGTGATCATATTTCTTGACATACTCAATAGAGTCGTGGTGCAAGATCGGCCAATAGTACCCCTACCGAAATAGTCTGTGACAGGGATCTGACTCCTACATGAATTCCACAAATTCCCTCGTGCACTTTCCATAATGTGCAGTCGGCCTCCGAAGGTCGGAGACATCTCAAGAGCGGTAGAGAATATGACCTTTTATATAGCTTGTCTTCATACAAAACATACTGAGAAGCTTGATTCCTAAGTTTTCGAGCTTCTTTTGGATATGAGAAAGAACTCCATCCTTGAGGTAGGCAACTAGCGGGTCGATCCAGCTCAGCTCATGCTCAATCTACATAACGGGTTGCAACTCCTCTAAACTTGGGCATTTTAGAATTTCAAAAAATACTTCTTTGGGCAATTCGACTGGGGCTAAAGTGGCCAATTTAGAGAGAAGATCGGCTCTCATATTTTCTGCCCTCGGAATCCATTGAATGCTAAAATTGTTGAAGGCCGAAGTCAAGTTCTTTACTTTCTCAAGATATTTCATCATGCTTTCCTCCCGGGCTTTATAGCTGCCGCTAACCTGTCCGACCACCAGCTGGAAATCACTGAAAACTTGGAGCCAATCTGCCTCCAACTCTTTTGCTATTTTCAACCCAGCGATCAGAGCTTCATATTCAGCCCCATTATTAGTTACGGAAAATTCGAAGCGCAGCGCATATTCAGTGACGACTCCTTTGGGGTTAACCATAACCAACCCTGCGCCTGCTGTAGCAGCGTTGGATGAACCATTCACATACAGGGCCCAAAAATCCTCAGGAAGGTCGGCACTCTCTTCAGGGGGGCTCGATTGCGACCACGAGACGCCGGTTTCATTCTATTCAAGCTCAGCTTCCCCTGAAATGGTGCATTCCACTACAAAATCTGCTAATATCTGAACTTTGATCGACGACCGAGGTCGGTTGTTGATGTCAAATTCTGTAAGCTCGATTGCCCATTTTGCGATTCTTCCAGAGGCATCCATTCGATGGACTGCTTTAATCGGTTGATCCGTGAGGACAGTTATGATGTGCCCCTGAAAGTAATGTCGGAGTCTCCTGACAGTAATTAGAAGAGAGTAAGTCAATTTTTCTAACTTAGAATATCTGGTCTCTACATCCCTCAAGACTCGGCTTACATAGTAGATCGATCGCTGCACTTTCGTTTCCTCCTTGACCAGAACTACTACCAGGGCTGTTGGGGAGACCGCTAGGTACAAGAACAATTCCTCTCCGGGCTCAAGCTTTGCCGGTAGTGGAGGTGAGCCGAGGTAGTTTTTAAGCTCCTCGAATGTCTGTTGGCATTCCACCGTCTAGCAAAAGCTCTTTGGCTGCTTGAGAACTTGAAAGAAGGGCATGCATCGTTCGGCCGATCTCAAGACAAAACGATTTAGGGACGCCACTTTTTCAGTCAAGCGCTGAACTTCTTTAATCGTTTGAGTGGTCATCTCCTGAATAGCCCGGATTTTCTCCAAATTCGCCTCAATCCCGCGCCTCAACACCATAAATCCCAAAAACTTTTTCGAGGTCATACCGAAGGCGCACTTGGTTGGATTCAACTTCATCCTGTATTTTTTAAGTGCACTGAAGGTCTCTTCGAGGTCGGTGATGTGGTTTATTGAGCTCGGCTCTTGACGAGCATGTCATCCACATACACCTCCATGTTTCGATCGATCTGCTCCTTGAAGATTTTATTGATCAGGCGCTGGTATGTTGCCTCTGCATTCTTCAGTTCGAAAGGCACAACCCTGTAACATTAAAAACCACGGTCAGTAACAAAAGCGGTTTTCTCTTCATTCTCTAGCGCCATCCGAATTTGCTTACAGTCGGAAAAGGCATCAATGAAGGTGAGCTCGTGGCCCAAGGTTGCATCCACCAGTGGATCAATTCTGGGCAAGGGGTAGCTATGTTTTGGACAAGCTTTGTTCAGCTTTTTGAAGTCTATACACATCCTCCACTTGTCGTTCGCCTTTTTGATGAGCACCACGTTTGAGACCCAACTCGGATAGTTAACTTTCCGGATGAATCCAACCTTGAGGAGCTTGTCGACTTCCTCTGCAATTGCTTTCTGCCTCTTCGTAGCATAGCTGCGCATCTTCTCCTTTACTAGCCGACACTTAGGATCAGCAACCAGCCAATGTTCTATGACCTCGACATCAATTCCCAGCATATCAGTTGGGATCCAGGCGAAGACGTCCACATTCTTCCGAAGGCGATGAGTTGCTCTCGAACCTCATCCCCCAAGTTGGAGCCAATCTGCACCGTGCTCCGCATTTCCGTCGTTTAATAGGCCGAAAACGAGGTCTTCCATAGGCTCGCCCCGCTCCTTCATAAGGTCATCACAGACATCCAGCCCATCAATAGGACAAAGGTCGGGCCGGATGTTTTTCTGTAGGACGATGGAGTAACAGTGCCTTGCCAAAGCCTGGTCTCCTCTAATCTCTCTAATTCCACAGCTCGTCGGAAACTTCACCTTTAAGTAATAAGTTGATACCATAGCTCGGAGTGCGTTCAAACCAGACCGACCAAGAATAGCATTGTAGGCAGATGGGGCTTTTACAACTAGAAAATCAACCTGTGCTTTAGCCAGCTTCGGGCGTTGTCCTGCAGCCACAGTCAGAGTTATTATGCCCTCAACTGGTATGGCATCGCTAGTGAAGCCTACCGATGAGAAGTTCATAGATCTCAAGTAATTATTAGGTAAAGATATTTTTGAGAAAGCATCGTAAAACAAAACATCAGCAGAGCTTCCATTATCTACCAAAATGCGGCGCACATCATAGTCAGCAATATTTAAAGAGATTACAACCACGTCATTTGTAGGAATTGAACTCCTTGGGCATCGTCATTGGTGAAAGCGATGGGCTCCTCAGTTCTCTGCCTCTTCTCGGGCTCCGTTGATCCGCTAGTCTCCCCTCGCCGAAGCCCCCCAGAGATGGTGTTGATGATGTCGAGGGGTGGCCGATTTGCCTATTACTCCCCCCTCAGCGGTTCAAGTTACGGTAGTGTCCTTGGCCAATCTTCCCGCCCCTCAGGCCGACGTCGTAGAAATCGGCCCAGCCGGCCTTGCCTGATGAGCTCTTCGATTTCGTCCTGGAGCTGAATACATTCTTCTATATCGTGGCCGTGGTCACGATAATAGAGGTAGTACTTGTTGAGATTGTGCTTGCCGGGGTGAGAGCGCATCCTCTCCGGTCTAGGCAGTTGCTTCTTAATCTCCATCGGTACTTGTGTTTTCAGAGCATTGAGAGGGGCATAGTTGTGGAACCTTCGGAGGAGGGAGCCCCGCCGCGCCCTTCTGTCAGAGCTTCCCTGCTTCCGAGCCCGAGGGGTTCGGGCTCGCTTGTGCTCAGGGAGAGTTTGGGAGCACGATCGAACCTCGTTCGGCTTCTCTTCAGATGCGGGCCTGTCTGGCTCGCCCATTCGCCGTTCTTCTACGGCTTTATTATCCTTGGCCTTGAAGGCCTCTTCTGCTCGGACATAACCTTCGGCCCGAGCCAACATATCAGCAAAATCTCTGAGGTACTTCTTCAGGAAGAACAGCAAATTATTCCTCTACAAGCCGTCCTTCAATGCGGCTATGGCGACGGACTGGTCCAGATTACGGACCTCCAATGCAGCAGCGTTGAAGCGATAGACGTAAGCTCGGATGGATTCTCCCTCTCGCTGCTTGATGTTAATGAAGGATTCCAAACCTCGCCCAGGACGTCGGCTACTGACAAAATGAGCCGCAAACTGATGGCTCATCTGATCAAAAGAAAAGATGGTATCCGGCTTAAGGATCGAATACCAATTTCTGGCTGCTCCCTTCAAGGTGGACGGAAAAGCTCGGCAGAGAATGGCGTCTGGTGCGCCATGAAGTAGCATCGTCCAGAAAGCCTTCAGGTGGTCGACCGGATCGATAGTCCCATCGTAGCTCTCGAACTGAGGGAGCTTGAAGTTCGGCGGGATAGATTCCTGCATGATGTGGTGAGAGAAAGGAGGGTCGATACAGATATCATTACCGTAGGGGGGAGCATGGCGAAATTCCTCGATCCGTCGGTTCATCTCTTGCAGTTTTTGATCCAGGAGATCTTCTCGATCATGGATCCCTAAGGTCTTCTGACTGAATGGAGGCAAAATCCCCCCAGGGATAGAGTCATGATTCGAGCAGGGGCTCTCGACCCTCTGCTTCCCATTTTTGGAGATCACCGGCCGACTAGTCCAAGTCGGCCATTCCCAGACCGGATCATAGGGCTCCGAAGAGGCCTGCTCCGATCAAATTGGCGTCGGAGGCTGCTGCTGCCGCATGGCCTATACTGCCTCTGTGAGGCCGCGAACCTACTGGACTAACAGGTTGAACTGCTCCACATCCAACATTGCTACAGGTGGAGCTTGAGTTGTCGGGGATGAAACGGGCAGGCAGATCTGGATAGGATCTGGCCGCGGAGGTCGTTAATCGCCGGATTGAAGCTTTCCTAGGAGGCATTTTTTTCGGAAAGGACTCTGGAGGACATGAAGTAAAGATCTCTGCTGAGCACTCCTTTAAGAACAAAGGAACCTCAAAAGGCAGAGAGGCCCTCCTAGCGCCAATCCTGTCAGTACGAAATCTAGTTGTCGTCGAAAAAATGCTGGAGTCGGAGAAGACGAGATCGTCGCTGGTGACCTGCAAAACAAGTCTCGTCCAGAACCTGAGGTAGTGGCTCCGGCAAGACCCTCCGACGATCAAGTCAACTTTTTCGGCCAACAAAAATGGAGTGCTCAGTCAAGAAAGTTGCAGAGTTTCGAAAAGAAGAAGAGAGCCCGAAGAAAATGTATCTGGAGGATCCCTTTTATAGTCCGGAGCTTATAACAAACTGATAGTGACCGCCGCAACCACTTGGTAATGGGCCGTTCGGGGCCACGTGGGGTTTGTTATGGAGAGTGGGGTCCATTGTCGTGACGTGCTGGTCTGTTGGAGACCTAACAACAGGAGTTCGGACGAGGTAGTTGCAGGCGACGAAGGGCTCTTGGACGTTGTTGCTCCAGAAGAGTTCGGAGGCTCTCAGGATTGACCGTGCGTTGGCTTTTCTTCGCCATACTAAAGATATACGCCGCGGTCCTTTTAGACGGCTGGAAGAAATTCGGCCGGAAGAGAAGTCTGGAAGGGGTTCGACCGGCGAAGAGGCCAACGTCCAACCGAAAGGAGTCCGACTGTGAGGGATCTACCTGGGCTGAGTATTGACTGATGGCCGCAATAAGCGAGCACGACTGAAATACTAGCATTTCCGCCGTTCCTTTGAGGTTCGGCCATTCTCAGGATTGCTCATCGGTGAATAACGATAAAGTGCTGAAGTTCATCTGGGGGCAGTTCGGAAGAAGTTCGGCTGCTGGAGAAGTTTCACAGAAGGAGATCGGCCGAACGGGATTCGCAGGAGCTAGGGACTTAGCCGATTCTCTGAGACAGAAGTATTAACTATTCAAGTTCGTCTGGAGAAGGAATCCGCAACATCCCGTTGAATCCGAAATCGATCTTCCCAGCCAATCGGATTATCTGACTGCAGTGTTGAAGGTCGGCCATCTCAGAATGATTCAGAGTTTGAATACTCCTGTGGATTAAGGTTCAGTTGTTATAGCTGCAACCTGATCAAAAGTCAGAGTCTTAACTGGACTTTGGCAGGCGTGGATTTATCTCCAACAGAAAGCAACAAGGGGACCCCACCCATATTACACTTTCCTAGCCAATTTGGTTGATTAGTCTTGATGTGGTTGCTTGATGATTCGAATTAGCCCATGCCCTTAGGGTTAGCCATAACAGTTATGACTAATTAGGATTAAAGAGACCTAGATTAAAAATCTCCTCATTAATATTAAGTCATACGGTCTTCCACTATAGTAGAGTGTCGTGTCGTCTCCGATGTTGACTATTCTCAGCTGGATATAGTGATTCAATTGCATCAGAAGAGAAGCAACCACTCTATTGGCATAAGATGCTGCGGGGTGAAGATGGGATTAGGCCCAAGATCTGTCAGGTGAGGACCCAATGACAACTTCACTCATGCTCAATGGTAGGTCTGACTTAACTAAGGAATGAGACCAAAATCTGTCTGGTGAGATTTTAGGACTTAGGGACCAAGTCTGCTATAATTTGCTTGAGAAGTATTGGATAAAAATTGTCCACTCCTTGATTGACACATTCACCAAGATCTATCAGATGAGGTGGTGTGCCAGTCGTGGGACCACAATACCCATAAGGAACCTTAACTCACGAAAGGGTTCTCATTTCCCTGCCCGAGGAGTGTAAGGATTTGTAGAATTAGTGAGAGGCATATTTGTTTTAAAAGATCATAAAACAAATATTAAAATCAAGTACGAATATCTAATTAGAATCTCTACTCTTTGATAGAATAAAGTAACGGCTTCAAATCCTTTAGCTCACATATTAGAAACCAATTGACTAACCAAACAAATTATAAAGACTGGCTCGGGAATCTAAAATAGTTTTAGGTTCCGAAGGGTTAAGCTTATATCATATCCAAGATATCCCTATATTACCAAACTGTCCGATAATTGACCAAAAGACAATCAGTTCATGATCATTGTTTGACAATGATTAGAGACTTGGATGAGCTTGAGAAGCTCGACCATGCACAAGGAATTGCAAATGGATTTGATCATGCAATCTCTTACCAGTTCATATGGGCAGTTTATAGTAAACTACCCATATGAACATGTTGGTAACTACCGAAGGGACCTAGAAGAGTTCAAGGAGCAGGGTTCTCGCGGTGGAGTGGGCTTCTACTTCCAAGAGAAGGTCTACCTGGAAGAAGAAAAAGTCCACAAAGAAATATAAGATTGAGAGCAAGCCAAAGAAGGAATTGTCCTGTATACCTAAAAAGCCTAAAGAAAAGAAAGGGCACATGCCTTTAGAAGGTATGTTGAGTCTGCTCGATATCGATATCTAAGCAGATAGCGAGTGCCGTAGGGTCTAAGAGATCCAGAAATGAGAT
The DNA here is from genome assembly GCA_006176705.1 of Cocos nucifera. Classification (NCBI taxonomy): domain Eukaryota; kingdom Viridiplantae; phylum Streptophyta; class Magnoliopsida; order Arecales; family Arecaceae; genus Cocos; species Cocos nucifera. Next base: position 88,431 of record QRFJ01001812.1, on the reverse strand, counting down.
GAATTTGAAGTATATATGGAACCTCAATTTTGATCATACTAGAGAGGATAGAATAAACAAATTGGAATAGCATAAACTTTTAAGCTCATTAACTCTCAAGTTTGTAAATTCTACCTTCAAGGATAAATGGTCAAACTACCCTTTATGGGATAGGGTGAAAACCATTAAGATACTTGACCTGATACACAATGATGTGTAGCCCATTTGATATGCAAGCCAGGAGTGGTTATCTTTACTTCGTTACTTTTACCGATGACTTTCCATGGTAAACGTACATATGTGAGACACAAATCTAAAGCCTTTGAAAAGTTCAAAGGATTCAGATATGAGGTAAAGAGGCAAACTAGAAAATCCTTAAAATTCTTCAATGAGATCCAGGAGATGTATACCTTAGTGGGAGTTTCTAAACAATCTCAAGGAAAACGGCATAGTTTTACAATGGACTCTTTTTGATGCACCTCAAGGGGTGTCGGAAAGGAAGAATGTGACCCTATTTGATATGGTCTATTCCATGATGAACATCAACGATCTTCCCTTATATCTTTAGGAATAAGCTTTACTACTGCATAGTTCCCTTTAAGTCTAGTCCCATCACGCCGTATGAGAAGTGGCATGATAAGAATGTTCAACCCATATCAAATGACAACAGACAGACAAGTTAGAGGTTAGGTCTATGAGAGCTCTTTTTTAAGGTATCCTAAAGAGTTTAGTGCATACTACTTTTACTTCCTAAAGGATCACAATGTGATTGTTACCCAACATGCTATGTTCTTGGAGAAATAATTTATCCAAGAGGAAAATAGTGGGAGAAAAATTGAGGTCAAAGAGAAAGTCTCTGAAGAGTAATAAGTCATAGAACCTATTCATGATTGAGCCAGTACATGTAGTACCTCCTCCACTTCGTTGGTCGAGTAGAATCTCTCATCCTATAGAAAGATACTTAGGTATTCTAATAGAGGATATAGAGTAAATGTTCCTCATGACAGAGAAGGAACATGGAGATGATCTCAAAACTACTACGAGTCGATATTAGACATCAATTTCGAGAAGTGGTTAAATGCAATGAAGTCAAAAGTTGACTCGATGCATTCTAACCAAGCCTAATCCTTAGAAGATCCACCAATAGGTATAGCACCTATGAGATTCAAATGGATCTACAAAAAGAAGAATTGTAAAGGCAGAGACCTTTAAAGCAAGCATCTCGAAATAAGGATACTCGATGCAATCAAATGGTTTCATCTCATCAAGAACAGGAGAAAAGAAATGTTTATAAAAGGGGTCAATGGGAGTGATGTTATATTCCTCGTATAGTACATGGATTTCATTCACTTGATTGGAAATGTTGTTCCCATACTGACTATGGTTGGAATATGGTTGACTAAAGAAATTCTCGGTAGGAGACCTTTAGGAAACATCCTATATAAGTCTATGAGATAGATATAGGTCTATGAGATAGATCTATTAGGATGCTAGTTTCACAAAAAATGTACATAGAAGAGTGCTGAAGAGGTTCAGCATGAAAAATCCTAAAAAAGTTTCTACCCCTTGGGCATGGGATTAATCTCTCCAAGAAGATGTGTGGGACACATCTGTGGAGATATAGTACATGAGCTAGATCCCTTATGCTTTAGCTAGTAGAAGCCTCATGTATACTATATACATGACCCGATATATCTTTGTTGTGAGTGTCATAAGCAAATATCGGTTAAATCCAGACTGAGAGTACTGGATAGCCATGAAAATATTTCTAAGTACTTAAGAAGCACTTAGGATATGTAAATAGTCTTTGAGAGGAATCAAAATTGAGTAAAAGGATACAATGAATCAGACATGTCTGATATTGATAGTAAAGAGTCTACATCAGGAAAAGTGTTTCCTTATGTAATGTAAATTCGATAAATTGAAAGAGTTCCAAACAACTGATCATTGCAGATTTATGGAAGCCATATTTGTCGCTGCTTATAAGATTGCTAGGGAAGCCTTCTAATTAAAAAAGGTTTGATGCAAAATGGGTGTAATGTCATCAGATGGCACAACACTATACTGCAACAACGAGGCACCATTACTTTAGCTGAAGAGCCTGGGCATCACCAAAATTCCTAGGTCATAAGAGCGCTTATTCACGATCGTTTCTAGAAGTAAGACTTCGAGAATCAGAATAGACCCCACGAAAAAATGGCAGACCCACGCACTAAAACCATCTTACCAGCAAAGAACCAAAGCACATCTTAAGAAGATAGGGCTTAAGTCTATGGCAAATTGGCTTTAGTGCAAGTGGGAGATTGTTAGATATATGCCCTAAAAACCAATCAGACTGACACATTAATTCTTTTTGAAACATAATTTCATATTTGATCTAATTAATTAGGGATGTTAATTACCATTCATGTAGTGTATGCGACCATGAATCATCCAATGAATTAACAAGATGATGACATATATTCTTAAGAGTTGGAAATTTGAGGTATGTATCATTGGTTGTTAATTCATAAACTGCTCCCGGCCATAGGATCATCACGGGGATGGTGATCAATTCAGATAGGTTGGTGCATAGATCGCTTCCTTATGGGTAGACGAGTCTCGGTCTACCGTATGAGGGCATTGAAGCGAAAGTGCAGATATTTGTTAGAGAACAAAAATACAGAGCATGACCAACACGAGAAGTCACTTGAATGTCTACTCACTCGTCAATGACATTCTCGATGCTATAGTGGTGTGAGTGATTCTTTGACTTGCAATGCCTCGGCTGCTCACAATGAAATTATTGTAGTTTGACTACACCATAACTGGGTCTTCTAGCCATATGGAGCCTTGAGGTGTATATTAGTTGCAGTAGGTTCATTGTAGGAATAAGAGATGCACCTAGATGGGACTATCAACCTTGATAGAAAAAGAAATCCAATGCAATTCGCAAGACTGAGTTCAGAAAGTCTGACCAAAGCAAGTGTGAATACTGGAAAAAAGTTTTCATGAAAATTCACAAATGAACTCGAGCTGAGCCAATCTTGCATATGACAAATGATAGGGTTTGACGAATTTTCCATAACCTCCATCTTGTCAAAACTCACGATAAAAGAACTGAATCACATGGTAACTACACCTAGAGGTTCATTACTTCCATTCTGCTGGGTTACCACTACATACTGCTAAGTGTCACTGGTGGATCGTGAAACTCGTCGAGCATCGTCTTGATGATTGATGACCCTTGATAGGTGAAGTTAGAATTGTTTCAATCCATTAAAAGAAGTTTCAATAATATTTTGATGAAGATCAAAATATATCTTATTACCAGATAGAATACAACCTACGGGGTCAGACACAAAAGAGGTTCTGACTGATCAGAATGTCGAATAGCGATTTTGAATCGTAAAATGATTCAATTATCAATGTGATTGATGATTGGACTAATATGTAAAAGTTACATGGACTTGCTAAGAGTTAGTAAGTTCTAGGACTTAATTGCAAATATTGCTAATTATTTGATTTGATCAAATATGGATTGAATTAAATCAGATCTAATCTGCTTGGATTTGGTTTAATTTGGGTTTCCTAGTCCAAATAGGATTTGGACTTAATTCTTAATTGGGTTTGACTCAATTTAGAATCGAATCGGATTGGAATTGGGTTAGAAAACAATAGTTCATTGGACTGGGATTCCCTTCCCTTATCCATGCATAATATGGGATGCCCAAACCATATTTTATCGTGGCTTTTGCATGGAGCAAGTGGGCGCAAAACAAAGGAGGCAGCAAAAGAGAAGAGTCCTCTTCTAGGGCTCTATCCAAAATCCTAACAAACCCTAACTAATTCCTATTTAAAGGGATAAGATGGGGCGCCTCCTTATAAGATTATACGGTGAAAAATATGATAGGCTTAGGCATGAAGAAAAAGAGAAAGGAGGAGGCGTGCGGTGATTTGTGAAGGCACACAAAGACAAGAAAATAGGGAGGGGGCGCTCCATGTGATGGACGCCTCACCCTCTCCCTCTTCCTATGTCCATAAGATGGACGTGATCCTCTTCTTCCTCTCTTCTTACGTCCATGAGATGGACAGCTCTCTCTCTTTCTTGGTCCAAGAGTTGGATGCCTCATCTCTCTCCTCCATAATCAGTCCAAGTGTTGGACGGGAAGAAAAGAAAAAAGATTGGATCTCTTGTTCTTCTTCTTCAGATATTCTTCTTTCTCTTGTGAAGAGAAAGGAAAAAGAAATCAGATTAGATCTGATTTCTTGATCCCCCTATGGATCTCTTTGATTCCCTTGAGATGAGAATTCAAAGAGATCAAAGATTCGACAATCCAAGAAGCCATCTCTGCAAGGGAGCTAGCATCCCGATGAGATCGAGATCTCCTGATCAGATCAGCCTCATATGGTACCTATAGAGGCCGGACACTGTGTGGCTTCAAAAGGATCTTGAAGACATCTATAGATCATCGGAACACAATTCAACAGACCATGAAGGTATCTACGGATCATCGGATCGTGGTGAAGATCTACCCGCGCAAAGATAAAAATTGGATTTTTATTTTGCTTGTATCTTAATCTTGTACATATGATGATTCATGACTTTATGTTAAGATATGATCTCTATGCATGCTTGATTTGATTAGATCTAATTAGAAATTTGTTTTGAAATTTCCTTTCGCTGCATATTTAAAAAATTTTTGAAATCCCTACATGCATACCGGATCACCATGCGATGGCGTTTCCTAACATAAAGTACTAGTGCTAGGGCAATCGGATCTCCTCCCCCGATTTGGTCTCAGCACTCTAACTTATAGTTGGTAATCCCAATGGTGCGGCAACAACATCGAATCTACGACTGTCAATTGAAAGATCAATTAACTGTCGGTAAGCTTTTGAACTACTATCGCCGCCAAGAAACAAACAGCCTACAGTCAACTGATCTCCACACTCGACTTACCATCAATGACAAGAAACCGTAACCCGACAACCGACTGATAACCGATAAACCGACTGACAATCGGTGACTTTCGATCGTTTTCTCCAACAAACATGATGACTTAAACAACTGCATAATCGCTGACCAGTCGAAACATCAGAACCACCGACCGATGGTCAGTCGATACAACAATGGCACCGATATATAGTCGGCATAATGCTTGCCGACATAAAGTCAGCACATCAAAAACTGCCAGCGTAGAACACGTGTAACGGCCATCATGAATATTAACTACTCACCCCACGATCAAATAATGCTGGAACCAAGGTTTTCTGTACCATATCAAACCGGCCGGTACATCCCGTACCGTACCGTACCGTACCAATGGAGAATCGAAATAGCTCAGATCGGTTTTTCGGAAAATCGCCTGAACCGAACCGAACCGATCAATACGGTACATGCCAGTACCGAACGGTTTGGTCCAGTACGGGGCAGTACGGTTCAATACGGGATAATTTTTTCTTTTCTTTTTTTTGGACCATTGGATGGAATTTTTTTGATTTTTTATTGACGGTACGGAGCGATACGGTATGGTATGGTACCATACCATACCGTACCGGCCGGCAACCGGCACGGGTGCTAGTACCGAGTCCACGAACCTTGGCTGGAACAAGCGGAACCCACGAGCCTAACTATTGTGAACAGTTACCAATAGTCTTTCTATAAAAGAGAGGTAAACGAACAGTATTAGTAAGGCACCTATGGACTAGACTCTGCCATATTTTTCATTTTGACTATTCGACCAACTCCCCATCTCTAATTTAAGCATCGAAGGGTCTCCACTAGAGATATTTCTAGTCAGTGTAGACGTTATTTTGCAGGTTGCTCTCAAGCGGAGTTAGGTGCATCAAGAATTTGGCCGCAACAGATTGGCGCACTAGGTAAGGAATCTGAATCCAGCAATGGCAAAAACAAGAGCTCAAAATTCCACTAGCTCCGCCAAACAATCTTTTTGCTGGGAAGACCTCCCTCCACCTTCAATGGCAGAGCCCAGTTCTTCACATCCGACTAACAGCAAACACCCAAACCCAACAACTTGCTACATTGATGCAATAAATGAAGGTGCTGATGGAGGCGATGCACGGCCTTCAACAACAACAAACTTAGCAACAACCAGTGGCAGAGGAGCTGGCGGCACATACAATGTCATCTAGGCACAGTCATCGTGCTCCACGACAATCTTTATCCCCATCACTGAAACAACGACCAGCATGATATTTCCACGACATCGAAGCATCACCTTCCCGGCACTCTCGCCCTACCACCCGTCATTCCAGCAATTTGTTTCTTCTCGCCGTCATAGCATCAAGAAAGGGAAGAGGCCATGTAAACCTTCGACTTCTCGATCCTCGAGTTCTTTAGGAGGTTCAACCCCTGAGTTTTCACAGTAAAGGCGACTCAAACAACTACGAGCGCAAGTTCGAAGAGATCGATCGCCAAATCGCTCGACTTCGAATGAATAATCAAGAGGCTTCCAGTGACTTTGGCATCCATACCGCCTCTCCTTTCTCCCAATGTATCTTGGATGAGCTGATTCCATCTCGATTCAAGATACCACAGATAGAGCCATACGATAGCTCCACAGACCCGGTTGACTATTTCGAGAGTTACAAGACTCTCGTGATGATCCAGGGGGCTACCAACGCCTTCTTATGCAAAGGCTTCCCGACAACCATTCGGAAGACTACACAAGCTTGGTATTCGGGGCTCCAGCCGAGAAGTATATACTCCTTCGAGCAGCTTGAAAACTCGTTCATGGCCCACTTCAGCACCAGTCAAAGGATGCCACGAACATCCAACAATCTTTTCTCCATCAAGCAAAATGAAGGAGAAACATTGAAAAACTTCGTGGCACGTTTCAATGCTGCCACACTCAAGGTCAAGGACCTTAATGAAGATATGGCCATCTCGACCAATGAAGAGAGGTCTGAGGAGATCCAGGTTCACTTATTTACTGGATAAGAATCATCCTCAGATAAATGCAGAACTTTTGGATCGCATATATAAATATATTTGCGCGGATGAAGGCACTATCGACCGACGTCAATCAGAAGGAAAAGATCAAAAGAAAAAACAAAAGAGTGGAGCTCCCGCTAAACCAACAACCGACAAAAGAGCTTCACCCCGTCGATGGAGTCCAAAGCCTAATAATTATGGCACCAAATATGACTCCTATACTCCCCTCTCCGCTCCTCACGCACAGATCCTGACAGAAATAGAAGAGGAATACCTTCAACACCCTCCACCGATGAAGGCACCATCGAGAAGCCACGATAGAAAGTACTGTCGGTTCCACAGTGATCATGGTCATGATGCCAAATAGTACATCCAACTCAGGGATGAGATTGAGGTCCTGATTTGACATGACTTCCTCGATAAATCTCGACGTGACCGTCCAACCCAGCCTCCTATCGATCGGCAACCTCAAAGTCAACCTGAGGAAGCGCACAACAACCGACCGATGGCGAGAGTCATCAATATGATTTTTAGGCGATCGAAGAACTAGGGGGCAACTTCCGAAGAAGAGTTGGCTAAAAAGAGACGACAAGATAATGTAATCTTTTTTTCGAACGATGATGTTTGGGAAATACAGACTCCCATAATGATGTTGTCGTCGTCTCGATGACAATAATAAATTATGATGTAAAAAAAATTCTAGTAGATAATGAAAGTTCAACTGATATTTTGTTTTACTCGACTTTCTCTCAAATGCGACTACTGACTGACCAACTCAAAAAAGTCTGTATGACTATAGTCGATTTTACTGGAGATGCTATTAATGTGGAAAGAGAGATTACTCTTCCCTTGATCGCAGGGACTGAACCATGACAAAGTATGATTTTTCTTATGTTTATAATTGTTCGAGTCCCTTCAGCCTACAATGTCATACTCGGACGACCGGGACTCAATGCATTAAGAGCAATAGTGTCGACTTATCATCTACTTGTCTAATTCCCAACCAAAGCAAGAGAAGGAGAAATGCATAGGGATCAACAATTAGCCCGACGTTGCTTCATGGTTTCTACTGAAGGTATAAATCCGAAGACCCCCTAACGATTGACAAACTCGACCAAAAGGAAAATGAAAAAAGGGGTGAACCAACCAAACAACTGGTATCGATCTCCTCGAGAGAAAATAACCCTATGAAGACCATTTCAATTAGGTCACGACTATCTGATCCAGAATGGAAGCAACTAGTAGACTTATTAAAGGCAAATGCCGATATCTTTGCTTGGTCGGCGATTGACATGCCAAGGATCCCCCAAGAGGTTATAACTTACCAATTGAATATCAATCCAAAAGTTAAACTAGTGAGACAAAAGAAAAGATCTTTTGCCCCTGAAAGATGGAAGGTCATTGATGAAGAAGTTGATAAGCTCCTTACAACTGACTTCATCAAAGAGACCAACCATCCCAATTGGCTCGCCAATGTCGTAATGGTGAGGAAAGCCAACGAAAAATAGTGAATCTATATCAACTACACTAATCTTAATGAAGCTTATCCGAAAGACAGCTTTTCTCTACCAAAAATTGACCAATTAGTAGATACAACGTCAGAACACCGACTTCTGAGCATCATGGATACCTTTGCGGGCTACAATCAGATTCGAATAGCATCAGAAGATGAGGAGCACACTGCTTTCATACCGACAAAAATATCTACTATTATAAAGTGATGCCATTCGATTTAAAGGATGCCGGAGCGACTTACCAACAGCTAGTCAATAAGGTGTTCAAACCACAAATCGGGTGAAATATAGAAGTCTACATCGACGACATATTGGTGAAAAGTGCCCAGACTCATGATCATATTCAGAACTTGGAAGAAGCCTTTGATACACTCCGATGACATCGGATGAAGTTGAATTCGACTAAGTGTACCTTCAGAGTAACTACAGAAAAATTTTTTGGATTTCTCGTATCATAATAAGGAATTGAAGCTAACTCGGAGAAAATAAAGGCCATTATCGACATGAAGCATCCAAGCTCCAAAAAAAAGATACAGCAATTGAATGGAAGAATTGCCGGACTTGGTCTATTTGTTTTGAAGTCGGCTGAAAAATATCTACCTTTCTTCAAGACTCCACAGCAAGCAAAGGATTTTTCATAATCAGATGAATGCTGACAGTCCTTCGAAGATTTAAAGAAATACCTGATATCTCCTCCACTGCTCACAAAATTGAAGGTGGGAGGTTGTATCTCTATATAGCTACATCGACAAAGGCAGTCAACTCAATTCTTATTAGAGAAAATGATAACCGAATTCAATGGCCCATTTACTACACTAGCAAGGTGCTTCACAATGCCGAGACCAGATGCTCGAAAGCGGAGAAAATGATCTATGCCTTGATCATATCAACACAACGACTTCAACCATATTTTCAAGCTCATTTAGTAATTGTTTTGACGAACCAACCATTAAAGATGATCCTACATCGACCAGATACCTTCGGCTAAATGGCAAAGTAGGCAATCAAACTTAGTGAATTCGACATTCAATATCGCCCACGATCATCAATGAAAGCGCAAATATTAGCCAACTTTGCCTCCGAATGTACTATACTCGACGACAAACCTAAGCATGAACCCGACAACGAGTCGGGGCAACTGAAAGTTCTAAGATCAAACCAGAGTCGACATAGGTACTTCATGTTGATGGAGCATCCAATGCCCAGGAAAGTGAAGCCAACCTCATCCATACCAATTTCGAACGGACTATAACTGAATATGCTCTTTAGTTTGACTTCAAGACATCAAATAATCAAGCCGAATATGAAATCTTGTTAGCCGGCTTGAAGATCGCCAAGGAACTCAACATAGATAGCTTGAAGGTCTTTACCAACTCAAAACTAATAAGTGGACAAGTCAAAGGCGAGTATGAGCCTGAGACCCAATTATGATAAAATACCTTCAGAAGGTGAAAGATCTCACATCAACCTTCAAGTATTTCAAGATCTTCCATATTCCGAGAATGGAAAATGCCCGAGCAGACGTACTTTCTCGAGTTGCAACTACTTCTTCCAACCTTCTCAACCGAACATTCATTGAATACCTCGAACAACCGAGCATCGACGAAGTACTACAAATAAATAATGAACCCAGTTGGATGGATCCGATCATCCAATACCTAACTGATGGGACTTTGCCCGGGGATCCTTTAGAGGCCAAACGCTAAAAGTGGATGGCCTCACAGTATGTCTTGATAAACGGACGACTTTACAAGAGGTCATTCTCTATTCCACTACTCAAGTGCTTGGGGCCTACTAACGCTGACATGCTCTCCGAGAAGTCCATGAAGGGATTTGCAAAAATCACTTGAGGGACAAGTCATTAGCCTACAAAATTCTATGACAGGGATATTACTGGCCCACCATGAAGAAAGATGCAGTTGAGCTCGTTCAGAGATGCAAACCATGTCAAAAATATGCTAATATTCATCATAAATCGGCCAACCAATTAATATCAATCATTGCACTATGGCCATTCAAACAATAGGGAATTGACATTCTTGGTCCTTTCCCTCCTGCATCTGGTCAAAGAAGTTTATAGTGGTTGTGATGGATTACTTTACCAAATGGATGGAAGCCGAATCCCTAGTGCAGATCACTGAAGGCAAGATGAAGGACTTCATTTAGAAGTCAATCATATACAGATTCGGATTGCCACATACTATAATCACTGACAACAACCGTCAATTTGATAATCAAAACTTCAGAGAGTTTTGTGCAAAATTTCATATTATGCACAAACTCACTTCTGTCGGCCATCCACAATCGAACGGTAAAGCGTAAGTCACAAATCGAACGATCCTATATGGACTCAAAACTCGACTGAATGAAGCTAAAGGCCTTTAGGTGGAAGAATTGCATTCGGTTCTATGGGCATATCAAACAACTCCTCGCATCCTAATAGGAGAATCGCCATTCAACCTAGCCTATGGAATGAAAGCAATGATTCCAATGGAGATCGGGTTGCCATCGATCAGAGTGGAACACTATGCGGAGCCGAGTAACTCCAAACCTTGAAGAGCCGACTTAGACTTACTCCTCGAGGTTCGGCAATAGACTCAAATTCAGATGGCCACATACCGACAAAGTCGCCCGATACTACAATGCGAGGGTTAAGTCAAAGATATTTCTTCCTGGAGACTTGGTTTTGAGAAAGGTGGAAGTCTCAAGACCTACAAACTAAAAAAAGTTCTCCAAATTTGGAAGGACCCTACAGAGTAACTGAAACCTTCACCCGGGTGCATACCAACTAGAGACTCGATAGAGCAACCATCCTGTGGACATGGAATGCCAACAACTTGAAAATCTATTATCAATGAAGTTGGCCACATGTTACCACATTCTTGAAATGAAATGTTCGCATTGCAACTTTTCATGAACGTTCGACTAAGTATAAATAATATTTGACCAACGACTTGTTGGCCAGAATATATGCCAACTAATTGTCGGATGGATGATTCTACAAACCAAATTCCAATCGGATAATTCCATTAGCCAGCTTACAATCGGACAATTTTACATACCGATTCCGATCGGGTGACTTAGCATGCTGACTCAGCTATGGCTGAAATAGAATATTATGCCGATTCAACCATGGTTGAAAGGAATCTCATGCCCACCCGATTTCGGTTTAGTGGGAGACATACCAACTTGACCCTAGTCAGTCGAAGGATATTTGGTTGACAATCATTTATTAAACACTTAAAAATTTTTGCCTAAAGTCTAGTTGGTTGATACCCGATTAGCTGGCAAATTCTACGACTATTACTACCAGTTGGCATTTGGATTCGACTATCGATTGAAATCCAAATTAATTGATAACAGTTATCTACAACAAGTAAAAGTTCGACACTTAGAAAAATTTTATGTCATTCATATGTGGAAAAATTACAAAATTAGGCTAAGGCCTAGTTGCAAAATCGGATCATCGTTCGATAACAAAAGAAAAAGATAAAGATGAACCAATCACATTTACTCTGGTCATCAGTCGACCTCTTCCACCATAGTGTCGGCAGCCATAGCAGCATCAACCCTCTAGCCTTCTACAACAACTGGCTCTACTTTGATCGACACTGGTGCAACTTCCTCAATGGATGAGACAAACTCAACGATCGGTGCATCTTCTTCGATCAGAGCGGCTACTTCAACAGGCTCATCCGCTAACTCTCCTTCGGCCTCTAGGATGGTGACGCAGCTCAAATCCAAATCTGGATAGAACATTCCGACTGCATCTCTGTTGTCCTCATATCCGACCCAGTACAACATGTTGCCGCCCTCAAGGATTGCATTCTTGAAATCTTCTGAACACTTATAATCCTCAACGGCTTGCTCCCGCACTAGACTGAAAGCCTCTTGAGCCGACTTCGCCTCCTCCTTAGCAAAAGTTGACTCTGTCTCAGCAGTTCGAAGCTTCTTCCGCTCTTCCTCCAATTTATTAATGCGACCGTCACGCTCCTTTCGGAGCCAATTGACTTCATGTTTCTTTCTTTTAACTTGAGATTCCTAGAAGTTGATGATCCACTGCGCCGACTCTAAGTCGGTGCGGGCCGATTCCAACTTGGCCTTCAGTCAGGAGATTTCCTCTTCTTGCTTCTTCTCCTGCTCCGCTGCCTCCTTTTAACGCTCAGCCGCTGCTTGAAAACATTCAAGAGCAGTAGCCCTCTCAGCATTTGCAGCCGCCACCTTCTTGGACCAAACCCGATGGAAGTGAGCGATCGAGCATCCTCTCTCCAGCGCCAACATATCATGCACTAGCTGAAGAAAAGGAGAAAATAGGTAAAGAAAATAGGTCAAAAAAAAGAAGAAGAAGAAAGAGGAGATGAGTAGAAAATATCAACTAACTTACACCGAAGATCGTCAAGTAGAAGAAAACGAACATTTCAGACACCGTCCGATTCTTCCTATTCTCCCTATCAGTTGGAAGAAGAGCAGCTTCGATGAGCCGCTTGGCCAACCTTGGGTTTGCCAGAGCCAACTCACTGACAGGAATCTATATATCGAAAAGCTCCGTTGAATCGATCGGAGTCTCACTGTCGTCAGACGTCGCGGGCGCTATCCCTTGCCTCTGGGTTGACAGCTGCTTAATTGGAGCCAACATCCAGCCGAGTGTGGGTGGCACCCGAGATACAGTTGGCCCTTGATCGATCGATCCAACTTCGGGCATTGAAGTAGCCCGAGACACCACCGGCTCTATGTTGGCATTTTGCGCTTCACAACTACATCATCTGGCTCTTCAGTTATCGGAGGAGCTTCAACTGGTGGAAGAAACACTGGAGCTGATAATGCGACAACCGCCTCACTGGCAACCCTAGAAACTATAACCGACGAAATGTCGGTCTGACCAACAACAACCAATGGTGTATCGGGCCAACTCTTCTTTGGTGCTCGAGACGACCCTGCACCGACAACAGGCCTCTTCTTGGCGGCGAATCGTCAAACATCATCCGCCGAAATTGGTACTGCAAACCGCATAGCTATAAACAGAGACAATTACAACTTTGTTACAAGTTCGAAATCAAATAAAAATGAAGAATCTAAATGAGCTACATTAAACTATACCTACAACAGGCACCGGACCAAGTCCGGCATCGTACAAAACTTGATCCGTCAATAGATCCCACTACGAAGGGACTTCCATGTCCTTCAATTAGAGGAAGCCTTCTCTGTCGGCAGCATCAATCCGACGATTTTCATTTGGACTAGTATTCGGGCTTCCCTAGATGAAAGGAAAACCCCAAGGCAAGGTAGAAGAAACAAAGAAAAATTGGGTTTTTTAATCATGAATAGAAGAAGGAAAACCGGTGATGAAAGATAGACCCTTCCTTGCGGCAAAAAACCATCAACCCTCAACTTTAAGGTGGGGATGAAGGACAAAGAAGGGTTGGAAAAGAGAAAGCCGTGGGACAATCGGGATAGTATGACATAACAAAGCAAAGGTAACAAGAAGCCAAATTGAATTTGGTGCAAGTTGAGCTGGACAAATTTAGTAGCAATCCAGGATATTCCGAATAAATTTTAGAATCGGAAAGCGAAGTCCGGACCTAAGATTTTCAACATAAAAGACGACTTGGCCCAGAGGTGAGGAAATCACCCAACCATCCAAACCAAGTGCAGACAACTGAAATTGCTCTAGGATACGATACTATTTCTAGAGATGGACGACGGCGGACTCGGTCAGAGAGGAAACCTCTACTGCCAGGCCCAGAGAAGAACCGCCAACCGAACCAGTCAACCGACTACCCCAAAAGGATTGGGGGTTAAGTCTTCTACCTATGAGACTATCTTCATCTACCCTAGCTCTACCCTTTCTACTCCTATCCACCATCGGTAACAACAAAGAAAGAACCAAAACGAAGAAAAGAAAGGAGGGGGATCTAACCTGAAAACTAAAAGGAGCTTAAGAAACTATAAAAATAAGGAGAGAAGATTTGGAACCTTGGGCACCCACCAAAGTTTTCAGTCGTAGTAGGAGGTCCAAACAAAAGGGAAGTATAGAATCCACTAATGGTCGAGATGATTTCATTCAAATTAAGATCGTCCAGATTTCAACATGTGGCGTATAAATCGACCATTAGTCGGACGTTTCGATGCACCTATTATTAGATCAAGCCATGTTATCACTATCCACGAGAATAATCGGAGACCAATGACTACTAGACATGTGGCAACAACCGACTGATCTAAAATCAAATCAACCAGATTGTCTAGCTATCAAATCACCTTTTCAACTGAATATACTAATGATGGTTGCACAATCATTGAAACGACAAAACAACTAGAAACTTCAACTTCCGAGGCAATCATTAATGCTTGAAAATAAAGCGGTCGCCAAATCGGGGCTCGAGATGACACGTGCAAACTTCCATCGTCCAACATGCCATTCCACATGTCAAGTCACATACCATTCCACCTTGGACTTGAGAGTGGGGGGCAACTGTTGGCGCAATCGGATCTCCTCCCCCGATTTGGTCTCAACACTCCGACTTATGGTTGGTAATCCCAATGGTGCAGTAACAACACCGAATCCTTGACTGTCAATTGAAAGACCGATTGACTGTTAGTAAGCTTTTAAAGTACTATCGGCACCAAGAAACAAACAGCCTACAGTCAACCAGTCTCCACACCCAACATACCATCAATGACAAGAAACCGACACCTGACAACCGACAACTAACCGGTAAACTGATTTACAATCGGTGACTTTCGATCATTTTCTCCAACAGACATGACAACTTAAACAACTGCATAACCACTAACCAGTCGGCACCAAAGTTGTTAAAGGCGCGCCTGAGGTGCAAAAGGCTTGAGGCAAGGGTCTCCGCGACTCTTACCACCTCAAGCGAGGCGAGGTGGCTGAGGCATCGCGTAAGTGCTTGAGGCACGCACTTGAGGCAAACGCCAAAGGCACGCCTGAGGCTCTGCATCTCAAGAATGGTGACATTTTGGGAAGTCAAATGGACTGGGAAGTCAAACAGACGCAAAAGAAGGAAAAAAAAAAGAAAAAAACCCATGGTCGTCGGTCGAAGATCTACATCCATCTGAGCACTGCCTCAGCCGCCGAAGAAGAGAACCCACTCGCCGGCACCCATGGTCACCGATCACAGATCCACAACCATCAAAGCACTACCACAGCCACGGGAGAAGAGGATTGACTCGTCGATTAATGCAATCGAGGCCCACGATCGTCGATCAAAGACCCACGATCGTCGATCGAAGACCTACAATCGCCGACCGACGACCCCACCTGACCGGGTATTTTTCTTATTTTCTTTTTTACTTTTCTTTCCTTCTCTCTTCTTTCCTCTTCTTTCGCCGATCAAAAATCCGATCCCTTTCTCTATTTTTTTTTTGACCGGCGTCTTCATTCTTTTGCTTTCTCTTCTTTTGCCGATCGAAGAGACGAAGATGGAAGACCTGGTCCCGTTCGGGCAACACCATGAGACCTAGTCCGATCCCTTTCTCTTTTTTTTTTTTGCCGGCGTCTTCCTTGTTTTGCTTTCTCTTCTTTCGCCGGTCGAAGAGACGAAGACGGAAGACCCGATCCCTTTTGGGCGACACCATGACACCCAATCTTTTTTTTTCTTTCTCTTTCTTTCTTCTTTCTCCTTTTTCTTCCAGAACATTCTTTATTTTTTTCTATCTCAATCTACAGTATTTTTTTTAAATAATATATATTTTTTTTTAATTTACTATTCATTTATAGTATTTTTTTTATTTACAATTTTTTTTCAATCTACAACATTTCTTTTAAATAATATATAGAAATTTTTTTTTAATTTACCATCCATCTACAGTAACTTTTTTATTTATATTCTTTTATTTTTTTCATCTACAGTAATTTTTTTAAACAACATACAGAAACTTTTTGTTTTGAATTTACTAACATTTCTTTTTTTCATTTACAATTTTTTTATCTTTTTTCAGCTATAGTAATTTTTTTTAAACAGTATACAAGATTTTTTTTTCATTTACTATTGATAAGTTCATCTACATTCTACAGTAACATTTCTTTTTTTATTTATATTTTTTTTACCAGTCTACCGAGAATTTTTTTAGGTCATTTATTGTTCATCCAGTTTTGTGACACCATAATTTTTTTTTGGATTACATTCTTTCTTTTTCTTTTTTTTTTGGATCACATAACTCACAATATACGTAATAGAATTTTTTTTTTTGCGATTGATTTTAGGAGGTGAAAATGGATTTCGAAAGCCATGGATCATCTAAAAAAGATCCAGCGTGAAAGTATATACATTTGGCTAATCCAACGGGCAAAAACAAAAATGATATTATTTGTAATTTTTGTGAAAAATTTGATTAAAGAGGGGCAAAACAACATATAGTTAGAGCGTTTCAAAATACCAAAGGTTGCCAAAAATGTCCACCACATATTCGTGAAGAGATTAAAGATTATATGTTAAGGAAAGCGGAGGAAAAGAAACAAGATAATTTGTTGCCTGATTTTGATGATATGGAAGACTATGGTGTCGATGAAGAAAAAGAAATTCAGATGGTTGATCCTCGTAATAAAAGAAGTGGTGGTATAAGTGAAAGTTCTATGGCTGGTAGTAAGGCACCTAGCTCAAAGAAACCAAAAGAAAAGGGTCCTATAGATTTGTATTTTACTCCTGATGCAGAAATGGTTGTTCGTAGTAGAAAAGAAGGGAAGCAAACTACTATCAATGAAGTTTGCAAAAAAGAATTAAGAGATAAGGCTTGTAGAGAGGTGGCTAGGTGGATGTACGATGCCGGCATTCTATTTAATGCCGTGAATTATCCAAGCTTTGTTGTTGCAATTGAAATAATTGGACAATTTGGTCCTGGCTTGAAACCTCCAAGTTATCATGAGGTTAGAGTTTCCTTGTTAAGAAAAGAAGTTGAGCATACTAGAGATTTGATGAAGGGCTATTAAGAAGAGTGGGCAAGGTTTGGATGCTCGATTATGTCAGACAGTTGGAAAGATGAGATTACAAAGAAGGACATAATCAATTTTTTTAGTGAACTCTCCTAAAGAATCGGTATTCATCAAATTTGTTGATGCTTCCCATATTGTGAAGAGTGAAAATCTCTTATTCAAATTGCTTGATGACATGGTGGAGCAAATTGGAGAAGCAAATGTCATTCAAGTGGTGACCGACAATGCCTCTAATTATGTAGCCGTAGATAGAATTCAATTTAAATAAACTTTTCATTTTTAAGTTTTAAGAAATTGTTTAGTACAATTGTAATTTAATATTCAAATTTTTTAATTTTGAACAGAAAGATTGTTGGAGGCAAAGAGACTATATTTATATTGGTCACCATGTGCTGCCCATTGTATTGATGTTGGAGGATATTGCTGAAATTCCAATAATTAAAAAAACATTGAAGAGGATAATTTTTTTGAATGGGTACATCTATAACAAAACGGGCATTATAAACTTGATGAGGAGTTTCACAGGGCAAAGAGAGCTGCTTAGGCCAGCTAAAACTAGATTTGCAACTACCTTTATCACTCTTCAATCAATACATAATTAGAAGAACAACTTGAGGAAGATGTTCAATTCTGAAGAGTGGAACTCCAAACCTTGGGCAAAAGAGTCAACTGCCAAGAGAGCGGTTAGTACTATTTTGATGCCCACATTTTGGACTAACATTATTTATATTCTTAAGTTGTCTGGCCCTCTTGTTCGTGTCCTTCGATTGGTGGATGGGGAGAAGAAACCTCCTATGGGATATATTTATGAGGCTATGGATAGGGCAAAAGAAACTATTACCAAGTCTTTCAATGGTAGAGAAGAGAGGTATAAGATCTTTAAAATTATTGATGCTCGATGGAAATCACAACTACATCATCCTTTGCACGCAGCTGGCCATTATTTGAACCCCGAGTTCTTTTATGAAAACTCCAATATTGAGCAAGATGAAGAGGTGATAGATGGCCTATACAAGTATATACAAAAGCTAGTTCCAAGTGTTGAAGTACAAGATAAGATTACAAATGAACTAAACAAGTATAAAAATGCTCAAGGCCTTTTTGGAGTACCCATGGCTGTTAGGCAAAGGAAGACAAAATCACCGAGTAAATAAATTAATTTATTTTGCTTTATAGATTTAGTTGTATGCTTGTTTATATTTGTAATCTAAAACCATTTTAACACTTGTTTAATCAACAGCTAAGTGGTGGGTTGCATATAGATCTTCAACTCCAAACTTGCAAAAGTTTGCAGTAAGAGTTCTTAGCCTCACTTGTAGTGCTAGCGGTTGTGAAAGAAATTAGAGTGTGTTTTCACATGTAAGTACTAAGTAACTCAATTATTATGATGTGTGATAGCTTTAAGATGTTCTAGATTGAATGTAGTTATATTATCAAATAATTTTATTTTTTCATTCTTGCAGCTTCATAGCAAAAAGAGGAATAGGCTTGCTCAACAACACTTGAATGATTTGATATTTGTGAAATACAATAGAGCCTTGAGACGCTGATATAATAGGCATGATACCGTTGACCCAATTTCTTTGAAGGACATTGATGATAGTAATGAGTTGTTGGTGGGAAGAATGAATGGAGATTCTGATGATGTGTTGAATTGGTGTATGATAATGATGATTTGACTTGGAATGCTGTTGCTAGGACTGCTGGAGTTGATGATCCTATATATCGCACAAGAATTAGTACGAATGCTTCTTCATTAAGAGGGGGGCTTTACTCTCAAAGCCTAGAGCATCAAGATCAGAAATTGCAAATGAGGAGTTAGAGGACTCGGAAGAAGAGCAAGATATTGGAGATCACAAGTCTGATGAAGAAGAAAATGATGATCTTATTATTGATGATGATGAGGACCACTAGAAGATTACATCCATTGCTTGTTTATTGTGAGATTAGCTAGAATTTTTAACTAGGATTTTAGACTACTTAGTTATATACTTGTATCAGTGTGATTTTTATTTTGTTGTGGTGTGCTTATTGGGAACAATATTTTGCTTGAATGTTCGTATGCTGCATATTTTGTGTTGAAACTTTAATGAGTTTGCATTTTAGACTTTTAATATTAATGATATTTTGATTTTAGTTTGAAAATATATAATTTTACATATTATGTATATTTCATCTTATTTTTTATAAATGTGCGCCTCGCCTTGCTCAAGCACGTCTTGCGCCTTGCGCCTAAGCTTCTGGCATCCTTTGCACCTCGGTATGCCTTATGCCTTTAATAACTTTGGTCGAAACATCAGAACCACTGACCGATGGTCAGTCGATACAGCAATGGCACCGATATACAGCCAGCATAATGCTTGCCGACATAGAGTCGACACATCAGAAACTGCCAGTGCAGAATGCACGTAATGGCCATTCATGGATATTAACCACTCACCCCACGATCAAATAATGTCGGAACAAGCAGGTCCCACGTGCCTAACCATTGCGAATGGTTACCAACAGTCTATCTATAAAAGGGAGAAACGAACGGTATTGGTAAGGGACCTCTAGACTAGACTCTACCACATTTTTCATTTTGATTGTTCGACTAACTCCTCATCTCTAATTTAAGCATCGGAGGGCCCCCACTGGAGATATTTCCTATCAGTGTGGATGTTGTTTTGCAGGTTGCTCTCAAGCGGAGTTAGGTGCATTAGAGATTTGGCTGCAACAACTAGCAAAGGACTTGATATCACTTCTTCTTTCAGAAAGTATGGCCCTAAATAAAGAAGACTGGAAGAAAGAAAATGATTCATCTAACCAATCCTAACTAGTTTGAGATTAAGGCTTAGTTGAGTTGATTTGAAATTAACACCTTCCCAATCAACAAAAAAAAGAAAAGGAAACATCCTTGGCCTACGCTTATAATGGTGAATCAAAACCAAGTCTCACTCAAACTTCTAGTAAATTTGATATGAAGGCAGAACAACTCAAAAGCCAATCATATATTTTTCCTTGATCATACTATAGTGAATAAGAAACCTAGTTTTCTCCAACCTAAACTGATTTAGGTGAATCCATCTTGATTCTATTGTTATCTATTACTAGCCTGCAAATCAGCGGTTCTTCTTTACAATATAGTAATAACATCTCCTGTTATATTTTGGAAGTAACATAAATCAGTCTGATCATCTTTGTTCGAAGGATGGTGTCCATAAATCTGTTATTAAATATTTCGCAATAGATAATGCAATGATTCAAGTGCTACTCATATTATGTTCAAGTTGGAATGATCCTCCAATTACCTTCACAAAAATTTGCTGACAGAATACCAAAGTCAAGACAAGTTTGAGTTATTAGTTGCCTAGAACCTTCTAATTGAACATGAAAATCGGTCTAGAAACTCTTTCTGTCCAAGTTTTTTATTATTATTATTATTTTGTTATAACTTCTTGTGCTCTAAAAATCTAACTCTTTAAGTAATTGATGTTTTGTACCATCTTGAGTATTACAATGCAGCGGAGCAAATTTTCAAACAAATCATAAAAGATGATACAATAGCAAAATTGGCAAGAACGATACTTAGATACACAAACATGCAGCTACCAAGGAAAAGAGAGAAAACTAACCTGAAAGAAATATGTCAAAAAATTCTGTTCAAGAACGTCAATCTCTGCTGGAGATAAGTTCTGCTGTTCCAGTTTCTCAGTGCCATGAGCAGGTTCAAATAGGGAATACAGTTGCTGAAAAATACAACTCCCCAAACTTGAATACCCGAAGCTTGAATATGTATAGTTTAGCAGAATTAAATTTGACTGAACATCATGACTTTTTAAGTCAGCAAAGGTGTGAGTTGATGGGTACTATTACAGGCCTACAAGCATGCACATAAAAAAAAAAATTGTATTGATGCAGATGCATTCATGCATGAAAATGCATATCCTTCTATGCCAGATATCCAAGTCCATGATTATGTTTAATTTAATAGAAAAAGGGCATACCATCAGATCCTCAAACTGAAGAAGATACCATGCCCTAATAGTGTACTCAACTCTCTTACAGAGTTTTAAAAACTCTGCCTTGTCAGAATCATGCTCTGCAAGAGAATTTGGAAATACTCATAAGTTACTGGAGTATAAGGTTGATGGTAGCAAATGGCAGAATAGTATGCATTTATATGGAAAATGTAAGTCATTCACAAAAGCATTTCATGCCAATTCTGTAAAAAATGAGAAGCACAATACTAAAAGCACATATATGCAAGTGAACAATAGCATTCTCATTAATAAGAAACTAGAGTGTATCATGTGTGCCTTTTTTTTTGAAAAAGGGAAACGAAAAGGATTCATCTATAAGAGGAACTGAGGAAGGACTTGATCTTCGACGGCAAGGACACATGCAGGAAAACAAAAGGATGCAGAGAGGAGACATGTGAACAGACACATTTCTCACAAACATGCATATTGAGAGAGTTCGCAATAGATATACCTTAATCCACACAAATTACAGACCAATATGGCTCATCTCTTTGAATTATGGAATACATTAAGAAATGAGAATACTCCACAACCAGCTCTTGACAAGGTATCTACCATAGAAGAAATAAAGAAAATTTCCAGGTAAAGGCTAGTTTGACAAGAGAACCCACGCTTGATCCATAAAATGCCAGCTGCTGGGGAAGGAAACCTACCTTACTAGCACATAGTCCAGGCTCATGCAACCATGAAGCAATCCTACAATGCAAGGTTTCAAATCTTGCATTACATCCCCTACTGTTCATATAGCAGTAAGGTACAAGATGCAGTGTGCCCCTCCCGTCAACTCACATTTGCCACACTGGAGATACACCATACCAACATGAGATGTGATACAAGGTTGATACGGCACAGAATGGTCGAGACTCGAAGCCTTGCCACAAGATCACTTAAGAGTTGGAAAGCGTCAGCACAATCAGGAAAGATGACAAAACCTACAACTTGTAGGGCCAAACTGAAACAATCCTCCTTCGGGAAGATTTTTTTTTTAATTTTTATGTAGCTTATTTTTTTTTTCTTTTTGTGTAACAATATACACAATATGCAATCTTTTAAGGCCAAATTTTAAATTAAAATTTACACAAAATTTTACAAAGAAATAAATCAATCATTATCAGCAATAATTGACGCGAGGATGAAGAAGGTTTATAAAATTCTGGATCTGGAAACAATGTAAGCTATGGGTTTTGAGACTACTGTTGGCCATTTCTCTGTAACATGAGTTCTATCCCAACTCTTTGGAATAACATTAATTTACGAGTTATATTTATGTGGGATATTTCTACAGTGCCAGTTTAAAAGCAAATTTGTTTAATAAACAGTCTATATTATCTTATTAGAAAAAAGTTGGATTCATATATTACAAGAGCTACTAAATAGGATTTCCAATTGTAACCAAGGTAAGAAGGTTTTCCTTTGATGAAAATCAGCTTTTCTGCTGAGCAAAGAAACCTCCAGCTTATGGGCTTCCCTCAAATATGAATAGAAAAAACATCTGCTCTATTTGCAATATGCTACGTCGTGATGGCAGTAAGTACTATGGACAATTCTTCACCTTTTTGGGTGATAATGGCTCCCTACCTTTACCCCAAAAATAAAATCACCTAAGTACTTCAATGAGAAATGCAATAACAGAAAGCCAGGAACACCAAGAGCAAGTTTGATGAGGCTTCTATTTTATAAAAGGAAAGGAGAAGCCAGAATTTTGGCTCTCTAGCTTCGCCTAAAAAGCACTTTTCTGATCTTTTATTCTCACAAAAGCACTTTTCAAACAATGTTACCAAATACATTTTCTTTAAGAAGTGCTTTTTTGCTTTAAAAGCCACAAACATTTTTTTACGAGCAATACCAAACATGCCCTAGAGATTGTAAAAATGGCTCTTGCTTCCACTTCTTTTAATATATACACCACCTAGGGGTCCAAATGCCACCAAACAGATAACTCTTTCGAACCCGATACTAGGCTTATCAAAAGAGCCACAAACAAATTTGGCCTGAGTAATTAGCTATGGTGGAAGCTCTCAATGTGGTTTGGCACTTGCATACAAGATCCAAAATCACATCAACAAGGATCCTTAGCAAAATTAAAGAGGCAAGCCTCCTTTTTCTTTTCTTGGGTATGTTGGTGTGCGTGGGTTAAATAGGCAAGACCCATTTGAAAAGCCAAAAGCCAAGAAATATGCTGGTTAGTTATTTTGACTCCAGCATTAATGGAGGCTACATCCTCAAACAAATTCTTAGTGCTTTCTCTTAAATGAATTATAGCACCATAACTTGTCTCAATCTTAAAGGTTCCTTTTCAAACACTTAAAAATTCCTTTGCAACCATCAAATACTTCAATAATGTCACTTAGGAATAAACACAAGGGGTGTTGTATGGACATCGATAGAAGAATACAATTCAAATACGTCCAAGTGTCTCCCGAGAGGGAAAAAGGTGAATGGGGATATGGAGAAAAACTAATTTCAACTAAATTATAATTTTATTTCTTAAATACCATAAAATAGAAAATAATAGAAGACAATATTTTTAAGGTCCTTCAGTATATATATTTCTCAAACTTCCTAATTAGCGACAAAAAGGACATTTTCTGTCACTTTTCTCGTTCTTGTTTTCACAGGATCTATCTTTTTCGGTCACTTTCCTCAACATTCTTTCTCCACATGCACAAGCATAATGGTATTACTAGAAGAAGCACTCTCATGCTCTGGTGGTCACTCGTGTGTGCTTCTTGTATCTACTTCGATGACTCCAGTCACTCCATAGGGCTAAGTTGAAGCCATTCTTCCTAATCTATAAAGGTAAATTATCTAATGAATGTATCATGCGACGCACTGTCCTAACAATTGACACTTACAATAACAAATCATTCATCTAAACAGTCAAAAGACATTTATAAAAGGTTCAAACCAAAAAATAACATGACACATCCATTAGAGAGGGAAAAAAAGAACACCACAGAGTTTCTGAACAAAACAAACTTCGCCACGAACTTAGAAAATTCTAAGTGTCGGAATACTGCAGGAACTCAAATCAAACATCCGAAATCGAAAACCCCCACCATACCAGACGAAGTTAATGAAAACCTGCTGAAACCCGAACCAAACAAAATTGGATTTTGAGGAGCTATGGCTTCAAATTCTCGAAAAAAAACGAGACCCGACCTACAAATCAAAGAAAAAAAATCCCTTCAAATGATGGGATTGCAAGAAGAAACTAGATATCTAAGCTTGGGTACCTATAAGGTAGGCCAGCTTCATAATGAGCCGGGGTTTTAGGATGGGAATGACGGATTCCCGTTCCAGCCGGATCACATCCTTGCTCTTCCCCTTCCTCGCTCCATCCACGGCCGCCGCCGCCACCACCGCCGCGTCCATCGCTGCCGCTGGCTGGCAGAAGATGAGAGATCGAGACTGGAAGAGGCCGAGGAGAAGAGCAACTGGGGCTTCCTGGTACAGGATTAAATGGTGCTTAGAAGAAACGGAAAAGAAAGCAAAAGAGCGAGGCTGTCATTCGGAATCTGATGCATTTCGCGGAGAGCAATGGACAGGGAGAAAAATGACGAGGGAAGGATGGAATTAATGTTGATGGAGAGAGGCCATAACGTTCCCCGAGTCACCACGGATGTCAAAATCTATCTTCCTAAAATTTCAAAATAAATTAAATCAAATTATAAATTTCCGTTTACGGTTTAGCAGGTGCGGTCGATGGACGAGAGGGCTGTGATTTTCCACCTTGTCAGGGTAATTTAATTTATTATATTTAATATAAAAAATAATAAAAAATAAAAAAATTAATGAAGTTTATATTTATTTAAAAAATAAAATAAATATTATAAAGAAATTGGTATTCAATAAATTTTTAAATGATGATAATTTATATTTGATAAAAATATCTACAATAAAATCGTATATATAATTATTAAGTTTATTCTAATTTTTTTTAAAATTTATTTAATAAATTTTTTTATAAAAATTTAAAATAAAGATGACATTATGCAAATGATTATGTGATTATAATTGTTAAGGATAGAGAAAGTTCAGCTAAATATCTAGTTTCAGAGCGATTTCGACCATCCTCCTATCGTTGGATCTCCTCTGGATGAACTTGAATAGTGAGAACCGTCCTTTGAGCAGTCTAGCCTCGCCAGCTTAGGAGGCAGTCGAACTTCTTTCAGACTTCTCCTCCAACCGAATTTCTCCATCAATCAAACTCCTTTTGGACTGCTCCTCCAATCGAACTTCTTCTACGGTCGAACTCTTTCCGGATTTCTCCAATCAGACCTCTTCGCCGGTCGAACTCCTTCCGGACTTCTTCTATGGTCGAACTCCTTCCAGACTTCTTCTCTAACCAGATCTCTCCATCAATTGAACTCCTTCCGGACTTCTCCTACAGTCGGACCTCTCCTATGGTCGAACTCCTTTCAGACTTTTTTTCCAGCTGGACCTCTCCACCAGTCGAACTCCTTTCGAACTTTTCCTCCAATCAGACTTCTCCTCCAGCCAGACTTCTCCTACGGTCGATCTTTTTTCAGACTTCTTCTTCAGCTGGACTTCTCCTCCAGTCGGATCTCTTATACGATCGAATTTCTTCTGGACTTCTCCTCCAGCTGGACTCTCCACTGGTCGAACTCCTTCCGGACTTCTCCTCCAACCGGACTTCTCCTCCAGCCAGACCTCTTCGTCAGTCGAACTCCTTCCAGACTCTTCTCCAGTCGGACCTCTCTTATGGTCGAACTCCTTCTGGACTCTTTCTCCAGCCGGACCTCTCCCATGGTCGAACTCTTTTCAGACTTATCCTCCAGCCGGACTTCTCCTACGGTCGAACTCCTTCCGAACTTCTCTCTAGCCGAACCTCTCCACTAGTCGAACTACTTTCAGACCTCTCCTCCAACCAAACCTCTCCACCAGTCGAACTCCTCCCGGACTTCTCCTTCAGTCAGACTTCTCCTTCCAGTTATCTGAAGGGCTTTGCTCAATCGAGCTTCTCTTAGATACTCCTAGTGGGATTACGTCCGAATCCCTTCCAGCAGTCCGAAAGGACCTCATATAGCAAGCAACAACCTATGCACAGTCAACCTCGATAACCTTTAAGCTCCTTTGGAATAATAATAACTAGAAACTCTTCATCGCTTATAGCTATCCTATCCGAACTTTAGCTATCAGGTCCCAACAAACTGGCACGTCATGATAACGACACTATCCTCTATAATAAACTTCACATGGTCCCGAACGGTCCACTATCAGATGGTTGCAACTATCACTATCAGTTTGTTACAAGCTCCACCTATTTAAGAGATCCTCTAGATATGTTTTCTTTCCTAAGCTCTCTTCTCCTTCTTGACATTCTACCACTTTCTTTCCTGAGCACTCCATTTCTGTTGGCAAAAGAGCTGACTTGATCGTCAGAGAATCTTATCGGAGCCACCGACTCCGGACGAGACTTATTTTGCAGATCACCAGCGACGATCTCGTCCTCTTTGACTCCAGCACCGATTTCGGCATCAACCAGATTTCACACCAATAGAATTGGTGCTAGAGGAAAGATATTTTCTCCCTAAGCTCTTGTTCTAAAAGGAGTGTTCAGTTGATCCTATGAACTTTCTCCTTCAAGGATTATCTCCATTCTCTCCCTCAATCTTAAAATGTCTCCAAAGAAGACAACCACTCGAAGATCCATCGCCTCTGCCATCAGATCTGAGCCAAATCCACCTGCCTCACCAACACCGCAACCTCCTCCACCAGCAACAATGGTGGATCCAGAGCAGTTTAACTTATTGATGCAGCAAATCTGGGGCCTCATTGAAATGGTGCAGGCCATGCAACAGCCTCCAATGGTAGTCCAATCGGAGAACCCCCCATCGGGATGTCAAGAACCGATCCCAAGGAGGCATACCTAGGTCAGCAAATCTGTCACCTCTGGAAAGGAGAATCAAAGAGCGAAGAGCCCCTATTCCGATCATGACTCTTCTCCAGAAGAGATTTTTTCTATCTATAGTCGAAAACCCTCCAAGACCCACAATCGAGATCAGGCCCTTGATCGAAAACTCCAAGAAATGGATCGGCGAATTGAGAAGCTCCACCATGCTGCCCTAAGTAACCATGATAACATCTATATTGACCCTCCTTTCTCCCAGAGAATCATGCAGAAATCCATTTCGTCGAACTTCAAGCTCTCTCAGTTCGAGAGCTATGATGGGACCACTGATTCAGTTGACCATCTGGAGGTCTTCTGGACCATGATGCTACTCTACGGTGCACTGGATGCCATTCTATGCCGAGCTTTTCCTTCTACTTTGAAGGAAGAAGTGAGAAACTGGTACTCGATGCTGAAGTCAGATATGATCTCCTCTTTTGATCAAATAAGCTAACAGTTTGCGGCTTACTTTGTTAGCAGCTAACATCCAAGGTGAGGCTCGGACTCCCTCATCAACATCAAGTAGCAAGAAGGGGAGACCATTCAAGCTTATGTCAACCACTTCAACGCCGCTGCATTGGAGGTCCAAAATCTGGACCAATCGGTTGCCATGGCCATGCTAAAGGATGGCCTTCAGAAGAATAATTTGCTGTTCTCCCAGGCGAAGAAGTATCCTAGAGATTTTGCTGATTTGCTAGCTCAGGCTAAAGGTTATGCCCGAGCTAAGGAGGCCTTCAAATTAAAAGATGAGAAAGCCGTGAGAGAGTGACAAGCAGGCAAATCTAGCAAGCCCATAGTTAAAGAAAAGCTGAATGAAGTTCGGTCGCGCTCGTAGACTCCTTTTGAGCACAAGCGAGTCCGAACTCTCCCTCGAGCTCATCGTCAAAGTAGTCCAGACAAAAGGGCATAACAGGGCTCCCCCAAAAGGTTTCACAACTACACCCCTCTCAATGCTTCAAAAATCTAGATTCTGATGAAGATCAAGGAGCAGCTACCAAGGTTGAATAGGGTGTGCACTCATCCTGACAAGTGCAATTCTAATAAGTACTGCCTCTACCACCATAATCATGATCATGATACTAAAAAATGTATTTAGCTCCAACATGAGATCGAGAAGCTTATCAGGTGGGGCAGGCTCGATCGATTCCTGCGACGTCAACCTGAAGGATGGGAGGATCGACCGAGGGCCGTCCCACTGCTAGAACCATCAAGGAGGGAGGAGCAACAAGGAGATCGACCCCCACTTGTTATCATCAACACTATCTTTGGGGGACTTCAGTGAGGGAAGGCTAGTGGATCAGTAGAGCCTATGAAGAGGCGATGAACTGAGGCACCCATAGCTTTCACTGATGAAGATGTATAAGGAGTTCAGTTTCCACACAATGATGCGGTTGTAATCTCTTTAAATATTGCTGACTATGATGTACGCCATATTTTAGTAGATAATGGAAGCTCTACTGATATCTTATTTTATAATGCTTTTACTAAAATGTCTATATCCGATCACCACTTGGGATCTATGAACTTTCCGTTGGTGGGCTTCACTGGTGATGCTATGCCAGTTGAAGGAATAATAATGCTAACTATGGCTGCAGGGCAATACCCAAAGCGAGCCAAAGCATAGGTCGACTTTCTGATAGTGAAGGCTCCATCAGCCTACAATGCAATTTTCGGTCGACCAGGCCTATACGCACTCCGAGCTGTGGTGTCGACTTACTACTTGAAAGTGAAATTTCCGACAAGCTGCGGAGTTAGAAAGATTAGGGGAGATCAAGCCTTAGCAAGGCACTGTTACTCTATCACCTTACAAAAGGGAGGCCATCCCGACCCTTGCCCAGTTGATGGGCTGGATGTCCGCAACGACCTTACTGAGGAGCAAGGCAAGCCCATGGAAGATCTTTTAACCATCCCTCCGCATGACGGAAGTACGGAGCATACGGTCCAGATCGACTCCAACTTACAAGATGAAGTTTGAGAGCAGCTTATTGCCTTCTTGCGGAAGAATGCTGACGTCTTTGCCTGGGTCCCAGCAGACATGCCAGGAATTGATGCCAAAGTCATGGAACATTGGTTGGCCATCGATCCTAAGTATAAGCCAATGAAAGAGAAAATTTGGGTCCATGCACCATAAAGGCAGAAGGCAGTAGAGAAGGAAGTGGATAAGTTTCTCAAAGTCGGGTTCATCCGAGAAGTCCATTACCCGAGTTGGATCTCCAATGTGGTCCTAATCAAAAATGTCAACGACAAGTGGAGAATGTGTATCGACTTCAAGAAGCTGAACAAGACCCGTCCAAAGGACAGCTACCCCTATCCAGAATTGATCAGCTGGTGGATGCAACTTCGAACCATGAGCTCCTCACCTTCATGGATGCTTTCTCCGACTATAATCAAATCTGAATGGCACTAGAGGACGTGGAGAAAACTGCTTTTATTACTGACTGTGGTCTTTATTGTTATAGGATCATGCTCTTCGAGCTTAAAAATATAGGCACCACCTATCAACGCTTGGTCAATAAGATCTTCAAGGAGCAGATTGACCACAACATGAAAGTCTACATGGACGATATGCTTATCAAGAGCCGGACCTCATCCAATCACATTGTCGATCTTGAAGAAACCTTCGACGTCCTTCGAAGATACAAGATAAAGCTAAACCCAACTAAATGCGTCTTCAGAGTGGCCTCAGGAAAATTCTTGGGGTTCATGGTCTCAAGACGAGGGATTGAAGCTAATCCAGAGAAGATTCAGACCATTTAGGAGATGACCGCCCTGAAGTTAATAAAGAAAGTCTAGCGCCTAATCGAAAAGGTGGCATTCTTAAACCGCTTTATCTCAAAGTCAGCCGAGTGGTGTATATCCTTCTTCTGGATAGTAGAGTGCCAATAGGCATTTGAAGAACTCAAGAGCTATCTCAGTTTGTCCCCACTATTGGCAAAGCCTGAGTCTGAAGAAGAATTATTTCTATACCTGGCAGTCTCTCCTGCAGTTTTGACAGTGGTCCTGATCAAGGAAGAGGCAAAAGTGCAATGACCGATCTACTACATGAGTCGAGTCTTGAGAGATGCAGAGACCAGGTATACTAAATTGAAAAAATTAACTTACGCTCTTTTGATTGTAGCCGGAAGACTTTGGCCCTACTTCCAGAGGTATACCATAATACTCCTCACTGATCAACCAATCAAAGCAGTTCTTCATCGAATAGATGCCTCTAGAAGAATAGCGAAGTGGGCTATTGAGCTGATAGAGTTCGACATCAACTATCAATCTCGATCGTCAATCAAATCTTAGATACTAGCTGATTTTATAGTCGAATGCACGATCTCGGATGATACCGAACCTGAGCGAAATGAGACCAGCATTCCATGATTACAGCCGAGCTCCCTCGAAGAAAGAGAGGACATTCTCGAAGGTTTCTAGGCCTTATATTTAAATGGCTCTTCCAATACTTCCAGTGCAGGTGCTGGACTGATCCTGGTCAATCCCGAAGGGGTCATCATCGAGTATGCACTATGCTTTAAGTTTCCTACAATGAACAATGGGGCCGAATATGAAGCTTTGATAGCAGGACTAAGGATAGCCAAGGAGTTGGAAGCAGACCTTCTCGAAGTATACAATGATTTTCAACTGATAATGGGACAAGTTAGCGGTAGTTATGAAGTTCGGAAGGAAAGTATGATAAAGTATATTGAGAAAGTGAAAAATTTGATTATGACTTTCAGGTGTTTCGACATCCAATGGATTCCAAGAGTGAAAAACACCAAAGCCGACCTACTATCCAAGCTGGCCACACTCGCTCCTAACGAACTTCCCAAAGAAGCATACTTTGAAGTGTTGAAATACCTGAGTATGGAAGAACCACAGTCTACAATGCAGATTGACCATGAACCCTACTGGATCGATCCATTGATCGCTTATCTCAAAGATGCGACACTTCCCATGATCCGAAGGAAGCTTGAAAGCTGAAAAACCAAGTCTCCTGGTATATTGTTTATGAAGATTAGCTGTATAAGAGATCGTACTCCTTACCACTTTTGAAATATCTCCGACCTTCTGAAGCTGACTTTGTACAATGGAAAGTGCATGAAGAAATCTATGAGAGCCATCTAAGTGCCAGATCCCTATCTCACAAGCTACTTCAATAAAGATATTATTGGCCAACTATGCATCATGATTGTGTCGAATATGTTAAAAGGTGTGACCACTGCTAGAGGAACATAAATATACAGAGGCAACCAGCCTCTAAGCTTACACCATTGAGTGTCCCTTGGCCATTTGCGCAATAGGGGATGGATATACTTAGCCCCTTTCCAATAGCATCCGAATAACGAAAGTTTCTCTTAGATGCAATTGACTACTTTATCAAATGGATTGAGGCCAAACCCCTAGTAAAAATTACTGAAGCCAAAGTAAAGACTTTGTCTGAAAGTCGATTATTTGTAGGTTCGGTCTACCCCGAACCCTTATAACAGATAATGGATGATAGTTTGCCAGAACGAAGTTTGCTGAGTTCTGCGAGGATTTGAACATCTCCCATAATTTTACATCGATGGCCCATCCATAAGTAAATGGTGAAGCAGAGGTGACCAACAGGACCTTATTGCAGGGTATTAACGCAAGGCTTCAAAAAGCAAGAGGGACTTGGGTGGATGAACTCTACTATGTACCCTAGACGTATCGAACTATCTAAAGACTGCCAATTAGATAAACACCATTCATTTTGGCCTTCAAAATAGAGGTGGTCATCCTAATCGAGCTCAAACTTCCATCGACATGGGTCGTGACCTTCAATGAACAGCGCATTTTATAAGACCTCAAAGCTAACCTCGACCTACTGGAGAAAAAATGAGAGGAGACTCAAGTTCGGATGGCTACTTATAGGTGAAGGATGGCCCGATACTACAACTCTAGAGTCAAAGATAAAGTATTCAGAGTGGGGGACTTAGTATTTCGACGAGCAGCCATTTCTCAATCTCAAAATCAAGAAAAGCTTGCCTCAAATTGGGAAGGACCCTATGAGGTCAAGAAGGTTGTCTGGTCCGAAACATATTACCTGAAGGAGCTCAGAGGAGCCGATCTACCCCGACCGTGGAATTCAAAAAATCTATGAATATATTATCGATGATTTAGTCATAATAAAATTTCTCTACTCAAACACCCCGATCCTTGTTACAAATCTGTAATGATGGAAAATGATTTTTCGAACTTAACTGTGCAACAAAGACAACCATGTTAGGAATAAGAGGAAAACCTCGTCCTAACGTGAGCAAAGTCGAAAGCCTCATTAATCTAAGACGAGATGAGGGGAGAGGTCCTTTTAGCAGTCCTAATGTGCCCCTACAACCATGTTAGGAACAGGAGGAGAACCTCATCCTAACATGATTAAAGTCGAAGGCCTCATTATTCTAAGACAAAATGAGGAGAGAGGCCCTTCCAGCAGTCCTAATGTGCCCCTATAGCCATGTTAGGAATAGGAAGAGAACCTCATCCTAATGCGAGCAAAGTCGAAGGACTTGTTAATCTAAGATGAGGTGAGGGGAGAGGCCCTTCCAGCGTCCCTAATGTGCCCCTACAATCACATTAGGAATAGAAGGAGAATCTCGTCCTAACGTGAGCAAAGCCGAAGGCCTCGTTAATCTAAGACGAGATGAGGAGAGAGGCCCTTCTAGCGGCCCTAATGTGCCCCTATAGCCACGTTAGAAATAGGAGGAGAACCTCGTCCTAACGTGAGCAAAGTCTAAGACCTTATTAATCTAAGATGAGATGAGAAAAGAGATCCTTCCAGCAGTCCTAATATGCCCCTACAGCCACATTAGGAACAAGAGGAGAACCTCGTCCTAACATGAGCAAAATCGAAGGCCTCGTTAATCTTAGATGAGATAAAGGGAGAGGTCCCTCCAGCAGCCCTAATGCATCCCTACAGCCATATTAGGAACAGAAAGAGAACCTCGTCCTAACATGAGGAAAGCCAGGGTCTCATTAATCTAAAACGAAGGAAAGAAAAAAGCTATACCAGCGACCCATACATATTCTCCTGTGGCTATGTCAAATACAAATGGAGGAGCCTCGCCCAAATTCATGGAAGGAATTCTAGTTCGGCATCCACAACAAGCATCTCATTAGAAGATAAAGTAAAAAAAAATGAGATGAAGAAAGCGGAGCCATTAACCAGCATCAAATTTGTATAAGACAATAATAAAAAAAGGTACCATTTTATTGCAAATATTAAGTTCATTACAAGCAAGATAAAGATTGGCAAGACTGATTGCATGAAAAGAAAAAAAGAAGAAAAAAGATCGAAGTCCTAGGATGGATCGGACTCCTCAAATTTTGGGTTGTTAGCCCCAGCCATCACCAGGGCTTGCTTTAATCTGAGGATCTCCTCCTAAAGCTCTCTCTTTTGGTATAAGCCATCTATATACATTCTATTAATGTGTCCAAATTTGCCTTCAAGCTCTCGCTGCTGCTTCCTTAGGACTTCAGACTCAGCCTTAGCATCTTTAATGGCTTGCTGCTCGCACGATGGTTGAATCTTCAACCGTTGAACCTCGGCCTTCTTCCTCCCAACTGCTTTCGAAAGCTCGCCTAGAGTCCTCGTCAAGGAGGCAACCTGCTCTGATCTCCTGCTCGCGCCAGATTAAAGACTGTCATCAAATTATTTTTGGAGCCGGATCACCTCGCTATTAGCAGCATGAAGCTTTTGCTCAAGCTTGGATATCCTCTTGCTCTAATCCAGCCAGTAGGTATCATAAGTGAGCTTGGCATCATGCAACTGCTTCTAAAGCGCAGAAAACTTCTTCGACCAATCCCACTCATATCGCATCTTATCAGAAGACCATGACGAACTCTCCTCCAATAATTAAATCTTCTCCCTCACCACCTGGAGTTCGGCTTCGAGGGAGCCGATCTTTGTTGGTAATGCCCAAGACTTATCGCTAGCACTTTTCTTGAGCTCCGCTAACTCCCTCTTGAAGCTACCCTTCTTGATGGAGAAGGTCGCAGAATCTTTAATACACAGCTTACGAAGGCGGGTAACCTCAATTATCGTCTCTGACATGTTCTTTCTAGATTTATGAAGTTCATCTTCAGCTTTTTTTAATTTCTTTCTCAAGTGGTGAACTTTCTTCTTCAAATTTCTAACTAACAATTTTAAAGAAATTCCCTGAGGTAGCGGCTCGACATTAATGGAGGACTGCATCCAATGCATGAAAAGCACTCTAAGCTGTTGATCGAAAGAAGTTCTACTTTCATTGATTAAAATTTTTTTGAGTACAGGATAAAGCAAAAAAGAAAATACAACTATTAAAGACCCCCAACCTCCGAAGCTGAAGCAGCAGAGGAGCTCGGCACTCCGGAGGTCGCCATGGGCTCGAGAGCGGGTTTGATCGGTGCTTCGGAGACAACCTCGGGCTCCTGCATGGGCTCGGGCACCTCGACAGTAGGCTCGAGGGATTTGAAGACCACTTCGACAGGGGAGGGGTCGGCTGCAGCATCGAACGGCCTCACTTCTTCATCAGGCTCCTCTTCCAAGAAGCTGAGATCAAGCTTAGAAAACTATCGGGGCACCCTACCTTCACAGAGTTCGAAGCTCTTTATGAATGCCTTCTGGCCGAATGCGATATTTAAGTTCTTTATTTTGGAGGAGACCTTGAACTCCTCCACGACTCGGGCTATTGCCTTCGAAATGGACTTCGACATTCTAATTTCCAGCTCGATGACCTTGATCTCAGCCTCCTTCTTTTTCTCCCTTCTCTAAGGCCAATGCAGCCTTGAGTCTAGTTGAGATGAACTCCTCCTTTTGAAGTGCTCCCTAGAGATTCTCATTTTCTGCTATCTTCTCCTTCACGAGGCGCTCGGCCTCGACGACCTTCCCCTGAAGACAATCGATCTCAGTTCGAAGGTCCCCTAGACCTTTAGTGCTTTCATCTCCTAGCGATTTATTCTCTTGAGGTGGGCCAGCATGTGGTGGCCCGACTGCCATGGATGAGTCATAGTAAGATAATGAAAAGAAGGGAAGAAAAATGAGAAAAAAATATGGCAAGATGATTACCTTAAGGAAAGTTTTGAGGAACTCCCAGACAAACTGCGTTCGATCGAGATTAGCTAGGCGGTCCACCTCTCTAGGTAGGATGAACTTGTCGGTCAAATCTCGAATAATGTCTGGATTATCGAAGGGATCTGCCCCTAGATCATCACCGTCGCTGTTGCTTGATCCGCCTGGACGAGCCTTACGGGACCACCTTCATGACAGCGGTCTATTTCCTCTTCTTGTCATCTCCATCCCCTCCTTCCCTCTTAGTGGGGGGCTCCGACATCGATCCTTCTGCAGGGAGGCTCGAGGATGTAGGAGGCTTAGAGCTCTCACCGCCGATGCTGCCCTTGGTGATTGATAAGACCTCGATGCCCGAAACAACTTCAAGAGCGACCGTAGGGATATTCAGAACCTTGAAACTCGGGCCGTTGACCCTCACCCTTTTTGAGCTTCCACCTTTAGATGCCTCCTTCCTTTTTTGGACATAAAGGCCCTTGGTGAGCCTCTCCACAGCATCAGTATCTATCTCTACAATAAAGAAAAAAATATAGTCAGTTAAGGTACATATGAAACTTTATGAGAGTTTATATGTATATTTGTGTACATGCATATAAACACATTTAATACCAATGGGGTTAAGAGGACTCAGGCCAAGATTGAATAAGATCTGCTCCTTTAGAAGGTCGGGAAGGAGAAGAGCTCGGTATGTCTTAAGCTTGTTGGAAGACTCGAGGTCGGCTCCATCTAAACTAGAAGCTCGATGGACTAATTCCCTAAGAAAGCCCCAGGAAGAAAGGTCAAGCATTAAGGTTGGACATCGGATGAAGAAGTACTTCTCCTTCTAATTATGAATAGAAGAAGGAGCATCTTTCAGTAACCCCTTCTTACTGAATTGGAGGGAGAAGTACTACCAGTCCTTTGTGGAAGAATGGTATTTAAAGGTGTAAAAATTCCAAAAAAGTGAGACAGTTGGCCGAACTTCGGTCAGATGACAAAGAGAAAGAAGCTAATTACAAATCGAAAGGAGTTTGGTACGATGGAAGCAAAAGAAATGTTCAAAAAGCAAAAGAGCATGACAACAAAAAGAGAAAGTGGAAGTCAAAGCCCAACACGCAAGACTTCTAGATACAAACAAAATCGACTGACTAAAGGCGAACTAGCGTGGTCGCCTAATATGAAAAGTTCAAGGTCGTACTCTGATGGGATGCCATACTGTATCCTAATCAGGAAGAGGTCGTTCAGAGTGAGGACAGAAGAAATGGTATCTGAGATGAAAGACTGATGGGATATACTCCTAGGATTAATCTTGGGTAGAGGAGCGGGGTCTAAGAAGATTGGCCTGGACAAGCTCCACGAACCAATAGATTGGAAGGTTTCGAAAGACATATGAATCAAAATAAACCCCAAAAAAATCCCTAAAAATCAATAAAAATGAAATAAAATGCAGACTCCCTAGAAAAAATTGAAAGAGCAAGAAATCTAAGAAGCGTGAATACTCAAAAAGAAGGGTTGGGAAGCTGACCTAAGTTGATTGAGAAAGGCGAGAAGATGGTGAGCACGATAGAAATCAAGCAAAAGAGCGCTTGGGAGCAGAGAGGACATGAGAAGGAATCAGGACTCTCGGACAGAAGAAAGGTGAGGACTTGAGAAGGAAGGAAGAAGACTCGAGTATAATGGATTTTGGAGGAGGAAAAAGACCTTTAATAGCCAAGAAAAGCCTGAAATAATTATAATTGCAGATCTCATTTGGGCGACCTATGTGCACCGCGTATTCCACTCATCATGGTAGAGAAGTGGTAACGGGCAGATCCTTAATTGCACCATACCTTGGATAGAATTTTGATGGAAGGCTCAAAAAATATCTTTTCGAATCACCTCATGTTTTTGAGGTTTTAGCGCCAGCGTGGTATACATCAAGACATCCCATCCTAACGGATGCGGGAGGCTAAAAAGAACTTCGACGGTCGCATCTTTACTTCCTTCGAGTTTTGAACTCGAGAGCAGGGGGTTGTTATTGGGGATAGACCTGCTCCTATCGAAGTTTGGCTAAATGTCTAGACTCAGAGCAATCTCGGCCACCCTTCTATCATTGGATCCCCTTTGGATGAACTTGAATAGTGAGAGTAGCCCCTTAGGCAATCTAGCCTGGTCAGCTTAGGAGCTGGTTGAACTCTTTTTGGACTTCTCCAACTGGACCTCTCCATCGGTCGAACTCCTTTCGAACCTCTCCTATGGTTGAACTCCTTTCGGACCTCTCCTATGGTCGAACCTCTCCGTCGATCGAATTTCTTCCAGACTTCTCCTCTAGCTGGACTTCTCCTACGATCGAACTCTTTCAAGACTTCTCCTCCAGTCGGACCTCTCCATCGATTGAACTCCTTTCAGACTTCTCCTCTAATCGGACCTCTCCATCAGTCAAACTCTTTTCAGACTTCTCCTTTAGTCAGACCTCTCCTATGGTCAAACTTTTTCTAGACTTCTCCTCTAGCCAGACCTCTCCATCGATCAAACTCTTTTTGGACTTCTCCTCCAGCCGAACTTCTCATATGGTCAAACTCCTTCCGAACTTCTCCTCCAGTCGGACCTCTCCTACGATCGAACTTCTTCCAGACATCTCCTCCCGTCAGATCTCTCCTATGATCGAACTCCTTCCAGACTTCTCCTTCAGTCGGATCTCTCCACAGTCGAACTCCTTTCGGACTTCTCCTCCAGTCGGACTTTTGAAGAAAAAATCCTGATTTTCTGGATCAGATTCGTTCAAATCTGATTGGATCAAGAGGCATATTTCAAAAATTTTTTCTTAGATCCAAATTAGATCTGATATTTTTTAGATCTGATTTTATGATCTGATAAATAAAAAAATTAAATCTAAATTAGTTTTATCTTAATATGGCTAATCCGATTATCCATTGATGATCTGCTGATAGCCTGAGGTTTTGGATCTAGCCATGCAAGCATCTGACCTCTACCGATATTCACTCAGACTGGATCTAGAGATTTTTTTCTTTATCATGTCTCCAAAAATCAGATCTATATCTGATTTGGAGGATCTTCAAAACTTCTTTAAAAAAATCTACTGTCTGCAGCAGTGCTGCCTTCTTCCTTTCTCGTCAGCCATTTCTTGCTTGAATTGCACTAATCTAAAGGCCCAACATCCTTGGGCATGGAGAGGAGAGAGAGAATCAGAAAGGTGGCATGGAGGAGGGAGAGGGGCAGTCTTGGGGCATGGCTAAGAGAGGTGTCACTGAAAAATAGATGCAGACAGGTCTTTATATAGACCCTGCTACGCCATGCAGTGCCACAACACCCCGATCAATCACGTTGCTTCGTGCAATCAGATCTAAATTTGATTGATGGGATGACATCACCTGATCTAATCAGATGAGAGACCCATAAATTCATCCTTAGATGGTGCCTAAGACTAGTCAAAGTCTATAGGTGAGGATCACCTAGTTTGAATCCAAGAAGCAACCTGGAGTCCCATCCGTATGGGACTTCAGGCATCCCTATCCATAGGCGCATGTTATCCTAAGCATGTGCCCCCTTCTTTCCAATTTTCAGTGAGGGGACAAGCCCCTATTTGCTCTCCAATAAGTGTATGACACATGGACAGATGTCCAAGGATCAAAGGTCAATGTTTGACTAAGTCAAAGGACAAAAATTAGCAGATGATGAAAAATGGTAGGTATTGTCTCAAATTTATCTCATAAATTAAGACAACTTTTTTCTGACTTGCACAAGCTCCAGTCAAACTAGGTAAAAGTACCTAAGTGAGCACAAACTTATTTGGCTTAGTCGAGATGACTTTTAATGATAGAAAAAGGAGAACGTTAGGCTCAATCATGTGCTAGCACGAGTTTCTTGAACCTAATTGAATTTTATTCAAATCAATTGAACTGGATTAGTCCAATTGATGATATCTGGATCCAAACTCTTATTTATGTGATCTAATTAGGTTTAGTTCTGTATGATAATGGGATATGTCATGATCTCTATCATCGACATCATCGAAACTCCTTTCGATGGATCAGAACTCTTCTGATTCAAACAACTAGAATGATCGATCATCTAAATCATTCTAATTGCTCCCAAAATCCACCAGTGACACCTAGCAGTATATGGTGGCAATCCATCAAAACTAAAAATGAACCTCTCGGTGCAGCTACTTGTGTGATTAAGTTCTTCTATCTTGAGCCCCGATCAGATTAGGGTTAAGGTGAACTCGTCAAACCCTAGTTTCTATCATATGATTTAATCATTCGATTCAAGTCCGATGTGAAAATCTTAATAGAAACTCTTTCTATTATTTCACTCTCTGCCATGGCCATGGGCTTATGGACTTGATTCTCATGATCATCATAGGGCTGCTCCTCATCCACCGAGGTAGATAGATTCCATCTTGGTGCAATCCAATTCCTACAATGAACATGCTATAGCCAACATACACCTCAGGGTTTTGAATGGCTAGGAGACCGAGTCATGGTGTAGTCAAACTATAACACCCTCAAGGTGAACTACCGATGCACCTCAGGTCAAAGAACCAGACACACCACTGCAGCATCGAGTCAGTCATCGATGAGAAGGTAGACTTTCCTTATGACTACTCGAGGTGGTCACGCTCAGTGCCCTCATTCTCTAACGAGTACCTGTACTCTCGCTTCGGTGTCTCTACATCATAGACTCAAGACTCATCTACTATAAAAAAGTGATTGTACACTAACCTTTCAGATCAATCACCATCCTCATGATGATCCTACGGTCAGGAGCATTTTATGAGTTAATAATGAAAATTCTTGTCTTAAATTTTCAACTCTTGAAAATAAGAATTATCATTATCATTAACTGAAGGAATGTATCACAGACACATATGTGATAGAAAATAACTCATTTTATTATTTATAGTCAAAATCATAATTTTGCTCCTAGAAGTGTATTACAAGTGTTAGCCAATTCTGGCTTCTAGGGCACATATATCTAACAAACTCTCACTTGACCTAAAGCAATTGGCTACAAATCTAGGTCTTATCTTCTCAAGGTGGGCTTCCATCTTCTGCTGGCCTAATGGTTTTATAAGCGGATCCTCTACATTATCTACGGAGTCGACTCTCTTAACATCGTCGTAACCCTTCTCGAGGTAATTACGCATGAGGTGGTATCGTCGCTCGATGTGCTTGGATTTCTGATGAGACCTCGGCTCCTTAGCAAGGGCTATGGCGCCATTGTTGTCGCAGTACAGAGGAATGGCATCTGATGGCATCACTCCGATCTTTGTGGCAAATTTCTTATACTAGAGTGTCTTCTTTGCAGCTTCTGACATGGTGATATATTCTACTTTCATGGTAGAATCTGCTATCATTGTTTGCTTGAAACTCTTCCAACTAACAGCTCCACCATTGCACAAAAATAGACTCCTAGATGTCGACTTTCGATCATCTACATTGGACATAAAATCTAAGTCTGTATACCCCTGGGCTTGGAGTTCTCTATTATCAAAGATCAGTAACATATCCTTAGTTCTTCTTTAGTACTTAAGGATACATTTCATAGAAGTCCAGTGTTCTTCACATGGATTCGACTGATATCTGCTGGTGACACTCATAGCATAGGCTATATCAGGTCGTGTACATAACATGGCATACATGAGGCTCCCTATTGCTGAAGCATAAGGGATCTTGCTCATGCGTTCTATTTCCTCAGGTGTGCTAGGGCACATCTTCTTGGAAAGATGAATTCCATGTCTGAAGGGTACTAAATCCCCTCTTAGAGTTTTCCATACTAAACCTCTTTAGTACTTCCTCTATGTACATCTTCTGTGAAAGTCCTAGCATCCTATTCGGTCTATCTCTATAGACCTTAATTCCTAGAATAAAGGATGCTTCTCCTAGGTCTTTCATGGAGAATTCTTAGATAACCACATTTTAACTATGGTCAACATGGGAATATCATTCCCAATAAGGAGGATGTCATCCACGTACAATACGAGGAAGACAACAGCGCTCCCACTGACCTTTTTTGAAGAACACATGGCTTCCTCTTCATTTTTGATGAAAACCAAATATTTTGATCACATCATTAAAATGAGTATTCCAGCTCCGAGATGCTTGCTTAAGTCCATATATGGACCTTTGCAGCTTGCATACCTTGTGATCATCATCACTGGATGTGAAACCTAGCGGCTGTTCCATATAGATATCTTCCTCAAGATATCCATTTAAGAATGTCATTTTTACATCCATTTGCCATATTTCATAATCAAAATAGGCTGCAACAACAAGCAATGTGCGGATGGATTTAAGCATAGCTACTAGCAAAAAGGTATCCTGATAGTCAATGCCTTCACGTTGACTATAACCTTTTGCCACTAATCTAGCTTTGAATGTCTTCCACATTCCCATCTGCATCAATCTTTTCTCTTGTAGATCCATTTACACCCAATAGGTACTATACCTTCTGGTGGATCTACCAAGGTCCAGACTTAGGTTTGAGTGCATCGAGTCAATTTCTGACTTCATTGCCTCTAACCATTTCTCGAAGTCGATATCTGATATCGCCTCATTATAGGTTTTGGGATCATCACCATGAACCCCATTACCTACGAGGAATATTTTCTCTACATCCTCTAAAATAATACCTAAGTACCTCTCAGGGGGATGGAAAACTCTTTTCGATCTATGAGGTGGAGGAGGTAGTGTATGGATTGGCTCAACCTGATTTGGTTCCATTTGGTCCTTAGCTCTGTTGCTCTTGTGAGACTTTCTCATCGAGCTTAATCTACTTTCCAATGCCGCTATCTTGAATAAACTATTTTTTAAGAAAGATGGCGTGTCGACTTACAATCACATTGTGATCTTCTAGAATGTAGAAATAATATCCTAATGACTATTTAGGATATCCTATAAATTGAGCTCTAAAGGACCTAAAGTCTAACTTGTCCACTTGTTGTCTTTTGACATGAGCCGAACAACCCCAAATTCTGAGATGACTCAAACCTGATTTCTTACTATGCCATATCTCATATGGTGTGGTAGGAATCATTTTAGAAGGAATTCTATTCAGTAAGTATATTGCAGTTAACAAATAGTATCCCCAAAGAAAATCAGGGAGGTCTGTGAAGCTCATCATGGATCGGACCATATCTAATAGAGTCCATGTTAGATATGTGTGCTCTGGAAGCTAGAATTGGCTGACACTTATAATACACTTCTAAGGGCAAAATTATAATTTTGACTATAAATAACAAAATGGGTTG
This sequence comes from Cocos nucifera, assembly GCA_006176705.1. NCBI lineage: Eukaryota > Viridiplantae > Streptophyta > Magnoliopsida > Arecales > Arecaceae > Cocos > Cocos nucifera. The sequence goes on along the minus strand of QRFJ01001812.1, from coordinate 45,834 downwards.
TTTTCTATCACATAAGTGTATTTAGTGTCTGTGATACATCCCTTGAGTTAATGATAATGATAATTCATATTTTCAAGAGTTAAAAATTTAAGATATGAATTTTCATTTATTAACTCATAAAATATTCCTGACCATAGAATCATCATGAGGATGATAATTGATCTGGAAGGTTAGTGTACAATGGCTTCTTTATAGTAGATGAGTCTTGAGTCTACAGTGTAGAGACACCGAAGCGAGAGTATAGGTACTCATTAAAGAACGAGGGCATTGAGCGTGACCACCTCGAGTAGTCTTAAGAAAGTCTACCTTTTCATCGATAACTGACTCGATGCTGCAGTGGTGTGTCTGATTCTTTGATCTGAGGTGCATCGACAGTTCACCTTGAGGGTGTTATAGTTTGACTACACCATGACTTAGTCTTCTAGCTATTAGAAATTCTGAGGTGTATGTTGGCTATAGTATGTTCATTGTAGGAATTGGATTGCACCAAGATGGAATCTATCTATCCGGTAGAAGAGGAGCAGCCCTATGATGATCATGAGAATCAAGTTCCTAAGCCCATAGCCATGGCAGAGTATGAAATAATAGAAAGAGTTTCTATTAAGATTTTCACATCGGACTTGAATCGAATGACTAAATTATATGATAGAAATTAGGATTTGATGAGTTCACCTTAACCCTAATCTGATTGGGGCTCAAGATAGAAGAATTTAATCACACAAGTAGCTGCACTAAGAGGTTCATTTTCAGTTTTGATGGATTGCCACCTTATGCTGCTAGGTATCATTGGTGGATTTTGGGAGCAGCTAGAATGATTTAGATGATCGATCATTCTAATTATCTGAATCAGAAGAGTTTTGATCCATCGAAAGGAGTTTCGATGATGTCGATGATGGAGATCATGATATATTCCATTACCATACAGAACTGAATCTAACTGGGTCACACAAATAAGGGTTTAGATCTGGATATCATCAATTGCACTAATCCAGTTCAATTAATTTGAATAAGATTCAATTAGGTTCAAAGAAATCATGCTAGCACACGATTGAGCCTAACGTTCTCCTTTTTCTATCATAAAAGTTGCCTCGATTGAGTCAAATGAGTTTGTGCTCACTCAGATAGCTTTACCTAGTCTAACTGGAGCTTGTCCAAGTCAGAAAAGGGTTGTCTTAATTTATGAGATAAATTTGAGACAACACCTGCCATTTTCCATCACTTGCCATTTCTTGTACTTTGACTTGGTCAAACGTTGACCTTTGATCTTTGGATATCTACCCATGTGTCATGCACTTATTGAAGAGCAGATAGGGGCTTGTCCTCTCTCTAGAAATTATAAAGAAGGGGGCACATGCCTAGGATGTCGTGCACCCATGGATAGGGATGCTGGAGTTCCATACGGATGGGACTCCAGGTTGCTTGTTGGATTCAAACTAGGTGACACTCACCTATAGACTTTGACCAATCTTAGGTGCCACCTTAGGATGAATCTATGGGTCTCTCATCTGATTGGATCAGATGATGTCATCCCATCAATCAGATTTAGATCTGATTGCATGAAGCAACGTGATTAGCCGGAGTGATGCAGCACTGCATGGCGCAGTAGAGTCTATAAATAGACCATGTCTGTGCCCACTTTTTAATAAGTTTCTCTCAGCCCAAGCCCCAAGGCTATCCCTCTTTCTTCTCCATGCCACCATCTGGCCCTCTCTCTCCTCTCCACGCCCAAGAAAGTTGGACCTTCAGATTTGTGCGAGATAGGCAAGAAAAGTCTGACGAAAAAGAAAGAAGGCAGCACTGTTGCAGAGATGATGAGTGATCTTCAGAAGAAGTTTTGAAGATCCTCCAAATCAGATCCAGATCTAATTTTTGGAGAAAAAAAAGAAAAGAAGAAGATCTCTAGATCTAGCTTGAGTGGATATCGGTAGAGGCCAGACGCTTGCATGGCTAGATCCAGAACCTCAGAGCTTCCGCAGGATCATCAACGGGTAATCGAATTACCTAGAATCAAGATAAAATTAATTTAGTTTTAATTTAATTTAATTTTTTTATTTATCAAATCGTAAAATCAAATCTAAAAAGTGTCAGATCTGATTAGGATCTAAGAAGAAATTTTTAAAATATGCCTCTCGATCCAATTAGATCTGAACGAACCTGACCTAGAAAATTCAGAATTTTCCTTCAGTCTGATTCCTTCATTCTGAAACCCCGTTGAGTTGAGGTATTCTTGATGGAGTTCATTAAGAGACTATGCCATTTTTCTTAAGATAGTTTAGAAATTTCTGACTAAGGTATTCACCTCCTCGATCTGATCGAAGAACCTTAATGAATTTTTCAGTTTGCTTTTCTACTTCATGTCTGAATTCTTTGAACTTTTCAAAGGCTTCAGACTTATGTCTCATAAGATACATATACCCATACCTAGATAAATCATCGATAAAGATTATGAAGTAGACTAGGTTGCCTCTAGCTGGCACATCAAATGGGCTGCACACATCAGTATGTACTAGGGCAAGAAGATCCTTGGCCCTTTTCCCATGTCCTACAAAAAGGGAGCTTAGTCATTTTGCCATGAAGACAGGATTCACAAATTGGATATGACTCAGAAGTCAATGGACTCAATAGCCCAATTTTCTCCAATTTGTTAACCCTATCTTATGCTATATGACCTAATCTTAGGTGCCATAGATACCTATCGTTTGGATCATCTCTATCTCATTTTGATTTTATGACATTAACATTTTGCTCAAAATTAAAAATAGATACATCAACATGTAACTGATAAAGATCGTTAATAAGGAAACTACTTGCAATTTTATTTCTTTCATAAAAAATGTTACAATGGTCCTTAAGAAAACTAATTACAAGCCTTCTGCTGCAAGGCAAGAAATAGAAATCAAATTCCTACTTACTGCAGGTACATAATAACAGTCTTGAATACTAAGTCTAAATTAGATGGTAGTCGAAGAGGGTATGTTTCCACGACCACGATAGTAACTCTTGCTCCATTTTCGATGCGCAGGATCATCTCACCATCCCTCAGCCTCCTGCTATCCTCAAGATCCTGCATAGAAGTACATAAGTGAGCACTAGAACTAGAGTCAAGCATCCAACTGGATGCAGAAGAAACCGTAAGGTTAGACTCAATAACGAGCATACCTCCAGAAGGATCTGCCTCCTTCTTCTTTAGGGTGGCCAGGTAAGTAGGACAGTTTCACTTTTAGTGGCCGTCATTGTTGTAATGAAAATACTTTTCTTTGTCAGCGGTCTTCTTCTTCAGCTCTGCCTTTTTCTTCTTTCCCCTTCCATCTTTTGCTTTTTCATAGACTTCTTCTTCTTTTCAAAAGATTTTTTCTTGGAAGAAGTCCGTTCCATAGCAAGTACTGAGCCTTTAAAATCTTTCATGGAAAGCTCAGCGGTAACCAGCATGTTCATAAGTTCGGCCAAAGAGTTTTGAAGTTTATGCATATGTAGTTCATGATGAACTGCCCATATGCATCAGTCAAGGATTGTAGAATTATATCATTCTACAGATCCAAGTCCAACCTCACTCCGAGCTTCTCAAGCTCTTTTAAGTCCTTGATCATCATCAGACAATGATCTTGGACTGACTGTCCATCACGCATCTTAGCCTTGAACAATCATTTAGTGACTTGATACTTGGCTGCGTGACTCTGTTCACCAAACATCTCCTATAGGTGAGCCAATATTTGACGAGCAGTCCTGATATCTTCATATTCGTATTGAAGTTCATCAGACATCGAGCCCAACATGTAGTATTTGACCTTGTTATCATCATCTATCCACTTATCCAGAGATGCTCTCTGTTCAATGGATGGACGAGCTGGTAAGGTGGGAGGGTCCTGATCCAATACATGAGTTAACTTCTCAGAACCCAAAATGATTTTGAAGTTTTGGAGCCAATCCTTGTAATTTGGTTCGATCAGTCTATGGGTGTCCAGGATTCATGCTAGTGGGTTGGATGCAGACATTTTTCTATAGAGAGTCAAAGTTTCTAGTTAGATATTGTAATTAAGACTTAACCAATTTATTTAGAGAATTTTATTTTTAAATAAATTAGCTTTCACTATTTTTTTGGATCCCTACACTTTCTCTGTAGAGATGCAAAAATCTCCACGATTACTGATTTCTAGTGGGTGGTGCAGTCCCACCGACTTACTCATCACCTCACCTAACAGTTATTGGTGATGGGTTAGCCAATGAGTGAACAACTCTTGTTCAATGATTCTCTAATCATGATGCACCCAATCTTGGTCTCTAATTCATGAATCTCACCGTGTCCGAAATATTGATCCACTCCTTAGTTAAGTCAGACCCACCATTTGCATAGATTGGATTCCTAATTGAGTCTCTCACCGTATCCAAAATATTGAGCCCAATTCATCCTCCAGCCCATAGCATCCAATGCCTAATAGACATGGTTGCATCTTTTCGATGCAACTGAGCCACTGTAATCAGCCAAGAATAATCAACCCCGAGAAGGGCCCGCACATCTACAATGGTGGAAGACCTTAGACTTAATCTTTTCTTAGGGAGATTTGATTTAGGTCTCATTAAACTAGACTTGACATAGTCATAACCATTATGACTAACCTAGTGGCATGGGTTAGCTCGGATTATTGACCACCTCAGATCAAACTGAGTCAACAAACATGGCCAGGTAAGTGAGACCGATGGAAGGGATATGCCATTAACTCGATAAGAATGCATTCGAGTCGAGTAGCTCCCAATTAAAAACCAGTCAGTCGTATCTGCCAAACTTACCTTAGACACCAAATTATTAAGCCAGAACCAATAGAGTTAGCCTATAATTCAGACTCTAACCATTGAGCCTAATTAGGTCTTAGCTTGATCGATCACTCATGTGACTCGATCTTGACCCAGACTTAATCCTATTAGGCTGGTCAATTTAAGCATTGTTGATCCCATCTAACCAACTCTTGATTTGGTTTGATCAACCGCTAGACCTAATTGAGCTACCCAAGCCCGAACCCAATTTTATGAACATGTCTTAGATCTGAAAATTCTTAATTTTAGACCTAATATATTTCATAATCTTAATTCTTAATTAAGTTTAGGGTTCATCAACAAAACATACAAATAAGATCCTAGGATTTTAGGATCTAGGATTTTGCAGAAAGTAAGTTTTCAATTTTTGATTAAGGACGAACGCGCAGTACCCCTACACATCATAAGAACATCCCATCGAATGGGAGGAGAGGATCTTTAAATCCTACTTTATTCTTATGACCGGATGGCTAAGGGGAACGTCTTAATCAGAAATACAACTAATCTACAAAAACTAATCAGATCTAAGCATATATCTCATATAAGAAAATTGATCTAATTGAAATATATTTTGTATATATCATATAATGCATATTTTTTAGATCTAAATTATCTCATAATCATGTAAAAAATTAAATTTAAATTTGATCTCATCAAATAAAATTTAATCTAGACCTATTTGTAGAACTATTCTACAACTAGTCTAAACATGCAACCATCATATCTCATATGAACTAATTAAATTTAATTTATTTTCTATTTTTAGATCTGATTATAATATTTATAAGATTAAAAAATAGTAAATAAATAGATCTAAAAATTATATTTAATCAAATAAAAATTATGATTATACTAGACTACACATAGAATAATTCTATTCCTAGTCTAGTTATGTATCTCATACATGTTAGATCTAGATTAATTAATTTTAATTTTTTAATTTTCTAATTTTAGATCTAATCATATCTCATGTGATATCTGAATCACTAATTTATCAGATTAAATTAGATCTAAATAAATTTTAATAGAACCTGGCTATGATACCAGTTGAAGGGGAAATCTTGATTTTCTAGGTCAGGTTCGTTCAAATCTAATTGGATCAAGAGGCATATTTCAAAAATTTTCTTTTAGATCCAAATTAGATTTAATATTTTTCAACTCTAATTTTATGATATAATAAATAAAAAAATTAAATTAAATCAAATCTAAATTAGTTTCACCTTGATATGGGTAATCCGATTATCCATTGATGATCTGCTGACAGCCTAAGGTTCTGGATCTAGACACGCAAGCGTTTGGCCTCTACTGATATCCACTTGAGCTGGATCTGGAGATCTTCTCCTTCTTTATCACATCTTCAAAAATTAGATTTGGATTTGATTTGGAGGTTCTTCGAAACTCCTTTCGAAGATCTGCTGTCGTCTCTGCAGCAGTGCTGCCTTCTTCCTTTCTCGTCAGCCTTTTCTTGTCTAAATTGCACTAATCTGAAGGCCCAACTTTCTTGGATATGGAGAGGAGAGAGAGGATCAAAAAGGTGGCATAGAGAAGGGAGAGGGGTAGTCTTGGGGTGTGGCTAAGAGAGGAGTCACTGAAAAATGGGTGCAGACAGGTCTTTATATAGACCCTGCTGCATCATATAGTGCCACATCACCCCGGCCAATCATGTTGCTTCATGCAATCAGATCTAAATCTGATTGATGGAATGACATCATCTAATCCAATCAGATGAGTGATCCATAGATTTATCCTTAGATAGTGCTTAAGACTGGTCAAAGTCTATAGGTGAGGGTCACCTAGTTTGAATCCAAGAAGTATGGGACTCCAGGCGTCCCTATCCATGGGCAGACACCATCCTAGGCATGCACCCCCTCCTTTCTAATTTTCAGTGAGGGGACAAGCTCCTATCTGCTCTCCAATAAGTGCATGACACATGGGCAGATGTCCAAGGATCAAAGGTCAATGTTTGACCAAGTCAAAGGATAAGAATTAGCAGGTGATGGAAAATAGTAGGTATTGTCTCAAATTTATCTCATAAATTAAGACAACCCTTTTCTGACTTAGACAAGCTCCAGTCAGATCAACTAAAGGTACCTGAGTGAGCACAAACTCATTTGACTCAGTTGAGATAACTTTTAATGATAGAAAAAGGAGAACGTCAGGCTCAATCGTATGCTAGCATGATTTCCTTGAACCTAATTGAATCTTATTCAAATCAATCGAACTGGTTAGTCCAATTGATGATATCTAGATCCAAATTTTTATTTGTATGATTCAGTTAGGTTCAGTTTTGTATGGTAATAGGATATGTCATGATCTCTATCATCGACATCATCGAAACTTCTTTCGATGGATCAAAACTCTTTTGATTTAGACAACTAGAATAATCGATCATCTAAATCATTCTAATTGCTAGAATAATCGATCATCTAAATCATTCTAATTGCTCCCAAAATCCACCAGTGACACCTAGTAGTATATGATGAAAACCCATCAAAATTGAAAAGGAATCTCTTGGTGCAGCTACTTGTGTGATTAAGTTTTTCTATCTTGAGCTCCGATCAGATTAGGGTTAAGGTGAACTCGTCAAACCCTAGTTTCTATCATATGATTTAATCATTCGATTCAAGTCCGATGTGAAAATCTTAATAGAAACTCTTTCCATTATTTCACTCTCTACCATGGCCATGAGCTTATGGACTCGATTCTCATGATCATCATAGGGCTGCTTCTCATCCACCGAGGTAGATAGATTCCATCTTGATGCAATCCAATTCCTACAATGAACATGCTATAGCCAACATACACCTCAGGGTTCTGAATGGCTAAAGACTGAGTCATGGTGTAGTCAAACTATAATACCCTCAAGGTGAACTATCGATGCACCTCAAGTCAAAGAACCAGACACATCACTGCAGCATCGAGTCAGTCATCGATGAGAAGGTAGACTTTCTTATGACTACTCGAGATGGTCATGCTCGGTGCCCTCATTCTTTAACGAGTATCTGTACTCTCACTTTGGTATCTCTACACCGTAGACTCAAGACTCATCTACTATAAAGAAGCGATTGTACACTAACCTTTCGGATCAATTACCATCCTCATGATGATCCTATGGTCAGAAGCATTTTATGAGTTAATAATAAAAATTCTTGTCTTAAATTTTTAACTCTTGAAAATAAGAATTATCATTATCATTAACTCAAGGGATATATCACAAACACATATGTGATAGAAAATAATTCATTTTATTATTTATAATTAAAATTATAATTTTGCCTCTAGAAGTGTATTACAAGTGTCAGCCAATTTTGGCTTCTAAGGCATACATATCTAACAACTTCTCCTGCGGTCGAACTCCTTCTAGACTTCTTCTCTAGTCAGATCTCTCCGCCAATCGAACTCCTCCCGAACTTCTCCTCCAGTCGAACCTCTTCTACGGTTGAACTCCTTTCAGACTTCTCCTTCAGCTAGACCTTTTCATCGATCGAATTCATTCCTGACTTCTCCTTTAACCAAACTTCTTCTATGGTCGACTTCTTCTGAACTTCTCCAATCAGACCTCTCCTATGGACGAACTCCTTCTGGACTTCTCCTCTAGCCAGACCTCTCCACCAGTCAAACTTGTTCAGACTTCTCTTCCAGTCGGACCTCTCCACTAGTTGAACTCTTTCCAGACTTCTCCTTCAGTCAGACTTCTCCTTCCAGTTGTTTGAAGGGCTTCGCTCAATCGAGCTTCTCTTAGATACTTCCAGTGGGATTCCGTCCAGACTCCTTCTAGCAGTCCGAAAGGACCTCGACTCACGCTCTTGATATAGCAAGCAATAGCCTACGTACAATCAATCTCGACAACCTCTGAGCTCCTCTGAAATAATAATAACTAGAAACTCTTCATCGCCTGCAGCTACTTTATTCTAACTTCAGCTGTCAGGTCCTAATAGGCTGGCACGTCACGACAATAGTTACTATCATCCATAACAAACTTTATGTGACCCCGAATAGCTCACTATCAGGCAGTTGTGGCTATCACTATCAGTTTATTACAGGCTCCTCATATTTAAGGGACCCTCCAGATATATTTTTTTTCTGAGCTCTCTTCTTCTTTTCGACATCTACTACTCTTTTTTCTGAGCACTGTATTTCTATTGGTCGAAAGAGCTGAGTTGATCATCAAAGGATCTTGCCAGAGACACCATCCCCAATTCTGAATGAGATTTATTTTACAGGTCACCAGCGACGACCTCATCCTCTCCGACTCTAGCACTAATTTCGGCATCAACCAGATTTTGCACCGACAATAATCATCATATAAAAACTAATTAAATATGATAATACTATCTTAATATTAAAAAAATATATTTATAATTTTTTCCATATTCACATATACAATTACCTCCAACTAAACGTAATAATCTTTTTTCGATGTTATTTTTCAAAATAATTTTTTCACTAACCAAATATAGTAAAAATTATTTTTCTTCATAATTATTTTTTTAAATAAATAATTCATAAAAATTATTAGATTATCATGTAATCTGATAAATCCCAACCAAATGGATCCTATAGATTTAGAAATAGGAATTACAACATAAAGCATATCAAGCCTTGCCTCCTGCCCTCTTTCTCACCTGGATGTTCCTAATCCCAAAATCTAGCCTTATTTTATAAGATTATTCAAATAGATGCTTAAATTTTTATGTCTAATATTTATATAGTTTTATAATTTGGATCATATTTAGAGCTCTAGTTTTTTAGTTTTTATGTTATGATTAAAAATGTAGGCGCAAATGTACATCTTAAAAAAAGATTTTAATTATATTTTTAATTAAATTTGAGTTAAATATATGTGTTATTAAAAATCAAATCCATAAGTTTAAAAGTTTGTGTTTGGACAATACTTCTGCACTTTATGGTAATTCATAGGGGTTGAGAGGTAATGATTGCTGGATGGATGGCTAAGATTTGCTAAACAATTATATTGATGAAAGATGGACTATATGAAGCTATCCCAAAAGAATAATTTAGAAAGATTTTAAATATGAATATCTATTTTGCACATATTGTTGTTCTAAATCCAAATGAATATCTATGAGATTAATAGTGACTCTAGTTTCGCATAAGTTGGCTTAAAGATTACAATAATGCCAACATGGTCCCCACCAACCCTTATCCATAATATCCATGTGATATTTAGCAAAATGGAGCAGGATAGAAATGAAAATCTACTTTGCACATGTCGCTACTCTTAATCCAAATGAATATCTATTAGATTAATAGTAACTCTAGTTCTACCATTAGTTAGCTTAAAAAGAACGATAATGCTAGCATAGTCTGATGGAAACGGTGTAGGATTCTAAGCATGCTTTTCAAAATTATTTTGAATTAAAATATGCAACAGAAGGCTAAAATTAATCTAATATTAATTTTATACATGCTATGATTAGATCATAAAATCCTACATAAGGATCTAGATATATCATATATGTATAGAAAAAATAAATGTACTTGATTAGCAAATCATATTTGATGATCGACTTTTGTTCAGAACACGATACCTAAGCAAGAGTAAATGATCTCCACACTCTAAAAATATTGAAAAATAGCTCTTCGCATCGCGATATAACCGTGCAGTCATTTGACCTCTACAGATAGTCCACATGAAGCTCCTGATCTCGATCAGCTCCACTGGAGCCTTCGATGGTCGATCTTAATCGATTATAATCAACAATCTTCTTTCGATCTTTTGGATGCTTCAGAAGATCAGAAGATGTACTACAGAAGATGAGGAATGGGTATGAAAGTTTTAGTGGTTATTCGATGCTCACATCTCTCGAACTCTCCATCGGAACCCTAGGTTGAAGCCCTAGGGCTACCCACACCAGAAACCCTAGAGTCCCCACTCTCTGGGTTTTTCTAACAATTTGAACTCATACTCAGGAGACCTTATGCCACTCACTATTTAACTGAGAAACCCCTTTCTCAGATAGCACTCACACACATTTTAAAAATCCTTTTGAAATGTGCATGAGATAAGGAATAAAAAGGTGGCACAAGAAGAATTCACTCTTTCTCCTTGGAATTTTCCATGCTGCGCCTCCTCATAGGTTTCTCTCTCTAGAAACTCCCTCTGACACTCACACGTGTCCCAAAATATTTCTCCATTTAATAGATGACATTTCTATGGGAAATGCATGTGGAGAGGATAAGGGTTGGAGGTTGAACTTGTTTCAACCTCCTATCCAAATTCAAATTCAAGTGGATCCTTATCCACTTCAACGGCACATCTAGGTAGGTGACAAGCAGAAGGACTCTCCTTCTTCACACCCACTTTAAAATAATTCCACAAAAGAGTGCAATAATTCCATATGGGGTGTGGAAAGTAGATAAGGTTGAGAGGTTGGATTGATTCTAACCTCCAATCGCTTTAAGTTGAATTAAAAATTTAACTTAATTTGAACCAATCCAACTCTTGGACTAGGTCAAAGAGAAAAAGAAGAAAGGCACCAACTCTGCTCTGGGCATGGGAAACCTCATGCACATTCATAATGTGCATGGAGAAAGCATGAGTCAAAAAGTCAAGGTGCAGGGAGAAGGGAGTTTGAAATTTAAATCTAATTTGACTTGTCCAAATTGGTTTCATCTAAACCACTTGTCCTGACCAAATTAGACTAGGATAAACCTAACCAAATTAGGCTTAATCCAATTCAATAAAATTTTAATCAAATTAAAAAATAATTAAGTTCAAGTTCTAATCAAATCAGGATCGAATCTTCCTTAGCGATTAGGTCATCTTATAATCTAATCGAATCAAATCCAATCAAATCAAATTCAATCAAATTTTATCCAATTCTCACCACTCAATTAAATTGAGCTAATCAGCAATCTAATTGCTAATTAATCCTCTAATAATATCAGATTTTCAGTCTAGTGGGACTCAAAAAGGTAGAGTTCTAGTCTAGTGGGACTCCCAATCATAGAGTCCCAGTCCAGTGAGACTCTTGACCATAGAATCTCAGACCATGGGGACCTTAATTAGCCATCAAATTAGATAGAGACTTTTATTATATGTGATCCCATAGGTTCGAACCCTAAGTCAGTAGCACAGGAACGAATTCTTGTACTAATCAATATGATTATCTAGCAATGATACCCAACGTCCGGAGAGATTGAATAGTCGCAATGCAATATCCATAAACTTGTGACATATGGTTACTATATAATTCATCCCTTTGATCTTAATGCTTAAAGGACAACTTAGGATTTGGCTACCAACCCTAAAAAATCATCCACATTGTATTTTAAATTTTAATATCCATCATATAGACTATCCCGACCGAGATTTTAAATTAAAATACAATGATGCATTTGCTCTAATATTTGGAGGGGTCAATCCCATCTTGACTCATGCACCGACTAAATAAGTACTTGACTATACCCAAAAATCTTTCATCATTGAATTAAAAATTCAAGTAGTCTGATACCAAAGTACAGTGAATTGCTTGCAAGTCACTGTGGTGATCTCAGGTCTAAGGGATGGTTATATCCATATCCTTTACGAGCAATTCTTAACAGTAGAGAGCTCCATAGCTAGATCATGTTTAGTAACATGTATCCTTACATTTCACCTGCGTGCCATATCATTATCACCATACTCTTTGGTTAAGAGGACAACCAACCCATATGGCACACAACGATCTACACTCGATAAACATTATCGCCTTAGATAACAATGTATCATTTGGTCATGAACAAGTTTAAGGACTAAACAGTAAATCCTCTTTATCAAATCTAAATAATTCTAAAGACTTCATCACAAAAGAGTTTATTAAAGAAAGATGCATAAGAGTGATGAAAAAATTAGAATAACAACTTTATTTATTAATAATTTAAGTATATTTTACACTAAGCTCGATCATCTATAATCTATATGATTGGCTTCAGGATACAATACCCAACAACTCCCACTTAGACTAAAGCCATTCAGAACAATATCGAATATCCATCTTTCATTTATGATTATCGAACTCTTCAATTTGGAGGGCTTTAGTTAATGGGTTGGCCATGTTCTCCTTTTTGTCAATCTTCTGAAGCTCGACATCATCTCGTTTCATGATTTTTCGTACAAGATGATAGTGATGCAGAATGTGCTTGATATACTGATGTGCCTTCGATTTCTTTACTTGAGCTATAACTCTAGTGCTGTCATAGTAAAGCAGAACCAGACTATCCAAGAAGGATGCCACTTCCAGCTCGCTGATGAACTTCTGCAGCCACATAGCTTCCTTCGTAGCATCGAATATCATGACATACTTTATCTTACATATATAATCGATCATAGTGTGCTACTTGTAACTCTTTCAGTAGATCGCTCCACCATTCAGGATAAATACATAACTTGATACACTTTTACTATCATCATGATCTGATTGAAAATTGAAATTAGTATATCCCATAAATTTCAAGTTAGCATCATCATAAATGAGCCACTAGTCTTTAATATTTCTTAAATACTTTAGGATTATTTTTGCAATCTTCTAGTGATTCTCATCCAGATCAGATTGGTACCTACTCGCTATCCCTAGGGAGTATGCTACATCCGATCTCGTATATATTATGGCATACATAATAGAATCCACTATCGAAGCGTATGGTATTTTACACATACGCTCTCTCTCTTGAGGAGTTGTCGGATAATCTCTCTTTAAGAGAGTAATTCCATAGTCTATCAGAAGATACCTTTCTTGAAATTCACCATGCTGAACCACTTCAGCACGGTATCGATGTATGTAGACTGGGACAATCCAAGCAATCTTTTAGATCTATCTCTATAGATCTTCATTCCTGGAATGTAGGAAGCTTCTTCTAAGTCCTTCATGGAGAATTGAATCGACAGCCAAATCTTTATTTCCTATAGTGCAGGAATGTCATTATCGATTAAGAGAATATCATTCATATATAATACAAGAAATACTATTATAGAACCATTAGCCCATTTATAGATGCAGGGTTCCTCTCCATTCTTAACGAAGCTATACGTTCCAATCATCTTATCAAAGCATATGTTCCAATTCTGATATGCTTGCTTTAATCCATAAATGGATCTTTAAAGCTTGCACACCTTGGACTCGTTTGTGGATGTGAATCCCTCAGGCTGTATCATATACACCTCTTCTTCCAGCTCTCCATTTAAGAAAGCTGTCTTCACATCCATTTACCAGATCTCATAGTCCAGGGATGCTGTTATCGCAAGCACAATCTGAATAGACTTGAGCATTGCCACCAGAAAAGAACGTCTAGTCATAGTCAATATCATAACACTAATGATATTCCTTAGCAATCAAATGGGTTTTATAGGTCTCCACCTTCCCATCTGTGCCCTTGTTTCTTTTGAAAATCTACTTACAACCAATAGATTTTATCCCTTCAGGTAGATCAACCAGTGTCCATACATTATTGACTTTCATGAACTCCATTTCGGACTTCATGGCTTTCAGCCATTTATTGGAGTCGAATCTATGTAGGTGATTGGATCATCATCATTCTTATTGAGTTCAACAGGATCACCATCCTGGACTAAGAAATCATAGTATATGTCCAGTTGATGTGGTACTCTACCGAATCTCCTCAAGGATGCCTCTATAATGGGCTCTAGGTTTGATCATATCAAATCCAATTCTGTAGGTTTACTAGAATGTATCGGTTCTTCCACCTATCAAACTTTATCAAGTTCAATATTAGAGATAGTAGTTTCTTTTCTAAGAAACTTTTTTTTTAAAAAGACTATCCTATTATTGACGATCATCCTTTATTTTTTAGCAAGGTAGAAGTAATAACCCCTAGTTTCTTAGTATATCTTATAAATAAGCATTTATCAGATCTTGGTCCAATCTTTTCTACCTGCAAAAATTTGACATAAGCTGGACATCCCCAAACCCTAAGGTGAGAGAGTGCCGACCTACATCTAGTCCATATCTCATATAGAGTTTATTGGAGATAAACCCCACTCTCGCCGAAGTCCAGTTTGATGCTTAGCCTAATGTAACTGATAATCATGAAAGAGCTTCGATTAAAATTTTTTCCTCCAGTGGCCAAACCCCTTCCAAACTTCTTCAGCAATCGAACTCCTCCAGCAGCCGAACTCCTTCTGGACTTCTCCTTCAGTCGGATTTCTCCAACAGCCGAACTCCTTCTAGATTTTTTCTTCAGTCAAATTCCTTCAGGAGCTGAACTCCTTTTGGATTTTTTCTTCAATCAGATTTCTTTAGGAGCTGAACTTCTTCCAGACTTTTTCTTCAGTCGGATTCCTTCAGGAGCTGAACTCCTTCTAGACTTCTCCATTAGTCAAACTCTATTCAGATTCCTCCAGCAGATTACTTCTAAATTTTAAGTAGTATTCCT
This sequence comes from Cocos nucifera, assembly GCA_006176705.1. Lineage (NCBI taxonomy): Eukaryota > Viridiplantae > Streptophyta > Magnoliopsida > Arecales > Arecaceae > Cocos > Cocos nucifera. The sequence continues at coordinate 30,630 of QRFJ01001812.1, read as the reverse complement.
CCCAGATGATCCCCTCTAGCCATATTCCCTTTAGGAGTCTGAACTTCTCTGAAATTGATATATGTCAAAACTCTTCACCAACCAACGTCTGCTTCCTCTAGACTTCGATTATTAAATCTCAACGAACGGACACATCATGACAATGGACACCTCTCTTCATAACAAACTTCATATGGCCCCGAGCGGTCCACTACCAGATAGTTATGACTATCATTTATCAATCTACTACAGACGACCCCACTATCGGATGGTTACGACTATCATTATCAGTCTGCTATGGACGATACCTCTCTCCATAATAAATTTTACGTGGCTCTGAGTGGCCCATGACTGAATGATTTTGAATGTCATCTATCAGTCTACCTCAGGCTCCATCTATAAAAAGAGATCCTCTAGATATGTTTTCTCTAAGCTCTCTTCTCCTTCCCAAAATTCTTCTGAATTTTTTTTTGAGTACTCCATTCCTATTGGTCAGAAGAACTAACTTGATCGTCGGAGGGTCCTACTAGAGCCATCACCACCGACTCCAGATGGGACTATATTTTGTAGATCACCGACGGTCGCCTCTTTTTCCTCAACTCCAGCTCGATCTGGCGTCAACCAGATTCTGCACCAACAAGATTGGCGATAGAGGAAGGACCCTCCATTCATGAAGTTTCCTTATTCTTAAAGGAGTAAACAACATTGATCTCTGTTCTTCCTCTCTAGAGTTCTTCTTGAAAAAGAAATGCCTCCCAGGAAAGCTTCGACCTGGCAATCAACGGCCTCTGCAGTCAAATTTCATCCAAATTTATTTGCTCCCATTTCAGCTCTAATAACTCAAGCTCCACCTACAGTCATGGTGGATGCAGAGTAGTTCAATCTGCTAGTCCAATAGGTTCACGATCTCATAGAGGTGGTGTGGGTCATACATCGGTAGGCTCTGATGCCAATTCGACTAGAGCAGGTTTCTCCAGAGCCCCATGATCCAGTCGAGAGATGACCGACTTGGGCTAGCCAGTCGGTGACCTCTAAAAAGGGAAAGCAGAGGGTGGAGAGCCCTTGCTCGGACCATGACTCGACCCAGGAGGAGCTTTGCCTCCATCCCATCAAAAAATTCTGAAGTTCAATGATCGTAAAGATCTCCTAAATCAAAGGCTCCAAAAAATGAGCCGACGAATCGAAGAGCTCCGTCATACTCCCTCCTCACACGATAGTAATATTTGCACTAATCCTTCTTTTTTTTAGAAGATTATGCAAAAGCCCATTCCACCAAACTTCAAGCTCTCTCAATTTGAAAGCTATGATAGAACCTCTAATCTGGTTGATTACCTGAAGGCCTTCCAAACCATGATGCTGTTCCATGGTGCACCAGACACCATCTTATGCCGAGCTTTTTCATCTACCTTAAAAAGAGCAGCAAAAAATTGGTACTCAGTACTTAAGCTGGGTACCATCTTTTTCTTCGATCAAATGAGTCATTAGTTTGCAGCTCACTTCTTCAGCAATCGATGTCCCTACCGAGGTTCGAATTTTCTGATAAATATCAAGTAGAAAGAGAAAAAATCTATCCAGGCTTATGTCACCCAGTTTAATGCTGCTGCATTGAAGGTCCGGAACTTGGACCAATCTATTGCAATGACCGCACTCAAGGATGGCCTTCAGAAGAATGATTTGCTATTCTCCTTGGAGAAGAAGTACCCTAGGAACTTTGCCGATTTGCTAGCTCAAGTTGGAGGATATGCCCAAGCGGAAAAAGCCTTCAAGTTGAAGGATAAGGAAGCTGTAGGAGAGCGGCGGGCGGGCGAGTCTAATAAACCCATAGCTGATAGAGGGTCGAATGAAGTTCGACCATGCTCACGGACTCCCTTCGAGCACAAGCGAGCCCGAACTCCTCATCGAGCTTATCATCAAAGAAGCTCCGATAGAAGGGCACGACGAAGTTCTTTCCTCAGAAGATTTCACAACTACACCTCTCTCAATGCTTCATAGATGCCGGTTTGAAGCAAGAGAAGATCGACCGAGGGCACTGCCGCAGCCAAAACTACCAAGGAGGAAGGAATAATAAGAAGATCGACCACCTCTCGGCATCATCAACATGATCTCTGGGGGACTTAGTGCTTCGATGAACTGCCATCTCTTAGCCTCAGAGCCAGGAGAAGCTTGCTCCAAATTGAGAAGGCCCGTATGAAATAGAGAAGGTCATCCAGCCCAGAGCTTATTGTCTGAAGGAGCTCGGAGGAACAACGCTCCCACGATCTTAGAATTCAGAAAATCTGAGAACGAAAGAAGCAATCAAAAGTGGCCATGTTAGAAATAGGAGGAGAATCTTATCCTAACATGAGCAAGTCGAAGACCTTCAATTATTTAAGATAGGAGGAGATTCTCATCCTTTAGATGAGGTGAGGAGAGAGGCCCTGATAATGGCCTTAATGTGCCCCTACAGCCTATTAGGAATAGGAAGAGAATCTCATCCTAATGTGAGCAAAGTCGAAGGCCTTGTTCATTTTAGACAAGATAAGGGGAGAGGCCCCGACAATGGCTCTTATGTGCCCCTACAGTCCATTAGGAACATAAGGAGAATCTTGTCCTAATATGAGCAAAGTCGAAGGCCTCGTTCATTTTAGACGAGATGAGGGGAGAGGCCCTGACAACGATCCTAATATGCCCCTACAGCCCATTAGGAATAGGAGAAGAACCTCGTCCTAACGTGGACAAAGTCGAAGATCTCATTCATTTTAGACGAGATGAGGGGAGAGGCCCTGACAACGGCCCTACTGTGCTCCTATAGCCCGTTAGGAACAGGAAGGGAACCTCATCCTAACGTTAGCAAAGTCGAAGGTCTCGTTCATTTTAGACGAGATGAGGGAGATGCTCCGATAATGATCCTTATGTGTTTCCTACAGCCTGTTAGAAATAGGAGGAGAACCTCGTCCTAATGTGAGCAAAGTCGAAGGCCTCATTCATTTTAGACGTGATGAGGGGAGAGGTCCTGACAACAATCCTAACGTACCCCTACAGTCCGTTAGGAATAGAAGAACAACCTCATCCTAACGTAAGCAAAGTCGAAGACCTCATTCATTTTAGACGAGATGAGAGGAGAGGCCCAAACAACGGCTCTTATGTGCCCCTATAGCCCATTAGGAACAGAAGGAGAGCCTCGTCCTAACATAAGCAAAGTTGAAGGCCTCGTTCATTTTAGACGAGGTGAGAAGAGAGGCCTTAACAATGACCTTTATGTATCCCTACAGCCTGTTAGGAATAGGAGGAGAACCTCGTTCTAACATGAACAAAGTCGAAGGTCTTGTTCATTTTAGATGAGATGAGAATAGAGGCTCCGACTCGGCTGAAGATAAGATCTCCTCCAAGCCTCAACTTCAATAGAAGATAGGATCTTCTTCAACCTCGATTGGAGATAAGATTTCTCCCGAGCTTCAATTTCAACCTCGGTCGGAGATAAGATCTCCCCCGAGCTTCAACTTCAAAAGAAGATAAGATCTCTCAACTTCAACCTCGGCTGAAGATAAGATCTTTTCTGAGCTTCAACTTCAAAAGAAGATAAGATCTCTCAACTTCAACCTGGGCTGGAGATAAGATCTTCCCTGAGCTTCAACCTCGATCGAATATAAGATCTCCCCCAAGCTTCAACCTCAATAGGAGATAAGATCTCCCCCGACTTTCAACCTCAGTTGGAGATAAGATCTCCCCCGATCTTTAACTTCAATAGAAGATAGGATCTCCTTCAACCTTGGTTGGAGATAAGATCTTCCTCGAGCTTCAATCTCAACAGGAGATAAGATCTCCTCCGAGCTTCAACCTCAACAGGAGATAAGATCTTTCCTAAGTTTCAACCTTGACTGGAGATAAGATCTCCCCCAAGCTTTAACTTCAATAGGAGATAAGATCTTTTAAAACCTCGACTGGAGATAAGATCTCTCCCGTGCCTCAATTTCAACAAAAGATAGGATCTCCTTCAACCTTGGCTAGAGATAAGATCTCCCCCGAGCCTCAACTTCAATAGAAGATAAGATCTTCTTCAACCTCAGCTGGAGATAAGATCTTTTCTGAGCTTTAATCTCAATCGAAGATAAGTTCTCCCCTGAGGTTCAACTTCAACCGAAGATAAGATCTCTCCCGAGCTTCAACTTCAACGGGTGTAGAGTCCAGAAAAGAACTTCTGCAGTTGTCTTTTTTGTAATTTCTTTATTCGAATTTCGAACTCGAGAGTGGGGGGACTAGTGTTGGAGATAAATTCTACTCCCGTCGAAATCTAGTCTGATGCTTAGCCTAATATAATTGATAATCATGAAAGAGCTTCGATCAAAAATTCTTCCTCCAGCGGCCAAACCCCTCCCAGACTTCTTCAGCAGCCGAGCTCCTCCAGCAGCCAAACTTCTTTCAGACTTCTCTTTCAGTCGGATTTCTTTAGCAATCGAACTCCTTCCGAACTTTTCCTTCAGTCAAATTTCTCTAGGAGCCAAACTTCTTTCAAATTTCTTCTTTAGTCGGATTTCTTTAGGAGCCAAACTCCTTCCAAACTTCTCTTTCAGTCAGATTCCTCCAGGAGCTGAACTTCTTCTAGATTTCTCTATTAGTCGAACTCTATCTAGATTTCTCTAGTAGATTACTTACAAATTTTAAGTAGTATTCCTCCTGGATGATCCCCTTTAGTCGTATTCTCTTTAGGAGTCCGAAGTCCTCTAAAATTGATGTATATCAAAGCTCTTCTCCAACCAATGCCTGCTTCCTCCAAACTTCGATTATTAAATCTCAACGAACGTGCACATCACAACAACGGACATCTCTCTCCATAACAAACTCCACATAGCTTCGAGCGGCTCACTATCGGATAGTTATTACTGTCATTTATCAGTCTGCTACAGGCGATCCCACTATCAGATGGTTATGACCGTCATTATCAGTCTGCTACGGATGACATCTCTCTCCATAATAAATTTTACGTGGCTCTGAGCAGCCCACGATCGGATAGTTTTGACTGTCATCTATCAGTCTGCTCCAAGCTCCATCTATAAAAAGAGACTCTCTAGATATATTTTCTCTAAGCTCTCTTCTTATTCCCAAAACTCTGCTAAATTTTTTTCTGAGCACTCCATTTCTGTTGGTCAGAAGAGCTGACTTGATCATCGGAGGGTCCTACTGGAGCCACCACCATCGACTCCAAATTGAACTTTATTTTGTAGGTCATCGACAGTGAGCTCTTCTTCCTCAACTCTAGTTCGATCCGACGTCAATCAGATTAATAGAGTTTTTGTAACAGACTTGCTTGGAATATTGTTCATAACATAATAAGCAGTCTCAAATGCATAACCCTCCAAAAAAATTGGCAGACTCACAAACATCATCATTGATTGAATCATATCTAATAGGATCCAATTTCTCCTTTCAGATACATCATTATATTATGGTGATCTAAGAGGAGTCCATTGTGAGAGAATCTCATTCTCTTTTAGATATATCAAAAACTCATTGGAAAGATATTCACCTCTTCGATTCGATTGAAGAGTTTTAATTTTCTTTCCAAGTTATTTTTCTACCTCAGTTTGATATCATTTGAACATGTCAAATGAATCAGATTTATTTTTCATGGGATAGATATACCCATACCTAGATAAATCATTAGTAAATATAATAAAGTAGTAATACCCTTCTCTAGCACTAATGTTTATAGGTCCACATACATTACTATGTACTAAACCTAGAAGATCAGTAGCCTATTCATTCTTTCCAATAAAAGGTGATTTGGTCATCTTATCAAGAAGGCAGGGCTCACAGATAATCAACAATTCATAATCATCGATATCAAGGATATGCTCCTTGACTAACTTGTTGATTCTTTTCTTATTTATATGACCGAGCCGACAGTACCAAAGATAGGCATCGATGATAATATCTAGTTTCAAATATTTATTTAACGTGTACATTACAATAATAGGCTGTGATAAAATATAAATGATATTTCTTAATTATTCTCGCATTATTATGATATCATTCATAATGATATCATAATAATTTCTCTTTATTGATAAACAATAACCATCTTGGATCAAAAATCCTACAAATATTATGTTCATCATAAAAGATGGATAATAGTGACAGTCACTCAAAATGATATTATTTATTTTAAAAATGAGCTCAAAAGTTTTTAATGCTAGAACTAGAATATTCCTTCCATCCCTAATATTCAAGAATCTATCATCGTTCTTAAACTTTCTACCAATTTGAAGTCCATGCAATGAATTGCATATGTGAATTGAACTTTCGGTATCTAATACCCAAGTAAATATATCACAAATAGAGAAATTATAAGATGTTATCATATAACAGCCTTGACCAATAACTCCTTATTGATTTCTCCTATTCAGCCTATTCGGGTCCAAAGGATAATTTCTCTTTGGGTCAGTCTGATTAGGATCAAACTAGACTTCTTGAAATCAGGTTCTAAAAGTTTGTCACTATCCAATAGTGAATGGAGCAGACTTGCATTAGCCATTCTGTTAACTGAAAGAAAAACACAAGACTAGTACCTGAATTATTTAACCCTAAAGACTTGAACTTTAGTTAAAGGTCCTACCACTATTTTTATGAATTAATAGCCTTTACCTCTAATTTGAGGAATTACACCAATTTCTTAGTGGGTACTAGAATCCACATAGACTATAAATGGGCCCGAGAAAAGCTCTGGCTAATCTATGTGCATCTACAAATAGGTTCATAATCAATTATTTCTCCAAATAACTTCTAGTATTTTGGTTTAGACCTAGAAGCCAATTTAGTAGGCTATGGCCTCCACTAAAAAGATTTGATTGAATCCAACTATTAACATGATTGAGTTTGGTGCATCAAATGAATAATGATTCGGCTCGAGAAAAGCTCTAGCCAACCTGATCGCTATTCAAAAAGTGCGACCTAATCATCATTTGATGGATAGTAATTCTAATATCCAGATAAACACTAGATGTAAGGCATCTCTAATATTCACCTAGAAAATTAGACTCATTGCTATCCACCTTAATGGGAGGCTATGACTCAGTTATCTCCATAACTTTATCATTTTTAAGGATCTAATAATTTAGAGAATTTAGTTTACATATGATTTTAGGATAGAGAAGACATGGACTTAATTACTCCACTGACTTTACCAAGTCAAATTCTTTCACTGACTTCAATAAGTCAATAGATGAGGATTATGATCAATTTTGGTCCATGGGCATCTAATTCAATCTTACCGATTGAAATCAATTAAATTGATTTCTAATTGACATGGATCAGCTCGAATCATAAAGTGATCTAATCAAATCCTAATCAACCATATTGGTCAGATAAGTAAGATCAGTGGAAGGGATATGCCATTAACTTGTCAAAGATCGAATCAGTGCGAGTAGCTTTCAATTAAAAACTACTAGTCTAGATTGCCAAACTTACCTTAGACATCAATCGATTAATTAGATTCAATCTGATCAACTTAATAATTTCGGACTCGATCACTTAGCTATAAATGAAGTCCATCTTAGTTCTTGTTAAAGACATGGACTCGATCAACTACAACTATTGAAGTTGATTCTAGAGAGTCCTTGACCTAATCTAAGTTAATACTTGGATAGATTTGATTAATTACTCTAGATTAGTTTATTTTTTAATCTAATCTTAGGTTTAACTCAATTAATGGAACTAATTCATCTAACCCATTAATCCATAGTTTATGCTTTTATCTTAGGATCTTTAATTCATAATTCTAGATCCTACGAGATAATACTTAATTTTTAATTAAGTTTTTGGACTAATGGATTGGGGTTCGATGTTTGAAAATAATTTTTAAATTTATAAATATTTTTATAATTTTTTATTTTTTGTTCACCAAATGGATCGACTCATTTCTGAAATGGATCAGCTCATTTTATAAACAGCAACCTATTGCTAGTTTTAAATAGAAAATCAAGCATAATAAACATTAAACCATGAATCATTTTAGATCTAATCTAAACTCATTCATATTTAATTTTAAATTAAAATAATTTTAATAAAAGAATTCTTTCACTATTCATCTTAATGATGAGTTCATGGTGGCACCCCTAATATCATAAGAGATCCCCATCGAATAGAAGGAGATGGTCTTTAAATCATGCTTATCTCTTATGATCGGATGGCTTGATGGCTCATCCATTCTTGATTACTAAGTTATATAGATCTAAAATATATTACATATGAAAGCATTCATATTTTTAATTAACATATAAAACATGTCCAATAACTTGGCTTTGATACCACTGATGGAAATGGTGCAAGGTTCTAAGTATGCTTTTCAAAATATTTTCAAATTAAAATATGTAGTGGAAGGCTAAAATTAATTTAATATTAATTTTATTTATGTTATGATTATATCATAAAATCCTACATGAGAATCTAGACATGTCATATATGTATAAAAAAAATAAATGCACTCGATCAGCAAATCATATTTGCTAACCGACTCATGTTCAGAACATGATACCTGAGTGCAAATAGATGATCTCCATAATATAAAAATACTAGAAAGTAGCTCCTCACATCATGATATAGTCGCACAGTCATCCGACCTCTACGAACAGTCCACATAGAGCTCCTAGTCTCGATCAGCTCCACCGAAGTGTTAGCTCCTCACCGGAGCCTTCAACGGTCGATCTTCGTCGATCACGATCGACGACCTTCTCCTAATCTTTCGAATGCTCTAGGAGATCAGAAGATGTACTACAAAGGATGAGGAATGGGTATGAAAGTTTTGGTGGTCATCCGATTTTCATAGCTCTTGAACTCTCCATCCAAATCCTAGGTCAAAACCCTAGGGCTACCCACACTTGAAACCCTAGAGTCCCCACTCTCAGGGTTTTTCTAATAATTTGAACTCATGCCCAGGAGACCTTACACCACTCACTGTTTAACTAAAAAACCCCTTTCTTAGATAGCACTCATGCACATTTTAAAAACCCTTTTGAAATGTGTGTGAGATAAGGAATAAGGTGGCATTGGAAGAATTCACTCTTTCTCCTTGAAATTTTCCACACATAAGAGTTGCACCCCCTCATAGGTTTCTCTCTCCAGAAACTCTCTCTGACACTCACACATATCCCAAAATTTTTTTCCATTTAATAGGTGACATTTCGATGGGAAATGCATGTGGAGTGGATAAGGGTTGGAGGTTGAACTTATTTCAACCTCCCATCCAAATTCAAATTCAAGTGGATCCTTATCAACTTCAACACCACATCCAGGTGGGTGATGAGTAGAAGAACTCTCCTTCTACATGCCCACTATAAAATAATTCTATAAAAAAGTGCAACAATTCCATATGGAGCATGGGAAGTAGATAAGGTTAAGATGTTGGATTGGTTCCAACCTTCAACCACTTTAAGTTGAATTCAAAATTCAACTTAATTTGAACCAGTCCAACTCTTGGACTAGATTAAAGAGAAAAAGAAGGGAGACACTAACTCTACTCTGGGCATGGGAAACCTCATGCACATTCATAATGTGCATGAAGAAAGCATGGGTCAAAAAGTCAAGGCGCAGGGAGAAGGGAGTTTGAAATTTAAACCTAATTTGGCTTATCCAAATTGGGTTCATCTAAACCAATTTGTTCTGACCAAATTAGACTAGGATAAATCTAACCAAATTAGACTTAGTCCAATCCAATAAAATTTTAATCAAATTAAAAATTAATTATGTCCAGATCCTGATCAAATCATGATCGAATCTTCCTTAGCGATTAGGTCTTCTTATAACCTAATCAGGTCAAATCCAATCGAATTAAATTCAATCAACTTTGATCTAATCCTTATCACTCAATCAAATTATGCTAATCGATAATCTAATTGTTAATTAATTCTCTAATAATATTAGAGTTTCAGTTTAGTGTTACTCGAGAAGGTAGAGTTCCAATCTAGTGGGACTCCCAGTCATAGAGTTCTAGTCTAGTAGGACTCTTAATCATAGAGTCCCAGACCTTTGAGTGTCTTAATCAGCCATCTAATCAGGTAGAAACTCTTATTATACGTGGCCCTATAAGTTCGAATCCTAAGTCAATAGCATAGGAAATAATTCTTGTATTAATCGATGTGACCATCAAGCAATGGCACCCAACATCCGGATAGGTCGAATAGTCGTAATGCTATATTCATGAACCTATGGCATATAATTATCGTATAATTCATCCCCTTGACCTCAATGCTTAAAGGACAATCTAGGGTTTAACTGCCAACTCTAGAGAATTATCCATATTGTATTTCAAATTTTAATATCCATCATATGGACTATCTCGATCGAGATTTTGCTAAATTGAAATATAGTAATGCATTTACTCCAATATTTGAAGTGGTCAATCCTATCTTGACTTATGCACTGACTAGATAAGTACTTGACTACATTCAAAAATCTTTTATTACTGAATTAGAAATTCAAGTAGTCTGGTACCAAAGTGCAGTGAATTGCTTACAAGTCACTATAGTGATCTCAGGTCTAAATGACACTTATACCCATATTTTTCACGAGCAACTCTTGACAGCAAAGAGCTCTACAGCTGGATCACGTTTAGTGAAATATATCTTTACATTTCACCTGCGTGCCATATCATTATCACCATACTCTTTGGTTAAGAGAATAACCAACCCATATGGTATACAACGACCTACATTCGATAAATATTGTCGCCCTAGGTAATAATGTATCATTTAGTTGCGAACAAGTTTAAGAACTAAATGATAAATTCTCTTTGTTGAATTTAAACAGTCTTAAGGATTTCATCACAGAAGAGTTTATTAAAGAAAGATGCACAAGAATGATGAAAAAAGCCAGAATAATAATTTTATTTATTAATAATTTAAGTATATATTTTACACTCAGCTCAACCATTCGTAATCTAGATGATTGGTTTTAGGATACAATACCCAACATAGTTCCCACTAGAGCTTATCCACAATTCTGATATAATATATAATAGAATGGAGTATGTTAAGTGTTCTACCCTATGGATTGGCCAATAATACCACATTTATATTTTATTGCGGGGCTAAAACATCACATTTATATCTTAATGGGATCAGAATAATAAACTCAAAAATGATAAACACCTATGCATAACTCCAGTTGGCAGAGGCCAAAACATTATTAAGCAAGAGTTCAAAGTCCAAAATAAATAAAAGTTCTTTTCAGAATAACATATAATATAGTCCAATCATAATATATACACCTCATATAAAATCTATAATTGGCATGTATAATATTCCATAATAAAGATTTTACTTTCAAATTACAATTTATTTTTTCTTCAAAATATAATTTTATTAAATTCATAAATCACATGTAAATCAATTTATAATTTATTTGATGCCTAAAATGATATTATTTAATTAAAAAAAACTAAGTAAGGTGGATTATTACTTATCTTACAAGAATAACTAGCAGACAAATCTAATTAATTCTAAAAATCTATTTTATAATCTAATATCCAAAATGATACTTTTATTAATATAATATGATAATTTTAAAATAAAATCCTAATTCTCAACACCTCCATAAAATCAAGTCCAATAATTGGAGAATATTACAATAAAAACCAAAGCAATGATGAAAAAATATGAGAAAAATGATGGAGAAAGGGCCAGGCTAGCAAGGTGATGGTATCTAATAGTTCAAGTCGATCCAATCTAGATAATCTAACTAGTCAAATTATGGAAGGAAAGATAAATTAGAGTATATATAATTGTTGGCATTTTTCTATCCCATCCGGGTAAGCACTAGAGAACTTGAGGTCCAAGAAAACTCGATTAGATAGCAGGGAAAGTTGTCAAGTCTTGTATAGCAATGAGGTTAGTGTACACAAACATACCATTAGTATCTATTTAGTTGAAAAGTTGATGATAGGGATTGAATTAAGGATATAGAGTAACATGAGTTTAGGTGTCTTAATCTTCAAAAATTTTCACTACTATAACACCATCATTCAAAGATGGGTAAGGAGAGTGTAGTGCAAGGATATACCACTAGGATATAGCAGGGGTGTAGTGCTTGATTATAGTAAAAATATGGTGATAGACTATGACAGAAAGCTAAGTTGCATCTATTTCTAGAATAAAAGATAGATAAAAACTAAGATAAAATATAAAATTTTATTAAATTAATTGTCAAAGAATCCTTAAATAAGCACAAATTTAATATTTATACTAATACATAATGACTTTATTATCCACTGTTTTTTTTCCACTCATAATGATTTTGAAAACTGATGCCCGTTGCCTTTCCACTATGGCACAACTCTGAGGACGGTACTTTATATCAACTGTTAGACTGATACCATATCAATCTTGGGCCATCACTAATTTATCTTCAATTTGTGATTGTTGTCCTTGAGGTATGATCTTCTATATGTTGGAACGCCCTTGAGACCAATTCACCCTTGTGGTTGATCATAGCCATCTCGATCTTTCGGTCTACTTGTTAATATTATAGCTGAATCTTCCTTCTTTGGCCTATTCCTCCATACTTGATAGAATTTATCATGTCCGAACTCTATCAAACCTAGTGAGAACCATATGTGTTTCACCTATTACAAACACATGCATTTCACCTGCTTGACTTTGTACAACTTGGTCCATAGAGTGCCTGCTCATGGCTGCTTTTTGGGTTAATAAGATGTTTTGTAAGCAAATTTCTCCATAGTTTATTAGCCGTTGATCAAAAGGTTAAGGAGATATTTGTCATCACCTTCTTAGTACCTGTAGAACAAAAATCCCACAATCATGATCCCAATTGATTGGCTAATTGCTGCCTTCTAACCGAATTACTTATAACCTTGAATATCTACTTGTATCTTTTCCGATTCCATCAAACTTTCTACTTCTTTTGCTTGTCATCTTTCTTGAAATAATCTTATGTACTACAATGGCCTGCATATTGTTTAAAGGATCTTCCATATCTATAGGGATCTAGCATTGTCTTTCATATAAATGTAGATTTAGCTAGATCTTCTAACGAGATCCACTTCTTCTCGATAAATCAGCCTAGCATCTTTCTCATTCCGTGCTCATCCTTTCTCCTGACTACTCATGCCTTCTCCTAATCTCCTTTCGTTTACCATGGTGAGCAGCACTGAGTATTAACCAGAGCAACTCATTTGAATTCACCAACTTTTGACTAGTTTGCCAAATTGGGATATCATCATGAATAAGTTATGTTACCAAACTAGAATGCCATTACTAATGCTTCTTGTTTGGTTGATGGCTTCCAAATTAGTAAGTCAACATCTTTTCATTTGTCTTCGGCTAATCTCACCCCCTCATTTTGTTCTAGTTGGTTTAGATGGATCTTTCCCTATTTCCACTCCTATCAACTAGGTCCATGCCTTACCTTTTAGCTCGCTACACTAAGTATACTTCTGCTACAATTGATGACAATGTGTGGTGAATAAACTATTAGGCAAGCTGACAATGGTGAAGGGCTTCATTAGCTTAGTTTAAAAGTAAAGTGAGCACCTCAAAAGTATTAGTCCATTTAGCCTTATAATTATATTAGTCAAAAGTAATAGCATTCGGCCTTGTACATGTAGTTGGTTTAGCTAAAAGTAATAAAGTAGCAAGTCCTCTTCAGTTGTTGCATTTTCTTACATATCTCTTAATGTAAAGTTGTGACCATCGTGTGAACTTTATTATACTATCACTAATATTTGTAATTTCTGATTTTAGATTGAATAAAACATCCATGGATGCTTATTCTTGATGATGAGCGATCTCATCCATAATCCACATGTAGGTCTTCAATTAATCACACTGTCAGATCCTACAAAAAAAATATATTCATTTATGACCAAATTTTAGTGAGGGAGCACTAACACTGTTAAAAAAGTTTTATTTATGACAGAAAAATGTAGCATTATCACTAGTTGTTAAGATCTTAATATATTTGTGACTATCTTAAAATGCTATCATAAATATTAGATTTTTCTATCACTAATATTATTTTTTTGGAGCGGAACATTGGAGGCAATTTTGTATCAATTTATTTATGATAAATTATCATGCCTTCAACCCGAGATTGTAAGCCAAGGGTTATAGCAATCCCCGTATATTCATGAAAAATTTTCTTCACAAGCATATAAGACATCTCATCATAATATCATAAAGCAATAGTAGAACAAAATTCAAATAATTTAGTATTCGACTTCAATTCAAATAACTAATACAAAAATAATATTCTATAGTCTTACATCAAATTTCAATAAATCCTAATCTAGAACAAAAATATCAAAATCAGTCTTTAAGTTGCTCTCCTATAATGAATCTCCAAATTAAGTTTGTTCTCTGAATATGTAAAATACTAAATATAGAATAATGAGCTAAATGGCCTAGTAAGCAATGTACTCTTTGACTAGATAAATCAAATAATAATAATATACTAAAAAATAAGTATGCAAGATGTATCAGTTCAAAATATATAACACTAATCGCATAAAATCCATTCGAATTCAACTTTTAAAAATTTATTTTCCAATTCATTTTTATTTATAAATTAATTTTTTTCGAAACATTCGGTTCACCTTGACAGTCATGAACTAAATCAAAGCATCTATGTATAACCTCCACTAGTAGGATATCGATGTACTAGTGCATAACCTCGACTAGCAGGATATCGATATACCAGTATACAATCCTCACTCATAGGGTGTCGATATACCAATACATAACCTCTACTAAAAGGATATCGATATACCAACGTACAATCCCTACTAATAGGATGTCGATATACTAGTACATACCCCCACTGATAGGATATCGATATGCCAATATATAACTTTCATTGATAAAGTTTCGATATATTGTTAGGCTATGAGTCAAAATTCATCTCAACTAAAATTTTTTTTTTGATAAAATCAATTTAATATTTCAATTGAACAACAGATAAAACCATTCAAAATCAAACTCAATCGGTAACAACTCCATAATGAAATCATGCTTCCGATAATAAATCAATAGTATTCTATAATACATTTAACAAATAAATATCATGCTTTATATTCATAAATAATAAATAATATTGAGGATAAATTCTGCTCCCGTCGAAGTTCAGTCTGATGCTTAGCATAATGTAACTGGCAATTATGGAGGAGCTTCGATCGAGAATTCTTTCTACAACGACCGAACCCCTCCAACGAACGAACTCCTTTTGGACTTCAGTCGAACTACTTCCAGACTTCTCTTTCAGTCGGATTTCTCCATCAGCCAAACTTCTTTCGGACTTCTCCTTCAGTCGAATTCCTTCAGGAGCCGAACTTCTTCTGAATTTCTTCTTCAGTCGAATTTCTCCAAGAGCCAAACTTCTTTTGGACTTCTCCTTCAGTCGGATTTTTCCATCAGCCAAACTCCTTATGGATTTCTCCTTCAGTTGGATTTCTCCAGGAGCTGAACTCCTTCCGAACTTTTCCTTCAGTCGGATTTCTCCATCAGCCAAACTCCTTACAGATTTTTTCTTCAATCGGATTTCTCTAAGAGCCAAACTCCTTCCAAATTTCTCCTTCAGTCGGATTTCTCCATCAGTCGAACTCCTTACAAATTTTTTCTTTAGTCAAATTTCTCCAGGAGCCGAACTTCTTCCAAATTTCTCCTTCAGTTGGATTCCTTCAGGAGTCAAACTTCTTTCGAATTTCTTCTTCAGTTAAGTTCCTCTAGGAGCCAAACTTCTTCTGAATTTCTTCTTCAGTTGGATTCCTCCAGGAGCTAAACTTCTTCTAAATTTTTTCTTCAGTCAAGTTTCTCTAGGGGTCGAACTCCTTATAGTCGGATTCCTCCAGGAGCCGAACTTCTTTCAGATTTCTCCTCCAGTCAAGTTCCTTCAGGAGCTGAACTCCTTCTGAATTTTTTCTTCAGTCAGTTACCCTAGGAGCCAAACTTTTTCCAAATTTCTCCTTTAGTTAAGTTTCCTTTAGGAGTCCGAACTCCTCTGAAATTGATGTATGTCAAAGCTCTTCATCAACCAACGTCTGCTTTCTCCGAACTTCGACTATTAAATCTCAACGAATGGTCATATCACGACAATGGATATCTCTCTCCATAATAAACTCCACGTGACCCCAAGCGGCCCACAACCAGATAGTTACGACCATCACTATTAATCTGCTTTGAATTCCATCTGTAAAAGAGACCCTTCAAATATATTTTCGCTAAGCTCTCTTCTTTTTTCCAAAATTTTATTGAATTTTTGTCTGAGCACTCCATTTTTGTTGGTTAGAAGAGCTGACTTGATCATCAGAGGATCCTATTGGAGCCACCACCACCGACTCTGGATGGGACTTTATTTTGCAGATCATCGATGGTGACCTCTCCTTCCTTAACTCTAACTTAATCCGACGTCAATCAGATTCTGCACCAACATGATTGGCGCTAGAGGAAGGGTCTTTATTCTCAAGGTTCCCTTGTTTTAAAAGAAGTGCTCGACAGTGATCTCTCTTCTTCTTCTCTAGAATTCTTCTTCGAGAAAAATACCTTCCAAGAAAGCTTCGATCCGGCAATCAACTACCTCTATAGCCAGATCTCATCCAGACCTATCCACTCCCACTTCAGCCCCGGCAACTCAGGCTTCGCCTGCAGCCATGGTGGATACGGAGCAGTTCAGCCTGCTGGTCCAGTAGGTTCGTGATCTCACAGAGATGGTGCAGGCCATACATCGATAGGCTCCGAAAATGATTCGACCAGAGCAGGCTTCTCCGGAGCCCCATGATCTGATCTAGGGATGGTCGACTTGGGCTACCCAGTCTCTGATCTCCAAAAAGGGAAAGCAGAGGATGAAGGGCCCTTGCTCGAACCATGACTCGACCTAGGGGAAGGCTTCATACCTGCTCGACCAAAAAATCATGAAGATCAACAACCATGAAGATCTCCTTGATCAAAAGCTCTAGAAAATGAGCCAACAAATCGAAGAACTCCGTCACCCTCCCTCAATCCACGGTAACCATATTTGCACTGACCCTCCTTTCTTTTAGAAGATTATGTAGGAACCGATCCCGCCAAACTTAGAGCTCTCTCAGTTTGAGAGTTACGATGGAACCACCAATCCGATCGACCATCTGAAGATCTTTCGAATGATGATGCTGCTCTATGGTGCGCTAGACGCCATTTTGTGCTAGGCTTTTCCATCCACCCTCAAGAAAGCTATCAGGAATTGGTACTTAGCCCTTAAGTCGGGTACCATCTTTTTCTTTAATCAGATGAGCCATCAGTTTGTGGCTTATTTCATTAGCAGCCGATGTCCCCATCAAGGTTCGAATTTTCTGATGAACATCAAGCAGAAGGAGGGAGAATCCATTCGGACTTATGTCACCCAGTTTAATGCTGCTGCATTAGAGGTCCGAAACTTGGATCAGTCAATTGCAATGGCCGCACTCAAGGATGGCCTTTAGAAGAATGATTTATTGTTCCTCCTGAAAAAGAAGTACTCCAGGGACTTTGCCGATATGCTGGCTCGAGCTGAAAGTTATGCTCGAGCTAAAGAGGCCTTCAAGAAAAAGGACAATGAAGCCATTGGAGAGCGACGAATCGGCGAGTCGAACAGACTCATTGAGGAAGGAAAGTCGAGTGAAGGTCGACCACGCTCTCGAACTCCCTCTAAGCGTAAGTGAGCCTAAACTCCTTCCCAGGCTCGGAGGCAAGGAAGCCCCGATAGAAGGGTGCGGCGGGATTCTCTCTTCCAAAGATTTCAAAACTACGTCCTTCTCAATACTCCAAAAATCCAATTACTGATAGAAATCAGAGAGCAATTATCGAGATCGGAAAGGATGCATACTCATCTCGGTAAGTGCAATCCTAACAAGTTTTGCTTTTATCATCGTGACCATGATCACGATATTGAAGAGTATATTCGGCTCCAAAATGAGTTCGAGGAGCTCATCAGGTGAGGCAGACTTAGTTGATTCCTGCAGCATCGACCTGAAGGATGGAAAAATCGGCCAAGGGCACTACCGTAGCTTGAACCATCAAGGTGGGAGAAATAATAAGAAGATCGGCCACCTCTCAACATCATCAATACTATCTCTGAGAGACTTCGACGTGAAGAGGCCAGTGGATCTGAGGGACCAATGAAGAGATGGAGAACTAAAAAGCCCATCGCTTTTACCGATGAGGATGCTCGAGGAGTCCAGTTTCCGCATAATGATATAGTTGTAATCTCTTTAAACATTACTGACTATGATGTATGTTGCATTTTGGTAGATAATGAAAGCTCGATCGACATATTATTTTATGATGCTTTCTCGAAAATGTCCTTACTCAATAATCACTTGGGACCTATGAACTCTTCGTTAGTAGGCTTCACTAGCAATGTCGTGCCAGTTGAAGGCATAATAACTTGACTATGACTGCAGGGCAACGTCCGAAGCTGGTTAAGGCATAGATCAATTTTTTAGTTATAAAGGCTCCATCTGCCTACAATGCTATTCTCGATCGACCTGGGTTGAATACGCTCCGAGTAGTGGTGTCGACTTATTATCTAAAGATGAAGTTCCCAACGAACTACGAAATTGGAGAGATCAGGAGAGAGCAAGCATTGGCGAGACGTTGTTACTTCATTTCCCTACAGAAAAATGTCTAGCCCAACCTTTGTCCTGTCGAGGGGCTGGATATCCATGATGACCTCACCGAGGAGCGAGGCAAGCCTATAGAGGACCTTATACCTATGCCCTTAAATGATGGAAATGTGGAGCACACTATACAGATCAGCTCCAACTTGGGGGATGAGTTTTGGGAGCAACTCATCAC
The DNA here is from genome assembly GCA_006176705.1 of Cocos nucifera. NCBI lineage: Eukaryota > Viridiplantae > Streptophyta > Magnoliopsida > Arecales > Arecaceae > Cocos > Cocos nucifera. Next base: position 11,860 of record QRFJ01001812.1, on the reverse strand, counting down.
CTTCCTTAGGAAGAACATGGACGTCTTCATCTGGGCCCCAGCGGATATGCCAGAAATTGATGTCGAGATCATGGAACATCGACTGACTGTTGATCCTAAGTATTGCTTGATAAAAAAAAAGATGTGCAACCATGCCTCGGAGAGGCAGAAAGCAATCGCAGAAGGAGTAGGCAAGCTCCTCAAAGCTGGATTCATCCAAAAAGTTAATTATCCGACCTGGGTCTCAAACATGGTCCTCATCAAAAAGGCAAACAATAAATGGAGGATGTATATAGACTTTAAAAAGCTGAATAAAGCCTGCCCAAAGGACAGCTATCCTCTTCTTAAGATTGATCAATTGGTAGATGCAACCTCGGACCACGAACTCCTCATCTTTATTAATGCCTTCTTCGGCTATAACCAAATATGGATGGCACTAGAGGATGAGGAGAAAATTGCTTTTATTACTAATCGTAGTCTTTACTGTTATAAGATTATGCCCTTTGGGCTTAAGAATGCAGGGACAACGTATCAGTACCTGGTCAATAAAATCTTCAAGGAGCAGATCGACTGTAACATGGAGGTGTATGTGGATGACATGCTCATCAAAAGTCGAGCTTCTGTAAACCACATCATCGACCTCGAAGAGACCTTCAGTGCACTCAGGAAGCACAAGATGAAGCTAAACCCAACCAAGTGCGCCTTTAGTATGACCTTAGGAAAGTTTCTGAGGTTTATGGTGTCAAGGCGTGGGATTAAAGCAAATTCAAAAAAAAATTGAGCTATTCAGAAGATGACTGCTTCAAAAACAATCAAAGAAGTTCAGCGCCTAACTGAAAAAGTGGCATTCCTAAATTGCTTCATCTTGAGATCGACCGAACGATGCATATCCTTCTTCCAAGTTCTCAAGCAACTAAAGAACTTCTGCTGGATGATGGAGTACCAACGGGCATTTGAGGAGCTCAAAAACTACCTCGACTCACCCCCACTGCTAGCAAAGTCCAAATCTAAAGAAGAATTATTCTTGTACCTAGCAGTCTCCCTGATGGCCTTGGCAATAATCCTGATTAAGGAGGAAGCGAAGATGCAGCGATCGATCTACTATATAAGTCGGATCCTGAGGGATGCAGAGATCAGATACTCTAAGCTGGAGAAATTGACCTACTCTCTTCTAATCGCTGCCAGGAGACTCCGACCTTACTTTCAGGGGCACACCATAACGGTCCTCATGGATCAACCAATAAAAGCAGTCCTTCATCGAATGGATGCTTTCGGAAGAATCGCAAAATGAACTATCAAGCTCATGGAGTTCAACATCAATTATTGACTCAGATCATCGATCGAAGCTCAGATATTGATAAATTTTGTAGTAGAATGTATCATTTCAGATGATGCCGAGCTTGAATAGAACGAGATCGATGCTCTGTTATCGCAACCAAGCCTCTCCGAAGAGAGTGTCGATCTTTTCGAAGGTTTTTAGACCCTGTACATGAATGGTGAAGGGAAATCCTGATTTTTCGGTCCAGGTTCGTCCAGATCTGATTAGATCAAGAGATTGAAGGGAAATCCTGATTTCTCGGTCCAGGTTCGTTCAGATCTGATTAGATCAAGAGATATATTTCAAAAATTTTCTCTTGATCTTAATCAGATCTTGATAAATTTCAGATCTGATTCTTATTATTTTAATAAATAAAATAAAATAAGATAAATTAAATCAAATTTAATTTACCTGATTTGGGTAATCCTATTACCCTGTAGATGATCCTGATTGCAGCGGAAGGTTCTGGATCTTAGCCACGCAAGCGCCTGGCCTCTACCGGTATCCACTCGGGTTGGATCTGGAGAACCTCTTCTTCTCTATCACACCTCCAAAAATCAGATCTGGATCTGATCTGGAGGATCTTCAAAACTCTTTTGAAGATCTGCAGTCGTCCTTTTGCAGCAGCGCAGCCTTCTTGCTTTTGATCGCCTTTCCTTGATCTGAATCGCACCAAACTAAGTCCAAAACACTTTTGGACGTGGAGAGCAAGGGGAGAAGAGAGTATGGCGTGGAGAAGGAGGGGAGAGGCAGCCTTGGGGCGTGGGAAATCTCTATTGAATTCACTTAGGAATTAGGGTTGGGCGCAGGGTCTTATTTATAGACCTCTTGTGATCCAACTCCTCTTCCTCTCAACCAATCACAACCCTTTGTGAAATCAGATCTAAATCTGATTGGTTGGAATAGAGACCCCTGGATTCCTCCTTAGAGGGTGCCTAAGACCAGTCAAACTGGATTCTTAGTAGAACTCTGATTGGAATCCAAAAGGGAGGTGGAGTCCTTGTCCAACAAGGACTCCTAGGCGCCTCCTACTTGGGCTCACGCCACCCTTGGCGTGCGCCCTTCTCCTTGCCAGGTTCTGGCAGGGGGACAGGCCCCCACCAGCTCTCCAATAGGTGCATGACATGTGGTCAAAAGTCAAAGGGTCAATGGTCAACGTTTGACCAGTCAAAGGTAGACTTTTGACCAAAGTCAAAGAACAAGAAATGGCAGGTGACCAAAAATGGCAGGTAATGTCTTACAAATAAGACAACCTATTCTGACTTGGACAACCTCCAGTCAGACCATATGAAGGCCTCTGATTGAGCACAAACTCCTTTGGCTCAGTCAGGACAACTTATTTATGATAGTAAAAGAAGAACGTTAGGTTCAATCGAGTGCTAGCACGATTTCCTTGAACCTAATTGAATCTCATTCAGATCAATTGAACTAGATCAGTTCAATTGATGATCACCAGATTCAAACCCTTGTTTGTGTGACCCAGTTAGGTTCAGTTCTGTATGGTAATGGGATATGTCATGATCTCTATCATAGACATCATCGAAACTCCTTTCGATGGATCAGAACTCTTCTGATTCGAACAGCTAGAATGATCGATCATCTAAATCATTCTAATTGCTCCCAAAATCCACCAGTGACACCTAGCAGTATATGGTGGCAACCCATCAGAGCTGAATGCGAACCTCTTGGTGCAGCTACCTGTGTGATTCAGTTCTTCTATCTTGAGCCCCGATCAGATTAGGGTTAAGGTGAACTCGTCAAACCCTAGTCTCTGTCATATGATGTAATCATTCGATTCGAGTCCAATGTGAAAATCTAAATAGAAACTCTTTCTATTATTTCACTCTACCATGGCCATGGATTTCTGGACTTGATTCTCATGATCATCATAGGGCTACTCCTCTACCACCGAGGTAGATAGATTCCATCTTGATGCAATCCAGTTCCTACAATGAACATGCTCATAGCCAACATACACCTCAGGGTTCCATATGGCTAGGAGACCGAGTAATGGTGTAGTCAAACTATAACACCCTCAAGGTGAACTGCCGATGCATCTCAGGTCAAAGAACCAGACACACTACTGCAGCATCGAGTCAGTCATTGACGAGAAGGTAGACTCCCTAATGACTACTCGAGGTGGTCACGCTCAGTGCCCTCGTTCTCTAACGAGTACCTGTACTCTCGCTCCGGTGTCTCCACACCGTAGACTCAAGACTCATCTACTAAAGAGAAGCGATCGTACACCAACCTTCCGGATCAATCACCATCCTCGTGATGATCCTATGGTCGGGAGCTGTTTATGAGTTAATAATGATTATTCATGTCTTAAATTTTCAACTCTTGAAAATATGAATTATCATTACCATTAACTCAAAGGATGTATCACAGACACTAAATACACATGTGTGATAGAAAATAACCCATTTCATTAATTATAGTCAAAATTACAATTTTGCCCCTAGAAGTGTATTACAAGTGTCAGCCAATTCTGGCTTCTAGGGCACATATATCTAACAGAGATATATTTCAAAAATTTTCTCTTGATCTCAATCAGATCTTGATATGTTTTAGATCTGATTCTTATTATTTTAATAAATAAAATAAAACAAGATAAATTAAATCAAATTTAATTTACCTGATTTGGGTAATCCTATTACCCTGTAGATGATCCTGATTGCAGCGGAAGGTTCTGGATCTTAGCCACGCAAGCGCCTGGCCTCTATCGGTATCCACTCGGGTTGGATCTGGAGATTCTCTTCTTCTCTATCACACCTCCAAAAATCAGATCTGGATCTGATCTGGAGGATCTTCAAAACTCTTTTGAAGATCTGCAGTCGTCCTTTTGCAGCAGCGCAGCCTTCTTGCTTTTGATCGCCTTTCCTTGATCTGAATCGCACCAACCTAAGTCCAAAACTCTTTTGGACGTGGAGAGCAAGGGGAGAAGAGACTATGGCATGGAGAAGGAGGGGAGAGGCAGCCTTGGGGCATGGGGTTTCTCAATTGAATTGCATTCACTTAGAATTAGGGTTGGGCGCAGGGTCTTATTTATAGACCTCTTGTGATCCAACTCCTCTTCCTTCTCAACCAATCACAACCCTTTGTGAAATCAGATCTAAATCTGATTGGTTGGAATAGAGACCCCTGGATTCCTCCTTAGAGGGCGCCTAAGACCAGTCAAACTGGATTCTTAGTAGAACTCTGATTGGAATCCAAAAGGGAGGTGGAGTCCTTGTCCAACAAGGACTCCTAGGCGCCTCCAACTTGGGCTCACGCCACCCTTGGCGTGCGCCCTTCTCCTTGCCAGGTTCTGGCAGGGGGACAGGCCCCCACCAGCTCTCCAATAGGTGCATGACATGTGGTCAAAAGTCAAAGGGTCAATGGTCAACGTTTGACCAGTCAAAGTTAGACTTTTGACCAAAGTCAAAGAACAAGAAATGGTAGGTGACCAAAAATGGCAGGTCTTACAAATAAGACAACCTTTTCTGACTTGGACAACCTCTAGTCAGACCATATGAAGGCCTCTGTTTGAGCACAAACTCCTTTGGCTCAGTCAGGACAACTTATTTATGATAGCAAAAGAAGAACGTTAGGTTCAATCGAGTGCTAGCACGATTTCCTTGAACCTAATTGAATCTCATTCAGATCAATTGAACTAGATCAGTTCAATTGATGATCACCAGATTCAAACCCTTGTTTGTGTGACCCAGTTAGGTTCAGTTCTGTATGGTAATGGGATATGTGATGATCTCTATCATCGACATCATCGAAACTCCTTTCGATGGATCAGAACTCTTCTGATTCGAACAGCTAGAATGATCGATCATCTAAATCATTCTAATTGCTCCCAAAATCCACCAGTGACACCTAGCAGTATATGGTGGCAACCCATCAGAGCTGAATGCGAACCTCTTGGTGCAGCTACCTGTGTGATTAAGTTCTTCTATCTTGAGCCCCGATCAGATTAGGGTTAAGGTGAACTCGTCAAACCCTAGTCTTCTGTCATATGATGTAATCATTCGATTCGAAGTCCAATGTGAAAATCTAAATAGAAACTCTTTCTATTATTTCACTCTGCCATGGCCATGGATTTCTGGACTTGATTCTCATGATCATCATAGGGCTGCTCCTCTACCACCGAGGTAGATAGATTCCATCTTGATGCAATCCAGTTCCTACAATGAACATGCTATAGCCAACATACACCTCAGGGTTCCATATGGCTAGGAGACCGAGTAATGGTGTAGTCAAACTATAACACCCTCAAGGTGAACTGCCGATGCATCTCAGGTCAAAGAACCAGACACACTACTGCAGCATCGAGTCAGTCATTGACGAGAAGGTAGACTCCCTAATGACTACTCGAGGTGGTCACGCTCAGTGCCCTCGTTCTCTAACGAGTACCTGTACTCTCGCTCCGGTGTCTCCACACCGTAGACTCAAGACTCATCTACTAAAGAGAAGCGATTGTACACCAACCTTCCGGATCAATCACCATCCTCGTGATGATCCTATGGTCGGGAGCATTTTATGAGTTAATAATGATTATTCATGTCTTAAATTTTCAACTCTTGAAAATATGAATTATCATTACCATTAACTCAAAGGATGTATCACAGACACTAAATACACATATGTGATAGAAAATAACCCATTTCATTAATTATAGTCAAAATTACAATTTTGCCCCTAGAAGTGTATTACAAGTGTCAGCCAATTCTGGCTTCTAGGGCACATATATCTAACAATCTCCCACTTATCCTAAAGCCAATTGGCTACAAGTCTAAGTCCCATCTTCTCAAGGTGGGCTTCGATCTTCTGCTGGCCCAACGGCTTTGTAAGTGGGTCTGCCACATTATCTGCGGAGTTGACTCTCTTGACCTCAACGTAACCTTTCTCAAGGTAATCGCGGATGCTCAAGATATCCATTTAGGAATGCTGTTTTCACGTCCATTTGCCATATTTCATAATCGAAATAGGCTGCAACGGCAAGCAATGTGCGGATGGATTTTAGCATAGCTACTGGGGAAAAGGTATCCTGATAGTCAATGCCTTCGCGTTGACTATAACCTTTTGCCACTAGTCTAGCCTTGAATGTCTCCACATTCCCATCTGCACCAATCTTTCTCTTGAAGATCCATTTACACCCAATAGGTACTATACCTTCTGGTGGATCTACCAAGGTCCAGACTTGGTTTGAGTGCATCGAGTCAATTTCTGACTTCATTGCCTCTAAGCCATTTCTCGGAGTCGATATCTGATATCGCCTCGTTGTAGGTTTTGGGATCATCACCATGAGCACCATTACCTATGAGGAACATTTCCTCTACATTCCTCTGAAATAATACCTAAGTATCTTTCAGGGGGATGGAAAACTCTTTTCCGATCTACGAGGTGGAGGAGGTAGTGTTCTTATTGGCTCAACCTGATTTGGTTCCACTTGGTCCTTAGCTCGTTTCTGCTTGTGAGACTTTCTCATCAAGCTTAATCTGCTTTCCAATGCCGCTATCTTGAATAAACTATTTTTCAAGAAAGATGGCATGTCGACTCACAATCACATTGTGGTCTTCTGGAATGTAGAAATAGTATCCTAATGACTCTTTAGGATATCCTATGAATCGAGCTCTAAAGGACCTAAACTCTAACTTGTCCGCTTGTTGTCTTTTGACATGAGCCGGACAACCCCAAATTCTGAGATGACTCAGACTTGGTTTCTTACCGTGCCATATCTCATACGGTGTGGTAGGAACGGTTTTAGAGGGAACCCTATTCAGTAAATAGATTGAAGTTAACAATGAGTGTCCCCAAAGAAAATCAGGGAGGTCTGTGAAGCTCATCATGGATCGAACCATATCCAATAGAGTCCGATTTCTCCATTCTGAAACCCCGTTGAGTTGAGGTGTTCCTGGTGGAGTCCATTGAGAGACTATGCCATTTTCCTTAAGATAGTCTAGGAATTCCCGGCTAAGGTATTCACCTCCTCGATCTGATCGAAGAACCTTAATGGGTTTTCCAGTTTGTTTTTCTACTTCATGTCTGAATTCTTTGAACTTTTCAAAAGCTTCAGACTTGTGTCTCATAAGATACACATACCCATACCTAGACAGATCATCGTTAAAGGTAATGAAGTAGACAAAATTGCCTCTAGCCGGCACATCAAATGGGCCGCACACATCAGTATGTACTAGGGCAAGGAGATCTGTGGCCCTCTCCCCATGTCCAACAAAAGGGAGTTTAGTCATTTTGCCTTGAAGACAAGATTCACAAGTTGGATATGACTCAAAAGTCAATGGACTCAATAGCCCATTTTTCTCCAATTTGTTAATCCTATCTTCTGCTATATGACCTAATCTCAGGTGCCATAGATATCTATCGTTTGGACTATCCCTAGGTCGTTTGGCATTCACGTTTTGCTCGATAGTTAAAACAGGTACATCAATATGTAACTGATAAAGACCATTAATAAGGAAACCATTTGCAATTTTATTTCTTTCATAAAGAATGTTACAATGGTCCTTAAAGAAGGTGAATCACATAGCCTTCTTGTGCTAAGCATGAAACAGAAATCAAATTCCTGCTAGCTGCAGGCACATAATAACAGTCTTTTAAAACTAAGTCTAAACCAGATGGTAATCGAAGAGGGTATGTTCCCACGGCTACTGCAGCAACTCTTGCTCCATTACCGATGCGTAGGATCATGTCTCCATCCCTCAGCCTCCTGCTATCCTCAAGACCCTGCATAGAAGTGCACAGATGAGCACTAGAACCAGAGTCAAGCACCCAACTGGATGCAGAAGAAACCGTAAGGTTAGACTCAATAACGAGCATACCTCCAGAAGGACCTTCCTTCTTGTTCTTCAGGGTGGCCAGGTAAGTAGGGCAGTTCCGCTTCCAATGGCCGTCGCTGTTGCAATGGAAACACTTTCCTTTGCCATCGGCCTTTTTCTTCGGTTCTGCCTTCTTCTTCTTTGATCCTTCCACCTTTTGCTTTTTCACAGACTTCTTTTTCTTTCCATAAGACTTTCTTTTGGAAGAAGTCCGTTCCATAGCAAGAACTGAGCCTTTAGAACCTTTCATAGAAAGCTCAGCGGTAACCAGCATATTCATTAACTTCGGCCAAGGAATTTTGAAGTTTATGCATGTGGTAATTCATGATGAATTGCCCATATGCATCAGTCAAGGATTGCAGAATAATATCATTCTGCAGAGATCCAAGTCCAACTTCACACCGAGCTTCTCAAGCTCTTCCATGTCCTTGATCATCATGTCAGACAGTGATCTTGGACTGACTGCCCATCACGCATCTTAGCCTTAAAAAGTCATTTAGTGACTTGATATTTGGCTGCGCGACTCTGTTCACCAAACATCTCCTGTAGGTGAGCCAACATTTGGCGAGCAGTCCCGATATCTTCATGTTGGCGCTGGAAGCTCATCAGACATCGAGCCCAACATGTAGTATCTGGCCTTATTATCTTCGTCAATCCATTTTTCCAGAGACGCTCTCTGTTCAGTGGATGGACGAGCTGGTAAGGTGGGAGGGTCCTGGTCCAATACATGAGTTAACTTCTCGAACCCAAAATAATTTTGTAAGTTCCTGAGCCAATCTTTATAATTGGGTCCAGTCAGTCTATGTGTGTCCAGGATACGTGCTAGTGGGTTGGATGCAGACATTTTCCTGTAGAGAGTCAAAGATTTCTAGTTAGATACTTGTAATTAAGACTTGAACCAATTTATTTAGGGATTTTATTTTTAAACAAATTAGCTCCCACTATTTTCTCGGATCCCTACACTCCCTCTGTAGAGATGCAAAAATCTCCATGATTAATGATTTCTAGTGGGTGGTGCGGTCTCACCAACTGACTCATCACCTCACCTAACAGTTATTGGTGATGGGTTAGCCAATGAGTGAACAACTCTTGTTCAATGATTCTCTAATCATGGTGCACCCAAACTTGGTCTCTAATTCATGAATCTCACCGTATCCGGAAATATTGATCCACTCCTTAGTTAAGTCAGACCCACCATTTGCATAGACTTGGATTCCTAATTGAGTCTCTCACCGTATCCAAAATATTGAGCCCAACTCATCCTCCAGCCCATAGCATCCAATGCCTAATAGACATGGTTGCATCTTTTCGGTGCAACTGAGCCACTGTAACCAGTCCGAGAACAATCAACCCCGGGAAGGGCCCGCACATCTACAATGGTGGAAGACCTTAGACTTAATCTTTTCTTAGGGAAGATTTGATTTAGGTCTCATTAAACTAGACTTGACATAGTCATAACCATTATGACTAACCTAGTGGCATGGGTTAGCTCGGATTATTGACCACCTTAGATCCAAACTGAGTCAACAAATATGGCCAGGTAAGTGAGACCGGTGGAAGGGATATGCCATTAACTCGACAAGAATGCATTCAGGTCGAGTAGCTTCCAATTAAAAATCAGTCGGTCGTATCTGCCAAACTTACCTTAGACACCAAATTGTTGAGCCAGAACCAATTGGGTTAGCCTACAATCCAGACTCTAACCACTGAGCCTAATTAGGTCTTAGCTTGATCGATCACTCACGACTCGATCTTGACCCAGACTTAATCCTATTAGGCTGGTCAATTTAAGCATTGTTGATCCCATCTAACCAACTCTTGATTCGGTTTGATCAACCGCTTAGACCTAATTGAGCTACCCAAGCCCGAACCCAGTATTATGAATATGTCTTAGATCTGAAAATTCTCAATTTTAGACCTAATTAATATTTCATAAACTTAATTCTTAATTAAGTTAGGGTTCATAAACAAAATATGCACAATAAATCCTAGGGTTTCAGGATCTAGGGTTTTGCAGAAAGTAAGTTTTGGGTTTCTGATTAAGGACGAACACGCAGCACCCCTACACATCATAAGAACACCCCATCGAATGGGAAGAGAGGGCCTTTAAACCCTTCTTCGTTCTTATGACCGGACGGCCAAGAGGAACGCCTTAATCAGGAACATGTAATACTACAAAACAGTTATAGATCTATATCATATATCTCATATATAAAAATTAGATCTAATCATGGCATATTTTGCATACATCTCATGTATCATAATCATGCATGTTTTCAGATCTAAATTATCTCATAATAATCTAAAAAATTAGATTTAAATTGATCTAATCAAAATAAATTCTAATCTAGACAATTATGTAGAACTATTCTACAACTAGTCTAGACATGCATCTAATCATATCTCATATGATATTTAAAATTAAATAATTTTTATTTGCTATTTTTTAGATGTTATTATAACACTTATAATATCAAAAAATAGTAAATAAAAGATCTAAAATATGATTTAATCAGATTAAATCAAAGACATGCAAAACTATTCTATAGAACTATTCTATTCTAGAACTAGTCATGCATATCTTCATAATCTTAGATCCAAATCATTTAATTTTAATTTTTTCTGATTTCAGATCTGATCACATCTCATGTGACATCTGAAAATCACTTTATTTTTTAATTAAAATAAAATTTAAAATCAGATCTAAACAATTTAGAACCATGGCTCTGATACCAGTTGAAGGGAAAATCCTGATTTCCCGGTCCAGGTTCGTTCAGATCTGATCAGATCAAGAGATATATTTCAAAAATTTTTCTCTTGATCTCAATCAGATCTTGATATGTTTCAGATCTGATTCTTATTATTTTAATAAATAAAATAAAATAAGATAAATTAAATCAAATTTAATTTACCTGATTTGGGTAATCCTATTACCCTGTTGATGATCCTGATTGCAGCGGAAGGTTCTGGATCTTAGCCACGCAAGCGCCTGGCCTCTACCGGTATCCACTCGGGTTGGATCTGGAGATCCTCTTCTTCTCTATCACACCTCCAAAAATCAGATCTGGATCTGATCTGGAGGATCTTCAAAACTCTTTTGAAGATCTGCAGTCGTCCTTTTGCAGCAGCGCAGCCTTCTTGCTTTTGATCGCCTTTCCTTGATCTGAATCGCACCAACCTAAGTCCAAAACTCCTTTTGGACGTGGAGAGCAAGGGGAGAAGAGACTATGGCATGGAGAAGGAGGGGAGAGGCAGCCTTGGGGCATGGGGTTTCTCAATTGCATTCACTTAGAATTAGAGTTGGGCGCAGGGTCTTATTTATAGACTAAGCTTGTGATCCAACTCCTCTTCCTCTCAACCAATCACAACCCTTTGTGAAATCAGATCTAAATCTGATTGGTTGGGAATAGAGACCCCTGGATTCCTCCTTAGAGGGTGCCTAAGACCAGTCAAACTTGGATTCTTAGTAGAACTCTGAATTGGAATCCAAAAGGGAGATGGAGTCCTTGTCCAACAAGGACTCCTAGGCGCCTCCTAACTTGGGCTCACGCCACCCTTGGCGTGCGCCCTTCTCCTTGCCAGGTTCTGGCAGGGGGACAGGCCCCCACCAGCTCTCCAATAGGTGCATGACATGTGGTCAAAAGTCAAAGTGTCAATGGTCAACGTTTGACCAGTCAAAGGTAGACTTTTGACCAAAGTCAAAGAACAAGAAATGGCAGGTGACCAAAAATGGCAG
>QRFJ01001811.1:154897-175129 GCA_006176705.1 Cocos nucifera | reverse complement strand
TGAATCCTAAAGGTCACACAAATAAGGTTTGAATCTGATGATCATCATAGATTACTGATCTAGTTCAATTGATCTGAATGAGATTCAATGTTTAAGGAATCATGCTAGCACATTGATTGAACATAACGTTCTTCTTTTGCTATCATAAATAAGTTGTCCTGACTGAGCCTGCTCAATCAGAGTCCTTCATATGGTCTGACTGGAGGTTGTCCAAGTTAAAAAAGGTTGTCTTATTTTGTAAGACATTACCTGCCATTTTTGGTCACCTACCATTTGTTCTTTGACTTTGGTCAAAAGTCTACTTTGACTGGTCAAACATTGACCATGACACTTTGACTTTTGACCACATGTCATGCACCTATTGGAGAGCTGGTGGAGGCCTGTCCCCCTACCAGAACCTGGAAAGAAAGAGGGCGCATGCACCCTTGGCGTGTCCAAGTTGGAGCGCCTAGGAGTCCTATGGATAGGACTCCATCTCCTTTTTGGATTCCAATTAGAGTTCTCCTAAGAGAGACAACTTTAATGGTCTTATGCCCGCCCTCTAAGGAGGAATCCAAGGGACCTATTCCCAATCGAGATTTCATCTATTTCATAAAGAGTTGTGATTGGTTGGGAAGAAGAGAAGTTGGATCACAGTCAGTCTATAATAAGACGCTGCACCCAACTCAGATTATGATTGAATCAGAATTCCTCATGCCCCAAGGCTGCCTCTTCCCTCTTCCTCCATGCCAAACCACCTTCTCCCTCTCCTCTCCACATCCAAAAGAAGTTTTGGATTTTTGGTTGGTGTGATCTAGATCAAAGAAAGATGATTAAAAGCTAGAAGGCCGCACTGTTACAAAGGACGACTGCTGATCTTCAAAAGGAGTTTTGAAGATCCGTCAGATCAGATCTAGATCTAATTTTTGGAGCATGATAGAGAAAAAGAGGATCCAAGATCCAACTCGAGTGATACCGTAGAGCAGGCGCTTGCGTGGCTAGATCCAGAACCTTCCGCTGCATATAGGATCATCAACAGGTAATCAGATTACCCATATCAAGATAAATTAAATCCGATTTAATTTATCTAATTTTATTTTAATTTTTAAAATAATAATAATTAGATGTGAAACATCTTAGATCTGATCTAGATTAAAGAGAAAAAATTTTAAAATATATCTCTTGATCTGATCAGATCTGAACGAACTTGGTCCGGAAAATCAGGATTTTCTTTCAACTGGTATCAGAGCCAAGGTTCTGAAAGTTTTTAGATATAATTTTAAATTTATTTCAATCAAAAAATAAATGATTTTAGATGTCACATGAGATTTGATCAGATCTAAAATCAGAAAAAAATTAAAATTAAATGATTAGGATCTAAGATTAAGAAAGTATGCATGACTAGTTCTAAAATAGAATAGTTCTATAGAATAGTCTTGCATGTTTTCAATTTAATTGATTAAATAATATTTTAGATCTTTTATTTTTTATTTTGATATTATAATGATTATAATAACATCTAAAATAGCAAATAAAATTATTTAATTTAAATATCATAGAGATAGATAGAATGCAGTCTAGACTAGTTGTAGAATAGTTCTTACATAATATGTCTAGATTTAAGAATTTATTTTGATTATGATCAATTTTAATATCTTTCTAGATATTAGTGAGATAATTTAGATCTGAAAATGAGACTTCGATACATGAGATTAATGCAAAATATGCATGACTAGATCTATTATATAGGAAGAATATATGATGATTCCAAACTGTTTTGATAGTATGCATGTTTCCTATTAGGCGTTCCTCTTGCGTCCAGTCATAAGAACGAAAATGGATTATAAGGCCCTCTTCCTATCGATGGGGTGGGGGGGGGGTTCGGTTTATGATGTTGTAGGGGTCTGCATGTTCGTGCTTAATCAAAATCCAAACTTACTTTCTTGCAGAAACCCTAGAATCTGAAACCTAGGATTTATTGTGCTATTTTGTTTTGAAGGTACGTTTAATTTAAAAATAAGATTATGGAATACAATTAGGTCTAAAATTTAATAGAATTTTAGATTAAGACATCTTCATAATTGGGTGAGCTTTGGTAGCTCAATTTAGGTCTACAGCGTTGATCAACGAATCAGAGTTGGTAATGGAAATCAACAATAGCTTAAATTGACCAAGCCTAAAGAGATTCAAAGTCTGGGTCAGATCGAGTCAGATCCAAGCAAGACCTAGATAGGCTCCATAGGTTAAGTCTTGGAAGTAGGCTAGACTAAATTGGGTCTGACTCACATTGGTGTCTAAGTAGTTTGGGCACATACCGACGACTGGTTTTTTTTTAAGTAAAAGCTACTCGTACCTGAATTTCATTACTGTATGAGTTAATGGCATATTCCTTCAATCGGTCTCACTTATCTGCCATATCTGTGGACATTAATTTGATCTTGAGGTGGTAATAATCCCGAGCTAACCTGCCAGGACACTAGGTTAGTCATAATGTGTTATGAACTATGAGCAAGTCTAGTTTAATGAGAACCTAATCTAATTTTTCTAGAAGATAAAAACAACGCATTCTAGTCTTGACCTACCTCTTGGATGTGCAGGGCTCGGTTGAATTGTTCATGTAGTGCGGCAGATGCACAAAACGGTCGAGATGCACCTGGTGCTATGGAAGAGGCCTATGTGTGCTGGGGTGGAGGTTGGGATCAATATTTTGGATTATGGTGGAGAGACTCAATAAAACCAGTCTATGCAAAGGTGGGTGCTGACTTAATAAGGAGTGGATCAATATTCTGGATATCGGTGAGATTAATAAATTAGAGACCAAGTGTTGGGTGCACATGATTAAGGAGACTATTGAAGCAGAGTTGTTCACTCATTTGGCTAACTCCATACCAATAAAGTTAGGAGGTGCAGTCAGTGGGTGAGATCGCACCGACCACTAGAAATCATTATCATGGAGGATTTTCGCATCTTCTACAGAGGAGTGTAGGGATCGAGAAATAGTGGGCCTAATTTGTTGGGTTCTATATGGTAATGGGATATGTCGTGATCTCTATCATCGACATCATCGAAACTCCTTTCGATGGATCAGAAACTTCTTCTGATTCATGCAATAGCTAGAATGATCGATCATCTAAATCATTCTAATTGCTCTCAAAATCCACCAGTGACACCTAGCAGTATATGGTGGCAACCCATCAAGAGCTGAATGTGAACCTCTTGGTGCAGCTATCTGTGCGATTAATTTCTTTAATCTTGAGCCCCGATCAGATTAGATTTATGGTAAACTCGTCAAACCCTAGTCTTCTGTCATATGATGTAATTATTCGGTTCGAAGTCTGATTTAAAAATCTAAATAGAAAATTCTTTCTATTATTTCACTCTGCCATGGCCATGGACTTCTAGATTTGATTCTCATGATTATCATAGGGCTGCTCCTCTACCACCGAGGTAGATAGATTCCATCTTGATGCCATCCAGTTCCTACAATGAACATGCTATAGCCAACATACACCTCAGGGTTCCATATGGCTAGAAGATCGAGTAATGGTATAGTCAAACTATAACACCCTCAAGATGAACTATCGATGCACCTCAGGTGAAAGAACAAGACATACTACTGTAGCATCGAGTCAGTCATTGACAAAAAGGTAGACTCCCTAATGACTACTCGAGGTGGTCACGCTCAGTGCCCTCATTCTCTAATGAGTATCTATACTCTCACTCCGGTGTCTCCACATCATAGACTTAAGACTCATCTACTAAAGAGAAGCGATTGTACACCAACCTTCCAAATCAATCACCATCCTCGTGATGGTCCTATGGCCGGGAGCATTTTATGAGTTAACAATGATTATTCATGTCTTAAATTTTTAACTCTTGAAAATATGAATTATCATTACCATTAACTCAAAGGATGTATCATAGACACTAAATACACATGTGATAGAAAATAACCCATTTTATTGATATTACTCAAAATTATAATTTTGCCCCTAGAAGTGTATTACAAGTGTCAGCCAATTCTAGCTTCTGGGGCACATATATCTAACATGTCTTTCTCGTATTATACGTAGATGATATCCTTCTTATTAGGAATGATAATCCCATGTTGACCATAGTTAAAATGGTTATCCAAAGAATTCTCCATAAAAGACCTAGGAGAAGCATCCTTTATTCTAGGAATTAAGGTCTATAGAGATAGATCGAAAAGAATACTAGGACTTTCATAGAAGATGTATATAGAGGAAGTGCTAAAGTGGTTTAGCATGAAAAACTCTAAGAGGAGTTTGGTACCCTTCAGACATGGCATTCATCTTTCCAAGAAGATGTGCCCTAGCACACTTGAGGAAATAGAACGCGTGAGCAAGATCCCTTATGCTTCAGCAATAAGGAGCCTCATGTATGCCATGTTACGTACACGACTAGATATAGCCCATGTTGTGAGTGTCACGAGCAGATATCAATCAAATTTAGGTGAAGAATACTGGACTTCTATGAAATGCATCCTTAAGTACTTGAGAAGAACTAAGAATATATTGTTGGTTTTTGGAAATGGAGAACTCCAGTCCAGGAGTATACAGACTCTGATTTTATATCCGATGTAGATGATCGAAAGTCGATATCTAAGAGTCTGTTTATATGTAATGGTGGTACTGTCAGTTGGAAGAGTTTCAAGCAGATAGTGATAGCAGATTCCACCATGAAAGCAGAATACATCACTGTGTTAGAAGCTGTGAAGGAGGCAATCTGGTATAAAAAGTTTGCCACAGAGATCGGAGTGATGCCATCATATGCCATTTTTCTATACTGCAATAACAATGGCGCCATAGTCCTTGCTAAAGAGCCGAGGTCTCATCAGAAATCCAAGCACATTGAGCGGCGATACCACCTCATCCACGATTACCTCGAGAAGGATTACGTCGAGGTTAAGAGAGTCAACTCTGCAGACAATGTGATGGACCCACTTACAAAACCGTTAGGCCAGGAGAAGATCAAAGCCCACCTTGAGAACATGGGACTTAGATTTGTAGCCAATTGGCTTTAGGACAAATGGGAGTTTATTAGATATGTGTACCCTAGAAGCCAGAATTAGCTGACACTTATTATACACTTCTAGGGGCAAAATTATAATTTTATCTATAAATAATAAAATAGATTATTTTCTATCATAAATATGTTTTTAGTGCCTATGATACATCCCTTGAGTTAATAGTAATGATAATTCTTATTTTCAAGAGTTAAAAATTTAAGACATGAATTTTCATTCTTAACTCATAAAATGCTCCTGACCGTAGGATCATCATGAGGATGGTAATTAATCCAGAAGGTTGGTATACAATCACTTCTTTATAGTAGATGAGTCTTAAGTCTACGATATAGAGACACCAGAGCGAGAGTATAGGTACTCGTTAGAGAATGAGGGCACTGAGCATGACCACCTCGAGCAGTCATAAGGAAGTCTACCTTCTCATCGATGACTGACTCGAAGTTGCAGTGGTATGTCTGATTCTTTGATCTGAGGTGCATCGATAGTTTACCTTGAGGGTGTTATAGTTTGAATACACCATGACTCGATCTTCTAACCATTCAGAATCCTAAGGTGTATGTTGGCTATAGCATGTTCATTATAGGAATTGGATTGCACCAAGAGGGAATCTATCTACCTCAATGGATGAGGAGCAGCCCTATGATGATCATGAGAATCAAGTCCATAAGTCCATGGCCATGGCAGAGTGAAATAATAGAAAGAGTGTCTATTAAGGTTTTCATATCGGACTTGAATCGAATGATTAAATTATATGATAGAAATTAGGGTTTGACGAGTTCACCTTAACCCTAATCTGATCGGGGCTCCAGATAGAAGAACTTAATCACACAAGTAGCTACACCGAGAGGTCATTATCAGTCTTGATGGGTTGCTACCATATACTGCTAGGTGTCACTGGTGGATTTTGAGAGCAATTAGAATGATTTGGATGATCGATCATTCTAATTGCATGAATCAGAAGAATTCTGATCCATCGAAAGGTGTTTCGATGATGACGATGATAGAGATCACGATATATCCTATTACCATATAGAACTGAATCTAACTAGATCATACAAACAAAAATTTGGATCTAGATATCATCAATTAGACTAACCAGTTCAATTATTTTGAATTAGATTCAATTAGGTTCAAGAAAATCGTGCTAGCACACGATTGAGCCCAATGTTCTCCTTCAATTATCATTAAAAGTTATCTCGACTGAGCAACATATATTTGTGCTCACTCAAGTACTTTTACTTGATCTGACTGGAGCTTGTCTAGGTTAGAAAAGTATTATCTTAATTTATGAGATAAATTTGAGACAACACCTACCATTTTTCGTCACTTGCTAATTCTTATCTTTTGACTTTGGTCAAACATTGACCTTTGACACTTAGACATCTACCCATGTGTCATGAACCCATAGGAGATTTATTTTGGACCAATCAACTTGCTAAAACGTAGGTGGATCAGGGGTGCATGCCTAGGGAGGCGTGTGCCCATGGATAGAGGCGCTTGGAGTCCCATACAGATGGGACCCCAATTACCTCGGGATTTCTACCTAGGTGGCGCCAAGGAATAGACTTTGGCCAGTCTTAAATGCTATCTAAGGATGATTAAGAGGGGCTCTTATCTAATTAGATCAGGTGATATCATCCCACCAATCATATTTAGATCAGATTGCACGAAGCAACGTGATTGGCCAAGATGATGTGGCACTGCATGGCGCAATAGGATCTATATAAATCCTATCTATGCCTAGTTTCAGACAGATTAGACCATAGCCCACACCATAAGGCTGCCCCACTCCCTCCTCCATGCCATCTTCAGGTCCCCTCTCTCGTATCAATGCCCAAGGGGATTTGGGCTCCAATTTGGTGCGATCCAGACAAGAGAAAGGTGACGAGAAAGGAAGAAGGCAGCACTACTGTAAGAGATGATTCCAGAACTTCAAAAGAAGTTTTGAAGATCCTCCAAATCAGATCCAGATCTAATATTTTGAGAGGTGATAAGAAAGGAGAAGATCTCCAAATCTAATCTTAGTGGATATCGATAGAGGCTAGGCACTTGCATGGCTAGATCCAGAACCTCAAGCAATCAGCAGGATCATCATAGGATAATCTGATTATCCATCAACAAGATATAAATTAAATCTTTTTAATTTATTTTTATTTTTGTTTATTAGATCTATAAAATTAGATCTGAAATATCTCAGATCTGATCTACATACAAAAAAAAAAATTTTAAAATATCTCTCTTGATCCAATCTAGATCTGAACGAATCTGACCCGAGAAACTAGATTTTTCCTTCAGAAGTTTGGCCTCAAAAGAATAAATCTTAGCTATCAGGGTCCATGATTTCTTGCTGGCGCGCTACTTGGTTTCTGTAAGTTCTTCACTCAATGATTTTTCTTAGTGATATATTCTTTGAAGAACCACTTAGAGGATTGGCAAAGATGATTTATTTCAATAGCAGCCTCAATATATTTTTTTTTTAATTTTCGAAGCTCGTCCTCAACTTTCTTCAATTTTTTGTTAAGGTGGCAAACTTCTTTTCTTAATTCTTTATTAACGATCTTCAAAGTAACCATCTAAAGCAAAGGTTTGGCATTGATGGAAGATTGCTTTAATGCACGAAAACATCATGACACAATGGTATGACAAAAAAAATTTCATTTTCATTACTAAAAACATTCTAAATATAGGAACAGATAAGAAAGAAAAAAATATAATTATGAAAAGCCTCCAACCTTAGGAGAAGGAATAGTGGATTAGCTCGGCACAGCTTCAATAGCCTCAAGCTCTTGGGCAGTCTCGAAAGTTGCAGCAAAAAGCTCGGTAGAAGGTAAATCGGTGGCGGCAACAAAAGGCCTGGCTTCGTCATCATCGGACTCTCCCATCAGGAAAATAAGGTCAAGCTTGGAAAACCTTTCGGCCATCCTCTCCTAGATGACCTCGAATCCTTTAAGGAAGGCTTCTTGGGTGAAGGCTATCTTGATGTCCTCCATTGCTTTAGAGGACTTGAAGGCCTCAAAGGCCCGCTCCTTCACTACACCAACCTACTCCTCAGTCTTTTTCTACTTATCCTCCTTTGAAGTTAAGGCAGCCTTCAGTTCTGCCAATTTTTGCTTCTCTTTTTGAAGTTTCTCCTAGAGGTGCTTGACTTCGATTGAGTGAGCTTCCATCAGATGCTCGACCTCCGCTTGGGCCTCCTAGATGGCTTTCGAAGCCTCAACCTTTCGAAGGTTTGTTGATTCTACATGGGCATATAAATAATGCCCCAGCTGCAAATAAGAAGATACAAATAATGACCTCAATGTTTGCTGGTATTCAACTTGGCACAGCGAAGAAATTAATTACTTTGAGGAAAGCTGCAAAGGATTCCCTAATCCTTTTCTCATCATTCGTACAAATCATCTTCTCAAAAATATATGAAAGGATGTACCCTTTCATCGAAGGTTGGACGACCTCCCAGTCATCCAGAGAGCCCTGCTCCTGATAGGAGCTCTCACCACTAGACCTCCTAGCTCTCCTAACCCTTTTGGTGGTGGTCTTTTTCTTCTTCGCCACTCTTCCCTACTTAGGAGGTGCAAAGGTGGCTGCATCATTGGGTGAGGTCGAGCTTGGAGCAGCTACGATTGCAGGGGCAGGTTCGGCTTTAGTCGGCACGATCGAACTTAGATCTTCAACTCTTATCTGCTTTGACAGCTCTCCCGAAGAACCACCCTTCCTCTTAAGGATTTTAATTTTTTGGGACAATTACTTTAGCTCCTCCGAAGTCATTTCTATGGCAATAAAAGAAATTAAGGTCAGAAGAAAGAGTAAAACATGGTTAGCAAAATGTAAAAATATACTTGCCATGTTGAGGGGACTTAAGCCAAGATGGAATAATATTTGGGCTTCTAATAAGTTGGATAGTGAAGAAACTTTGTAGTTTCTTAATTTATTGGTCGAATCAAGGTCCTCTCTTTTCAGTCTAGGAGCTCGGCCAATAGAGTCTCTCAATTGCTTCCAAGGAGAAAATCCTAGTTCTAAGGAAGGACAGGAGATATAAAAAAAAATTTCTTCTAGTTGTGAATGGAAGAAGGAGCACCCTTTAGCAACTCCTTTTTGCCGAACTGGGGGATAGATACCATCAATCTTTGGTGATAGGATGACGCTTGAAAGTAAGTAATTATGAAATAAGAAAATCGACGGATGGACTTTGGCTGATATGCAAAGAGATAGAAAAACTATAATAAACCTAAATAAGTTTGGAGCCATTAAGGCGAAGGAGATATTTAAAAATAAAAAAAGAGCTATAATAAAAGGATGGATCGAAAGATGGAATCTAGTACGAAGAGCCTCAATATACAAATAGAAGCAACCTGGGGGAGGGGTATAAGATCGGCTATCCAACCTGGAAAGCTCCAGTTCGTATTCAAGAGGAATTCCATACTAGATCCTTATGAAAGGAAGGTCATTGGGATGTAAGTAGTAGGGAATGATCTCAGGAAGGAAGATCGGTCCAGGTGTCATAATTGGTTCAGTGGTTTCCCTAAGCCTAGGATCGACTAAGTTCGGGTGAGCCAGACTCCTGGAACCAGAGGACCAAGATACTTCATGTCATGCCCCCAATTTGAGATCGCGAGCCGAGGGTCATGGAAACTACCACACACTCACAGAAAACTCTTCCTACAAGCATGCAAGGAATCTCATCATACGATCATGAAGCAACAATAGAATAATTAATCAATAAATTAAATTTAAAATTCAACTAATTAAAATTTAATTATAATATTCTATAAAGTTCAACAATGCTCAAAAGATCTTATATTAGCTTCAACAAAAATTCCTTTCTAAAATAAGAGTATTAATGTTCTACATCTAATCATCCTATCTATCTCTAATCACTCTTCCATACATACTTCTGTATCATCTTATTTCTCAAGATCTATAAAAATAATAAAATAGAGATAATGAGCTAGATAGTCTAGTAAGCAATGATCACTTTAATTATATTTCATCAAGCAAATAAAATAAATCATCACTTATAAAAAATAAACATATAAAGTTCATCAGTTTGAAATCAATTTCTATTATCTAGTATTTTTAAATTATTTATCATGTTCAATCCTTTTGAGTTGCTTTCAAAAATTTAGTTTTTTTTTAATTTATTGTTGCCCAGCAAGACAACCCAAGAGGAGGGATGAATTGAGTTTTTCAAAACTTAAAACAAGTTAGGTGCTATTTTCAAAAACAAGTGATGTGATGGTGTATGCTTTCATTCTAAGTATGTAGAAATATAGAAATGTAAATGAAATGGAATGAAGTAAATAAAACTGTCACAAATACCAGAAAATTTATAGTGGTTCAGTGCCCCTTGCACCTACGTCCACTCTCCAAGGCCCACTTGGAAATTTAACTATAATCTCTCCAGGATTACAGCCGATAGTTTTTCAAGGCTCACTACCCAAAATCTAGTTGGTTTTTACATCAACTAACCAACCACAACCAACCCCCAAGCCAACCCTTGGCTTACAATCCAATTTTCAGGCTTGGATAAGCATTTTCCTTAGCTTCAAAATCCTATTGAAACTAAGTTACAAGAAAGAGGAAAGTTGAACAACAAAAATGAACAAAAAACTCCTTTGTTGAGCAAATAAGTCGATGAAGATTTTTGGAATCTTCTTGGAGGGAGGATTTTGAACTATTTGAGCTTGTCTTCTTGTAGAATGGAATCACTTAATTTTATATTTTTGGAGTTGGGAGTGGAATGCTCTCTTTTGGACTCTTTCTCTTCTCTTTTTGATTTCTTTCAATGATCTTATATTCATGTCACTTCCTCTAGATGTTTTGTAGGTGATTTTCCATGTTTGGAAGGTTGGAGAATCCTATTTGATCGTTGGAGAAGCAAAATTGATCATTTGAACTAAATCTACACAGTTCTGAATAGTCTACAGAAACTAGCCATTGGAGCTCGAGTCGAACCTCGAGTCAACTCGAGCCTTAGCTTGAGACCTTTTGCTTCGATCGTTTTTCTGCTCAAGATTTTTTACTCTACTCGATCCTTAGCTCGTGGACCTCGAGTCGACTTGAGCCTCCACTCGAGACTGTGCCAAACTTTGCTTCAAAATTATCATCTTCTATGTTTCTCTTAAGACTTCGACTCAAGAACCTCGAGTCGACTCGAGCCTCTGCTCGAGACCTTGCCCAGAAATCACCATTCTCTAAATTTTCACTAAGACTTCGACTCGAGAATCTCGAGTCGACTCGAGCCTCTGCTCAAGACTATTTCTTCTGAATCTTTTGCATGCTAGTCTGCATATCAGCTCGAGCTAAACAACGAGTCGAACCTCGAGTCGACTCGTGGGCTTCTTATGCTGAAAAATTTTAGTTTGTCCAAAAGTTTTTCTCTTGAATTCTGGTTTTGGGATATCTTTTTCAAGCCTTGTTTCAAGTGTGATTTATGCTCCAAATGCCTCCAACTCTTCTTTATCAATTTTCAAATGCACTTATATGGATGTTTTATTTGATACTTTAAAATACATCCTGAAACATGATCTCATCAACTTTATTAGTTCAAATATATACTCACATATTTTGTTACTCATCAAAATCAATCCTTGGGGTCAATAATCTTTTTCTTTTTGATGATGATAAATCTTTGAGTATATGAGTGAGAAATATGCAATAATAAATAGATTAAAGGTTTAATTTTTTTTATATTTCCATATTTGGCTCCCCCTCAATTTATGCTTGCATTTTTAATATGTCTTTTCAATTAAAGGTTAAGTTTTCTGCTCGTACTTATTAGAATGATAGGTTGCCAGCATATATCCATATGTGTGTGCCAAGCATTAGAATTAAACAATCATACATAGAGTATATATCATGGTACAAACTCCAAACTTATAATGCACATCATATATGCTGAAAATTTCAATCCTTAACATATTCATACTTAACACATTCAAGCTGAAAATTTTTATCTTAACATATTTATGCTGAACATTTTAAATTTAACATATTCAAAGTGAATAAATAGTGGATGAATTTTAACATATTCAAAGTGAATAAATTCATGCCCATATACATATTACTCCCTCTTTTTGTCATCAATCAAAAATATAAAGTTAAGGCAAATGTTCAGAACGAGTGTAAGAGTAAGTGATCATGAGTTTTTTGCATTAACAAAATGAGTGCATTAATCTACTAAAACACACTATGATATAATGAAACATCAAGTTCAAAGCAAGATCAGGTTAAGCAAGTTTACATCTATAAGTGCCAAGTACATAGAGTCAAGTACAAACACAGAGTCAAATACAATCATATACTCTTAATACATAAATCTAAATATAAGAAGTGGAGAAACACTAGAGCCTATGAGGCTACTTATCATCAGATGAAATCTCTAATATCTGAGATGAGGCTCGTGAGGTAGAAGGTCTGGCTCTCCTGCTCCTAGTCCTAGTAGAAGGTCTGGCTACTTGTGAGGGAGGAGGCCTTCCATGAGTATAGACTCTGAGTGGTGGTCTGCTCTCACTCGTGAATACTTGGGTGGTCTGACCAGGTGACATAGGTGGAGGAGGTGGAGGTCAAGGCATGGCTACCCTAGCCACGACATCTGCTGCTGCTGCTGCTAGTATTGCATCTGGAGTGAGTCTCTATTTTTTCAATCAAACTACCCATGGCTCCAAGTATTGAAATGATGTCCTACTGTTGTACCTAATCTAAACTGCCGATCGCTGCCATCATCTCAGTGCCTCCAAACTCAACTCTCTCCCTAAGCCAAGCAAGCTCCTTAGTAATACTAGAGTGATTAGTGGATGTGCCATGTGCGTGCTCCCTTTGCTCTAGAGTAGTAAGCCTCTAAGAGATATCCTCATCTCAATCTGTACAATCTCTATTGTCTCAGACAATCCCTGAGTCTCTATATTGACTCTGGTAAATATCACATCTGCTAGTCTCTCCATAGATGTAGAGTCAACAGTTGGTGTCTATGGAAACCTCTCCGTGGGTGGAGCTCAAGGTGTCATAGGTGTACCGGGTTTAGTGTTAGGTGTACCTTGGGCTGCAGCTGGAGTAGAGGGCTCTCCTGCCTCCACTACCCTAGGCACTCTCCTTTCTTGACCAAAAATATTCTTAACCCATCTTCCATCCTCTATATGATACTGCATTCTGGTCAAAGCTCTCATGTCATAAACATCATAGTGAGACTGCTTCTTACTTGCTTCATTCTTTAGTGACACTCTAGCAGTCTCAAAGATCCTAGTCAAGGCCATTCCATAGGGCAAGCATACCTTGTTCCTTAATGCAGCCTCTCTAATATGATGCATCATTATATCGGACAGGTTTATTTGAGTTTCCTGAACCATCAAATACATCATACACAACTCTCTTTCAGACACAAAGTCATGTCTACCTAATTTTGAAATAAAAATTTCACTGATGATATGATGAAGAATTCTCATTTCCACTAATAGTGTGGGTGCCAATACATCTTCAATGATATCATCCCTACCCACAATTAATCTCAAACCCCTCTTTTTGTCAAATAATTTATCGGGTATAAAACCTTGTTTTGTGATACCAAAAATCTGAGCCAAACTCTCCTCTATCACCTTAATTTGTATGTCTTTGAATGTACTTACAATTTCAAGAAATCTCCTTTTAAGATTTTCAAAGAACTCTCTAACCAATTTAGGATACATAGGGATGTCCATTGTACAAAAATTCCTCCACCTCGTCCTATCAATCCATGTCCCAATAGAGAAATTGTAACTTTCAAAGAATCAAAATCAACTCTCCTTCCCATTGAAATGGCTCTAGTGGCCATCCTACCGATAGGTGAAGATGGTGGAGGAGGTGAGTTTGGTATACCTTGATCCTATTGAGGTTGAATGGGTTCTTCCTGAATGGATTCCTCCTGAATGGATTCTTTGGAGGGTTAAGAAACCTTAGATGGTTGGGATGTTGCATGTTCCATTTGGACTTTTCTTCTCCTCTCTCATTCTTTGGCTCTACGAGTATTACAAACTTTCTGCACCACACCTTTCTCCAACCATTTTATCCAAATCTGGTCCTTAACTTTATGAATCGAAGGGAAGAGATGGTAGGCAAGCAAGCAGACACTGTTGATTGAGTTTGGGGGGATAAGAGGCCCTTTGCTCATCGAGACGAAGAATCTTTAGGGCATCGTGAATAGTCATGGATCTATTTTAATCGCCTGTGGCCCCGACCCTCGAGTCGACTTATGATTTTGAATTAGTTTGCTCGAGTCGACTCGAGCAATAGTTCTAAAACATTCAATGTTTTAGAGGAAATTTTGGCATTCAAACAATGTCTAGTTATTTTTCTAGATATTTATCATTGATAATATACACAAAATTTGATTTTTTTGGATTTAATTTGATTTACCTAGAATTATGGAAAATAAAATTTAATCAGATTGATAGTAAAGTCCTAAGTCTCTTCTAATTATGTTAAATTTTTCTTCATTAAGGGGTTTTATGAATATGTCAATTGTTTATCAGTACTAATAAATTCAAGTACCACATCATTATTTTGTACATGATCTCTTATGAAGTGATGTCTTATCTCAATGTGTTTGGATCTTAAGTGTTGAATTAGATTCTTGGTTAAATTGATTGCACTTGTATTGTCACATCTTATGGGTATCTTATTAAATTTGAATTCAAAATCTTCTAATTATTGTTTAATGCAAAGAATTTATGTACAACAACTCCCAACAGCTATATATTCGGCCTCGGCCATTGAGAGTGCTATTGAGTTTTGTTTCTTACTAAACCAAGAAATTAAATTTACTCTTATGAATTGACATGTGCTAGTAGTGTTTTTCCTATCAAGTTTGCATCCAGCAAAATCAGCATCAGAGTAATCAATTAATTCAAATTGAGATGATCTATCATACTATAGTCGTACATTAAGTATCCCAGATAAGTATCTAAAGATTTTTTTGATAGCATGCAAATGTGATTCTCTAGGGTCTGATTAATACATAGCACGCATACAAACACTAAATATTATATTTGGCCTACTTGCAATAAGATAAAGAAGTGAGCCTATCATACCTCTATATAATTTTAAATCTACTTTCTTACCTTTCTCATCCTTGTCAAGTTTGCAGGATGTACTCATTGGTGTGCCAATTGGTCTTGAACTCTCCATCCCAAACTTCTTAAGTATTTTCTTTGTATATTTTTTTTCATTGATGAAGATCCTCTCTTCATTTTGCTTGATTTGGAGTTCAAGGAAGAAGTTTAACTCTCCCATCATACTCATCTCGAACTCATCCTGTATTAGCTTAGCAAATTCTTGACAAAGGATTTCATTAGTGACACCAAAAATAATATCATCCACATAGATTTGTGCAACTAATAGATTCTCATCTTTTCTTTTTAAGAATAAGATTTTATCAACATTTCCTCTAGTAAATTCATTATCTAGTAAGAATTTACTTAATCTTTCATACCAAGCACGTGGGGCTTGTTTTAGACCATACAGGGCTTTATGTAATTTTAATACATGATTTGAAAATGTATGATTTTCAAATTCAGATGGTTGTTTAACATATACTTCTTCTGCAATATGACCATTAAGAAATGCACTTTTTACATCCATTTGGTATAATTTGAAATTCATGAAGCATGCAAAAGCAAGCAATAGTCTAATATCCTCTAATCTAGCTACAGGGGCAAAGATTTCATCAA
This sequence comes from Cocos nucifera, assembly GCA_006176705.1. Classification (NCBI taxonomy): domain Eukaryota; kingdom Viridiplantae; phylum Streptophyta; class Magnoliopsida; order Arecales; family Arecaceae; genus Cocos; species Cocos nucifera. The sequence goes on along the minus strand of QRFJ01001811.1, from coordinate 159,406 downwards.
AATCAATGCCTTCTTTTTGATTATATCCTTTTGCTACTAATCTAGCCTTATTTCTTATAATAGTTTTATATTCATCTAATTTGTTTCTATATACCCATTTAGTTTCAATTATTGGATGGTCATTTGGTCTATCGACTAGGATCCATACTTTATTTTTTTCAAATTGATTTAATTCTTCTTGCATGGCATCTATCAAATATGAATCATTTTCAGCTTCTTCAATTGATTTAGGTTCAATTTGTGATACAAAAGCTATGTAATTATTTACATTTCTAAGATAAGATCATGTTCTTACCCCTTGTGATGGATCATCGATTCTAAGATCTTTAGGATGTCCATGTGCATACCTCCATTCTTTTGGCAACTCCTCTCTTGAACTTTGAGAGGACTCTTCATTCTTCTCTTCTTCATTGTTTTGAGGTGGAGCATCCTTAAGTCTTAGATTGTCTATTTTGTCAAGAAGATTTTCTGCATCCTCATCTAAAGCATCTTTTTTCTAACAGATTTGTTATTATATTCATCAAAGATAACATGAATTGATTCTTCAACAATGAGAGTTCTCTTGTTGAAGACTCTATATGCCTTGCTTGATAAGAAGTATCCTAAGAAGATACCCTCATCGAACTTGGCATCAAATTTTTTTCAGGTTATCTTTTTCATTATTAAGTATGAAGCATTTGCAACCAAACACATGAAAATAGTTGATATTTGGTTTTCTATCTTTCTAAAGTTCATATGAAGTTTTCTTTAAAATAGATCTTATTAGAACATGGTTTAATGTGTAATATGCAGTATTTATTGCCTCAGTCCAAAAATATCTAGGTAATTTACTTTCACACAACATAGTTCGTGTCATTTCTTCTAGTATTCAATTTTTTTCTTTCTACTACTCCATTTTGTTGTGGGGTTCTAAGTGCTAAAAAATTATGATCAATTCTCTTTTCATTACAAAAATTCTCAAAGTACTGATTTTCAAATTCTGTACCATGATTACTATGTATGTAAATTATTGATGTACTCTTTTTATTTAAAACCTTTCAATAAAATTTGGAAAATGCATTGAAGGCTTCATCTTTTTGTGCTAAAAATATTATTTAAGTGAATCTTGAAAAATCATCTACAATTATAAGACCATACTTTTTACCTCCTAGACTAGTGTTTCTTGTTGGTCCAAATAAATTCATGTGTAGCAATTCTAAAGGTCTAGAGGTTGAAATCATTTCTTTTGGTTTGAAATAATTCCTAGTTTGCTTTCCAAATTGACATGCATCACAAATTCAATTCTTTTCAAAACTTAGTTTTGGTAATCCTCCTGCAACATCTTTCTTAATTAATTTTGAGAGTAAGTTCATACTAGCATGACCTAATCTACGATGCCATAACCAACTAGCTTCATTGACCTTGGCATCCATTGCGACAAGATATTGACCATTTTTCATGTGTAGATCATCAAGATCTACCATGTAGATATTGTTATATCTATGTTCTATGAATATGATGCCATTGTCATTTGGATTAGAAACAATACATAATAGAGATTCAAAAGTTACTTGAAATCCCTTATCACAAAATTGACTAATGCTAAGTAAATTATGTTTTAACTCATCAACCAGCAATACGTTTTGAATAGAAGTAGAAGGAGTGATACGAATGTTACCGACGCCAATGATACGTTCCTTTCCATTATCACTAAATGTAACTACTCCTCCTTCTTTAGGTTTAAAAATGATAAATTAAGATTTGTCACCCATCATGTGCCTTGAATAGCCACTATCAAGATATCAAAGCCTTTTCTTGTCCCGGGTTGTAAGACACTCCTACACAAGAAAATCAAGTTGAGTTTTTAGGTACCCAAGTCATCTTAGATCCTTTAGGATTAGTACTTATGGTTCATTTTAGAATCCAAACCATTTTAACTATTTTTTCATTTAATTTTCTAAAATCACATGAATAAGACTTATGACCAATTTTGCCACAAGAAAAACTGTTAGATATATGTGCACTAGAAGCCAGAATTGGCTGACACTTGTAATACACTTCTAAGAACAAAATTATAATTTTGACTATTATTAATAAAATGAATTATTTTCTATCACATATGTGTATTTAGTGTTTGTGATACATCCTTTGAGTTAATGGTAATGATAATTCATATTTTCAAGAGTTGAAAATTTAAGACATGAATAATCATTATTAACTCATAAAATGCTTCTGACCATAGGATCATCACGAGGTAGGTGATTGATCCAGAAGGTTGGTGTACAATCGCTTCCTTTAGTAGATGAGTCTTGAGTCTACGGTGTGAAGACACCAAAGCGAGAGTACAGATACTCGTTAGAGAACGAGGGCACTGAGCATGACCACCTTGAGTAGTCATTAGAAAGTCTACCTTCTCGTCCTGATTGACTTGATGCTGCAGTGGTGTGTCTGGTTCTTTGATCTGAGTGCATCGACAGTTTATCTTGAGGGTGTTATAGTTTGACTACACCATAACTCAATCTCCTAATCATACAAAACCCTAAGGTGTATGTTGGCTATAGCATGTTCATTGTAGGAACTGGATTGCATCAAGATGGAATCTATCTACCTCGGTGGTAGAGGAGCAGCCCTATGATGATCATGAGAATCAAGTCTAGAAGCCCATGGCCATGGCAGAGTGAAATAATAGAAAGAGTTTCTATTTAGATTTTCACATCAGACTTGAATCAAATGATTACATCATATGATAGAGACTAGGGTTTGACGAGTTAACCTAAACCCTAATCTGATCGAGGCTCAAGATAGAAGAACTTAATCATACAGGTAGCTGCACCAAGAGGTTCGCATTCAGCTCTGATGGGTTGCCACCATATACTGCTAGGTGTTACTGGTGGATTTTGGGAGCAATTAGAATGATTTAGATGATCGATCATTCTAGCTATTCAAATCAGAAGAGTTCTGATCCATCGAAAGGAGTTTCGATGATGTCGATGATAGAGATCATGACATATCCCATTACCATATAGAATTGAACCTAACTGGATCACACAAAAAAAGGTTTGAATCTGGTGATCATCAATTGAACTGATCCAGTTCAATTGATCTGAATGAGATTCAATTTGGTTCAAGGAAATCATGCTAGCACTCGATTGAACCTAACGTTCTTCTTTTACTATCATAAATAGTTATCCTGACTGAGCCAAAGGAGTTTGTGCTTGATCAAAGGCCTTAACTTTGTTTGACTGAAGCCTATCCAGGTCAAAAAAGGATTGTCTTATTTTAAGATAATACCTGCCATTTTTGGTCACTTGCCATTTCTTGTCCTTTGACTTTGGTTAAAAATTGATCTTTGACTGGTCAAATATTGACCATTAACACTTTGACTTCTATCCATGTGTTATGCACCTATTGGAGAGCTGGTGGAGGCCTGTCCCCCTACCAAAACTTTGCAAGGATGAGGGCGCACGCCACCCTTGCCGTGTGCCCAAGCTGGAGGCGCCCAGGAGTCCCTGTTGGACAGGGACTCCATCTCCTTTTTGGATTTCGATTAGACTTCTCCTAAGAACCAAGTTTGACTGATCTTAGGTGCCATCTAAGGAGGAATCTAAGGGACTCTATTTCCACCAATCAGATTTAGATTTGATTTCATAAAGGATTATGATTGGTTGGAAGAAGAGGAGTTAGATCACGCATAGTCTATAAATAAGACCCTGTGCCCAACTCAAAGAGTATTGAAAAAGGAATTAAAATTCCCACACCCCAAGGCTGCCTCTCCTCTCCTCCTCCATACCAAGTCCACCTTCTCCCTCTCCTCTCCATGCCCAAAAGGAGTTTGGGATCTCAGTTGGTGCAATCCAGATGAGAGAAAGGCGACAGAAAGCTAGAAGGCTGCACTGCTGCAAAGGACAACTGCTGATCTTCAAAAGGTATTTTGAAGATCCTCCAAATCAAATCCAGATCTAGTTTTTAGAGATGTGATAGAGAAGAAGAGGATCTCAAGATTTAGCTTGAGTGGATATCGGTAGAGGCCAGGCACTTGCGTGGCTAGATCGAGAACCTTCCACTGCTTACAGGATCATCAACGGGTAATAAGATTACCCTACATCAAGGTAAATTAAATTAGATTTAATTTAGATTTTATTTTTATTATTAGAATAATAAGGATCAAATTTGAAATATCCTAGATTTGATTAGGTTCAAAGAAAAAAAATTTTAAAATATATCTCTTGATCCGATCAGATCTGAACGAACCTGATCTGAGAAATTAGGATTTTCCTTTAACTGATATCAAAGCCAACATTCTAAAAGTATTTAGATCTAATTTTAAATTTATTCTAATTAGAAAATAAGTAATTTTAGATGTCACATGAGATGTGATCAGATCTGAAATCAAAAAAAATTAAATTAAATGATTTGGATCTAAGATTAGAAAATATGCATGACTAGTTCTAAAATAGAATAGTCTATAGAATAGTCTTGCATGTTTTCAATTTAATATGATTAAATCATATTTTAGATTTATTTATTTAT
>QRFJ01001811.1:78383-153960 GCA_006176705.1 Cocos nucifera | reverse complement strand
CAATGGTGGAAGACCTCAGACTTAATCTTTTCTTAGGGAGAATTGATTCAGGTCTCATTAAACTAGACTTGTCATAGTCATAACAATTATGACTAACCTAGTGGCATGGGTTAGCTCGGATTATTGACCACCTCAGATCAGAACTGTGTCAACAGATATGGCCAGGTAAGTGACCGGTGGAAGGAATATGCCATTAACTCATACAAGAATGCATTCAGGTCGAGTAGCTTCCAATTAAAAATCAGTCGGTCGTATGTGCCAAACTTACCTTAGACACCAAATTGTTGAGTCAGAACCAATTGGGTTAGCCTACAATCCAGACTCTAACCTCTGAGCCTAATTAGGTCTTGCTTGATCGTGACTCGATCTTGACCCAGACTTAATCCTATTAGGCTGGTCAATTTAAGCATTGTTGATCCCATCTAACCAACTCTTGATTCAGGTTTGATCAACCGCTTAGACCTAATTGAGCTACCCAAGCCCGAACCCAGTATTATGAATATGTCTTAGATCTGAAATTCTCAATTTTAGACCTAATTGATATTCCATAATCTTAATTTTTAATTAAGTAGGGTTCATAAATAAACAAAATATGCACAATAAATCCTAGGGTTTCAGGATCTAGGGTTTTGCAGAAAGTAAGTTTTGGATTTCTGATTAAGGACGAACACGCAGCACCCCTACACATCATAAGAACACCCCATCGAATGGAAAGAGAGGGCCTTTAAACCCTTCTTCGTTCTTATGACCGGACGGCCAAGAGGAACGCCTTAATCAGGAACATGCAATACTACAAAATAGTTTTAGATCTATATCATATATCTCATATACAAATCAGATCTAAACATGGCATATTTTGCATACATCTCATGTATCGAATCATGCATATTTTTAGATCTAAATTATCTCATAATAATCTAAAAAATTAGATTTAAATTGATCTAATCAAAATAAATTCTAATCTAGACAACTATGTAGAACTATTCTACAACTAGTCTAGACATGCATCAATCATATCTCATATGATGTTAAAATTAAATAATTTTATTTGCTATTTTTTAGATATTATTATAACACTTATAATATCAAAAAATAGTAAATAAAAGGATCTAAAATATGATTTAATCAGATTAAATCAATAACATGCAAGACTATTCTATAGAACTATTCTATTTTAGAACTAGTCATGCATATTTTCTAATCTTAGATCCAAATCATTTAATTTTAATTTTTTCTATTTTCAGATCTGATCACATCTCATGTGACATCTAAAATCATTTATTTTTTAATTAAAATAAATTTAAAATCAGATCTAAATAATTTAGAACCTTGGCTCTGATACCAGTTGAAAGGAAATCCTGATTTCTCGGTCCAGATTCGTTCAGATCTGATCAGATCAAGAGATATATTTCAAAAAAAATTTTCTTTGATCTATATCAGATTTAGTATATTTTAGATCTGATTCTTATTATTTTAATAAATAAAAAAAAAAATAAGAATAAATTAAATCAAATTTAATTTACCTAATTTGGGTAATCCTATTACCCGTTGATGATCCTGTTTGCAGCGGAAGGTTCTGGATCTAGCCACGCAAGCGCCTGGCCTCTACCGGTATCCACTTGGGCTAGATCTGGAGATCCTCTTCTTCTCTATCATGCCTCCAAAAATTAGATCTGGATCTGATCTGGAGGATCTTCAAAACTCCTTTTGAAGATCAGCAGTCGTCCTTTGCAGCAGTGCAGCCTTCTTGCTTTTGATCGCCTTTCTTTTGCTTGAATCGCACCAACAAAAATCCAAAACTCCTTTTGGACATGGAGAGAAAGGGGAGAAGGTGGTTTGGCATGGAGGAGGGGAGAGGCAGCCTTGGGGCATGGAGAATTGTGATTCAATCATAATCTGAGTTGGGCATAGGGTCTTATTTATAGACTGACTGTGATCCAACTTCTCTTCTTCCCAACCAATCACAACCCTTTGTGAAATCAGATCTAAATCTGATTGGTGGGAATAGAGTCCCCTGGATTCCTCCTTAGAGGGCACCTAAGACCAGTCAAAGTTGGTTCTTAGGAGAACTCTAATTGGAATCCAAAAAGGAGATGGAGTCCTTGTCCAACAAGGACTCCTAGGCGCCTCCAACTTGGGCACACGCCTAGGGTGGCATGCGCCCTCCTCCTTGCCAGGTTCTGGTAGGGGGAAAGGCCCCCACCAGCTCTCCAATAGGTGCATGACATATGGTCAAAAGTCAAAGTATCAATGGTCAACGTTTGACCAGTCAAAGGTAGACTTTTGACCAAAGTCAAAGAACAAGAAATGGCAGGTGACCAAAAATGGTAGGTAATGTCTTACAAAATAAGACAACCTTTTCTGACTTGGACAACCTCCAGTCAGACCATATGAAGGCCTCTGATTGAGCACAAACTCCTTTGGCTCAGACAGGACAACTTATTTATGATAGCAAAAGAAGAACGTTAGGTTCAATCGAGTGCTAGCACGATTTTCTTGAACCTAATTGAATCTCATTCAGATCAATTGAACTGGATCAGTTCAATTGATGATCACCAGATTCAAACCCTTGTTTGTGTGACCCAGTTAGGTTCAGTTCTGTATGGTAATGGGATATGTCATGATCTCTATCATCGACATCATCGAAACTCCTTTCGATGGATCAGAACTCTTCTGATTCGAACAGCTAGAATGATCGATCATCTAAATCATTCTAATTGCTCCCAAAATCCACCAGTGACACCTAGCAGTATATGGTGGCAACCCATCAGAGCTGAATGTGAACCTCTTGGTGCAGCTACCTGTGTGATTAAGTTCTTCTATCTTGAGCCCCGATCAGATTAGGGTTAAGGTAAACTCGTCAAACCCTAGTCTCTGTCATATGATGTAATCATTCGATTCGAGTCCAATGTGAAAATCTAAATAGAAACTCTTTCTATTATTTCACTCTGCCATGGCCATGGGCTTCTGGACTTGATTCTCATGATTATCATAGGGCTGCTCCTCTACCACCGAGGTAGATAGATTCCATCTTGATGCCATCCAGTTCCTACAATGAACATGCTATAGCCAACATACACCTCAGGGTTCCGTATGGCTAGGAGATCGAGTAATGGTGTAGTCAAACTATAACACCCTCAAGGTGAACTGTCGATGCACCTCAGGTCAAAGAACCAGACACACCACTGCAGCATCGAGTCAGTCATTGACGAGAAGGTAGACTCCCTAATGACTACTCGAGGTGGTCACGCTCAGTGCCCTCGTTCTCTAACGAGTATCTGTACTCTCGCTTCGGTGTCTCCACACCGTAGACTCAAGACTCATCTACTAAAGAGAAGCGATTGTACACCAACCTTCTGGATCAATCACCATCCTCGTGATGATCCTATGGTCGGGAGCATTTTATGAGTTAATAATGATTATTCATGTCTTAAATTTTCAACTCTTGAAAATATGAATTATCATTACCATTAACTCAAAGGATGTATCACAGACACTAAATACACATATGTGATAGAAAATAATCCATTTTATTTATTATAGTCATAATTACAATTTTGCCTCTAGAAGTGTATTACAAGTGTCAGCCAATTCTGGCTTCTAGGGCACATATATCTAACACAGAAGCCCATGGCCATGGCAGAGTGAAATAATAGAAAGAGTTTCTATTTAGGTTTTCACATTGGACTTGAATCGAATGATTACATCATATGATAGAGACTAGGGTTTGACGAGTTTACCTAAACCCTAATCTGATCGGGGCTCAAGATAGAAGAACTTAATTACACAGATAGCTGCATCAAGAGGTTCGCATTCAGCTCTGATGGATTGCCACCATATACTGCTAGGTGTCACTGGTGGATTTTGGAAGCAATTAGAATGATTTAGATGATCGATCACTCTATCTGTTCGAATCAAAAGAGTTCTGATCCATCGAAAGAAGTTTTGATGATGTCGATGATAGAGATCATGACATATCCCATTACCATATAGAGTTGAACCTAACTGGGTCACACAAACAAGGGTTTGAATCTAGTGATCATCAATTGAACTAATCCAGTTCAATTGATCTGAATGAGATTCAATTAGATTCAAGAAAATCGTGCTAGCACTCGATTGAACCTAACGTTCTTCTTTTATTATCATAAATAGTTATCCTGACTAAGCCAAAGAAATTTGTGCTCAATCAGAGGCCTTCACTTTGTCTGACTTGAGCCTGTCTAGGTCAGAAAAGGATTATCTTATTTTAAGATAATACCTACCATTTTTGGTCACCTACCTTTTCTCGTCCTTTGACTTTGGTCAAAAGTTGACCTTTGACTGGTCAAATGTTGACCATTGACACTTTGACTTCTATCCACGTGTCATGTACCTATTGGAGAGCTAGTGGGGATCTGTCCTCCTGCCAGAACCTGGCAAGGAGGAGGGCACACACCACCCTTGGTGTGTGCCCAAGCTGGAGGCGCCTAGGAGTCCCTATTGGACAGGGACTCCATCTCCTTTTTGGATTTCGATTAGACTTCTCCTAAGAATCAAGTTTGACTGATCTTAGGCGGCATCTAAGGAGGAATCTAAGGGACTCTATTCCCACCAATTAGATTTAGATCTGATTTCACAAAGGATTGTGATTGGTTGGAAGAAGAGGAGTTGGATCACGCATAGTCTATAAATAAGACCCTACGCCCAACTCAAAGAGTATTGGAAAAGGAATTAAAATTCCCACACCCTAAGGCTGCCTCTCCTCTCCTCCTCCACACCAATTCCACCTTCTACCTCTCCTCTCCATGCTCAAAAGGAGTTTGGGATCTTAGTTGGTGCAATCCAGATGAGAGAAAGGCGACAGAAAGCTAGAAGGCTGCACTGCTGCAAAGGATAACTACTGATCTTCAAAAAGTACTTTGAAGATCCTTCAGATCAGATTCAGATCTAATTTTTGGAGACGTGATAGAGAAGAAGAGAATCTCTAGATCCAATCCGAGTGGATACCGATAGAGGCCAGGCACTTGCGTGGCTAGATCCAGAATCTTCCGCTACTTACAGAATCATCAAGGGGTAATAGGATTACCCTACATCAAGATAAATTAAATTAGATTTAATTTAGATTTTATTTTTATTATTAGAACAATAACGATCAGATCTAAGATATCCTAGATCTAATTAGGATCAAAGAGAAAAATTTTTAAAATATATCTCTTGATCCGATCAGATCTGAATGAACCTGGTCCGGGAAATCAGGATTTCCCTTCAACATATATCTTTTGAAATATATCTCTTAGATCCTTTGGGGTTAGTACTTATGGTTCCTTTTAGAATCCAAACCATTTTAACTATTTTTTCATTTAATTTTCTAAAATCACATGCATAAGACTTATGACCAATTTTGCCACAAGAAAAACATGATACATTTGAAGTAGAGTTTGATGAAGCTTTGACAAATAGATTTTTGAATAGTTTTTATTTCTTATGAGGTTTATATCCTAATCCAATCTTGTTGAAAATAGCTCTTTGCTCATTTAGTAGCATATTTAATTTTCTAAAACTATAAGTAAATCTTTCTACAAATGGTTTGATTTTTGCTAGTTCATCATTCAATTTCTAATTTTCATTAGTAAGCAAATTCAATTTTTTAGAAAATATTTTTTTTATCATGAGTAAGTTCTAAATTTAACTTTTTTAAATCTTTATTTTTCAAAGTTACTTTTCTATATTCAGCCATAAGTTTAGAAAAAGCCTCTTGTAGCTCATCAAAAGTGAAATGTAAGGAGTTTTCAGCATTTACCTTCTTATGATGTGCCATCAAGCAAAGGTTGGCTTCTTCTTTTGATTCTTCCTTGAAGCTAGATTCCTCACTATTACTCCAAGTGACCATCATCGCCTTCTTTTTGAGCTTTTTGGATAATTTCTTGAGAAGGGGGCAATCCATCCTAAAGTGGTCGAGTTTCTTGCACTCGAAACAAATTGGTAGCTCCTTCTCTTTCTCCTTACTTGGTTCACCTTTGAAAGTCTTCTTCTTGAATCCTTGTTTCTTCTTTCTCATAAACCTCTTAAACATTCTTGCAATCATGGTCAAGTCTTTTTCTTCCTCCTTTTCATCAGATGCCTAACTCTCATCATCCTTGGAAGTAGTTGTCTTGAGGGCTATGATCTTTTTCTTCTTGGTTTTGTCCTCCATGTTTTATCTCATATTCAATTCATGAGTCATTAAGGACCCAAGAAGTTCTTCTAATGGTAGCTTGTTGAGGTCTTTAGCTTTTTAGATAGTGGTGACCTTTGCTTTCCAAGCTTTCAAAAGTGACCTAAGAATTTTACAAACAAGTTCACTATTAGTGTAAGATTTACCTAAGCTTTTCGAACCATTGATAATATCGATAAATCTAGTAAATATTTCAGAAATAGACTCATTTGACTCCATTTTAAATAATTCATATCGATGGACAAGCATATTTATTTTAGACTCCTTTACTTGATTGGTACCCTCATGGGTAACCTCTAGCCTATCCCAAATCTCCTTGGCTGAAGCACAAGTAGAAATTCTATTGAATTCATTAGGGTCCAATGCATAATATAAGACATTCATGGTCTTAGCATTTAATTTCATCATTTTCATATCATGCTCATCCCAATCCTCTTCTAGTTTGAGAACATCATTACCCTCTATTTTGATTATGAAAGTGTCTGGGTCTTTGATTATTACTCTCCAAAGTTGATAATCAAGTGCTTGAATGTAAATGCGCATGCGTGCTTTCCAATAAGTGTAATTTATTCTATTGAACAAGGATGGGCGGTTGGTCAATTGCCCTTCGGCAAGAGATGCACTCATATGGATTGTCATTTAATCTTAACTTTTGATTGTTAAATCAAATAAAGTGAGTACCAAGATCTGATACTACTTGTTGCCCAGCAAGACAACCCAAGGGGGGATGAATTGGGTTTTCCAAAACTTAAAACAAGTTAGGTATTATTTTCAAAAATAAGTGATGTGATGGTGTATGCTTTCATTTTAAGTATGCAAAAATGCAGAAATATAAATGCAATGGAATGAAGTAAATAAGGTAATCATAAATACTAGAAAATTTATAGTAGTTTGGTGCCCCTTGCACCTACGTCCACTTCCCAAGACCCACTTGAGAATTTTACTATAATCTCTCTAAGATTACAGTCGGATAATTTTTTAAGGCTCACTATCAAAAATCTAGTTGATTTTTACACCAGCTCACTAACCACAACCAACCCCCAAGCCAATCCTTGGTTTACAATCTAATTTTCAGACTTGGATAAGCCTTCTCCTTAGCTTCAAAATTTTACTAAAGCTAAGTTATAAGAAAGAGAAAAGTTGAACAACAAAAATGAACAAAAAGCTTCTTTAATGAGAAAATAAGTCGATGAAGCTTTCTGGAATCTTCTTAGAGGAAGGATTTTAAACTATTTGAGCTTGTCTTCTTGCAAAATGGAATCACTTGATTTGATGTTTTTGGAGTTGGGAGTGGAATGCTCTCTTTTGGACTCTTTTTCTTCTCTTTTTGACTCCTTTCAATGATCTTATATTCATGTCACATGCTCCAGGTATTTTGTAGGTGATTTTTCATGTTTGGGAGACTGGAGAACCCTATTTGACCATTAGAAAAGCAAAAGTGATCATTTGAACTAAATCTGCATAGTTCTGGACAGTCTATAGAAACTAGCCATTGGAGCTCGAGTCGACTCGAGCCTTAGCTTGAGCTCTTTTGCTCCACTCATTTCTCTACCCAAGACTTTTTACTTTGCTCGATCCTCAGCTCGTGGACCTCAAGTCGACTTGAGCCTCTGCTCGAGACTATGCCAAACTTTGCTTCAAAATTATTATCTTCTATATTTCTCCTGAGACTTCGACTCAAGAACCTCGAGCCTCTGCTCGAGACCTTGCCCTGAAATCATCATTCTCTAGATTTTTCACTAAGACTTTGACTCAAGAACTTGAGTCGACTCGAGCCTCTGCTCGAGACTGTTCCTTCTAAAGCTTCTGCATGCCAATCTAAGTATTAGCTCGAGCTGAACAACAAGTTGAACCTCAAGTAAACTCGTGGGCTTCTTATGCTGAAAAATTTTAGTTTGCCCAAAAATTTTTCTCTTGAATTTTGGTTTTGGGATATTTTTTTCTAGCCTTATTTCAGGTGTGACTTATGCTCCAAATGCCTCCAACTCTTCTCTATCAATTTTCAAATACACTTAAATGGATGTTTTATTTGATACTTTAAAATACATCTTGAAATATGATCTCATCAATTTCATTAATTCAAATATATACTCAAATATTTTGTTACTCATCAAAATCAAACCTTGGGGTCAACATTTATCAATTTTTTATCAGTCATTCTTATCAACCATGAGCTATGACCATATTATTTCTACGGTAGGGTCATAACACCGCATATTATCTTGCAGTAAGCTGTGAATCATCTGATAGCAAAGTCCTTCAGAACCGCTGGTCTGCTAGTGGTATGTTGTTGGTCTGTTGGCGACATAAATCCTTGGGACTAAATCTTTGCCAATATATTAGCCCCCATTGGTAGGATTCTCCACATAGTCAGGCTGAGAGTTCATATCATCTTAATTCATAATTTTTTTATAATTCATATTTCTTGTTTCAGTTCGATAAGAATGCATATAACCATGTGGTATAGAAATCAATCAAGTGTAATACATAATAAGATCAATACTTTCAATCATGCTTGACCATGATATTTTAAAAATATGATACTTTTAATAATAAAATATTATTCATCAAATTCATGCATAATTTCATAAATCATGTCAAGAAAATATATTATAATTTATTGATAAATCTAGAAAAAGATGAAACATTACTTGGCTCATACACATTCCAATAAATCCATATCATTCTTGTAATTTTTTTTCAAAATTATTGATTTATAGATCATGTCATAGTACGCCACTATAAGATATCTACAATCCTATATAGGATTAATTTCAATAATTAGAAAGAAAATGATTAATCTAAAAGAAATAGATTGAAAGTTGTCATATCTAATGATCCAGATTGGTTCGATCATCCTAACCACATTGATCAAGATTAGACTAAAAAATAGATAGTTTAGTGTCTATTTATCAAAAATAATAAGAAGAAGAGCAACTTCGTATACTGGTCACTCGTCGGAAGAAGAACCGTAAAGAAAGAAAGAAGAAAGGAAAAGAAAAATAAAATTAAAGCACTCTTCCTCTCTCTTCTCTCAAACCCTATTTTTCTTCCTCAAACTCTCTAAAATCCTCCCTTAGCTCTCTCTCTCTCTCTTCCCCTATTTTTACCTCTTTATTATAGATTCCCTAAAACTATTCCCAAACTCTCTGTTTTTGTTCTCCACCTATTCCCCCCAGTAACAACAGGTAGCAGCCCTTTAAATAGGCTAATTAGGGTGGTCTTAGATTGAAATACCATTAAAATCAGGTTTAAAACTCTCAAAATAACTAAAAAAGAGTCCTGGATCAATTCTAACCATTAGATGTCGATCAAATAGGCAAAAAACCACTCAAAAATTATTTTAAAAACCCAAATCAAGTCGAAATTTATTTGAACCATCGAATCAGCCTTGAAGATTGAATCTGGGCCATCAGATTGTGCCCAAAGAAGCCTCTGATTCTTAGTTTAAAAATGGATCGCTTGGATGCCATTGGATCTTGATCGGCTAGAAGATCAGCCGTCCGTCAGTGCCTTGTTCTTCACCATCGGATGAGAAAGCGGCGAACAACATCCATTGGATCTGGCAAAATTCCCAGAATGCCCTCTATAGACCATGCACAAGCCCAGCGTTGTGTAGACCGTCACTTTCTTTAGCCAATCGAAATGCGCTCACTCCCATGAAATCCTCGATATACCCCTTGCCCAGGTTACTGTAGCGGTCTATAGGCCGTGAAAAATCCTAACGTCGATGCGATGTCAGCAGGGCATTAGCTAGCGGTCGATCTGGTTCTGAGTGCAGTCGGATTGGGCTGGTTTGATGAGTTAGTTTGAACCGGACCGGTCGGCTTTAAATATTATTTATTTATTATTTTATTTTTTTCTTTATTTTCTTTGAAATTCAATTTCGAGCTCGTTTGAAGTCCATTTTGCTTGAAACTTGTTTCATCTGAACCAAAAAAATAAGATCTTCATATTAGTGGCCTTCTTTTCTATACAATATTAGTAAAAATATCAATTTTTTAAAAATAAATAAATTTATTTTATAATTTTATACTTATATTAGTGTATTTTTAACACTTATCACTAATTAACAGTCTATCATTTGGTCGTGAATAGGTTTAAGGACTAATCGATAAATCCTCTCTTTATCGAAGCTAAATAGTCCTAAGAACTTCATCACAACAATGGAGTTCGTCAGAAGATAAATACTTGGTGATGAAAATGCTAAAAGTATATTTATTAATGAATCAATTACAATTTCAATATATCTCAATCGTCAACAGGCTGATGATTGACTTTGGAACATATTTTCCAACAACTTTCACTTGTCCTAAAACCACTCGGCGTAATATCTAATACCCACCTTTGACTTATGGTTGTCGAGCTCCTTTATCGCCAGGACTTTAGTGAAGAGATCGGCTAGATTCTTCTTTCTATCGATCTTCTAAAGATCGACATCATCTCGATCCATGATCTTCCACACTAGATGGAAGCGGCGTAGGATGTGCTTCATCTACTGATGTGCTTTGATTCTTTCGTCTAAGTTATGGCACCAATGATGTCACAGTAGAGCAGGACTGGACCATCTAAAGAGGGTGCTACTCCGAGCTCGATGATAAATTTTCTCAGCCACACAGTTTTCTTTGTGGCATCTGATGCTGTGATGTACTCTGCTTCACAAATAGAGTCTGCCACAGTATGCTGCTTGAAACTCTTCTAGCAGATGGCTCCATCATTTAGAGTAAAGATATATCCCAATATGCTTCTACTGTGATCATGGTTAGATTGAAAGCTGGAATCTGTAAATCCCACAAGTTTCAGATCTGACTCGCCATAAACCAACCATTGGTCCTTAGTATTTCTTAAATACTTAAGGATAGCTTTAACCACTTTTCAGTGGTTTTCTCTAGGGTCAGAGTGGTATCTACTCACTACTCTTAATAAGTATGCACGTCTAGTTTCGTACATGTCATGGCATATATGATAGATCCCACTGTCGAAGCATATGGGACTCTACTCATATGCTCTCTCTCTTTAATAATTATCGGACAATACTTCTTAGATAGAGAAATTTCATGGCCTATCGAAAGATAGTCCTTTTTAGAATTCTCCATGCCGAACCTCTTCAGCATAGTATTTATATACGTAGACTATGATAACCCAAGCATCCTTTTAGATCTATCCCTATAGATCTTCATCCCTAGAATGTAGGATGCTTCACCCAAGTCCTTCATGGAAAACTATGATGACAACCAAACTTTTATTCCCTATAGTGCAGGAATGTCATTTCTGATTAAGAGAATGTCATCTACGTACAAGATAAGAAATACCACTGCTGGACCATTTATCCATTTGTAAATGTAGGGCTCTTCTCTATTCTTAATGAAGCCATACGTTTTGATCATCTTATCAAAATGCATGTTTCAACTCTGAGATGCCTGCTTCAATCCATAAATGGATCTCTAAAGCTTGCACACCTTGGACTCATCTATGGATGTGAACCCCTCAGGTTGTATCATATACACCTCTTCAGTCAACTCTCCATTTAGGAAAGTTATCTTCACATCCATCTGCCTGATCTCATAGTCTAGATGGGCAGCTATCGCAAGCATTATCTGAATAGATTTGAGCATTGCCACAGAGAAGAATGTATCATCATAGTTAATACCATAACATTGATGATATTTCTTGACAACTAGATGGGCTTTATAGGTCTCCACCTTTCCATCTGCACCTCTTTTTCTTTTAAAGACCCATTTACACCCAATGGGTTTAACCCCTTCAGATGGGTCAACCAATGTTCATATATCGTTGACCTTCATGGCCTCCATTTTAGATTTTATGGCCTCAAACCATTTCTCAAAATTGGATCTCTGAATAGCATCCATATAAGTGATCGGATCCTCATCGTTCTCATCGACTTCGATGGGATCACCATCCTGAACCAAGAAATCATAGTATCTATCCAGATGATGTGGTACTTTACTGGATCGCCTTAATGGTATAGGTATACTAGGCTCCAGATCTGATCTAATCAAATTTGACTCAGGTTCAGCTATAGGTATTAGTTTTTCTACCTGTTAAACTTCATCAAGTTCAATCTTAGAAGCAACAGTTCCTTCACCAAGGAACTTCTTTTCTAAAAAGGTTGTCTTAAGGCTAACAAACACCTTTTATTCATCAGCATTGTAGAAATAGTTTTTGGATATCTTATAAATGTGCACTTATTAGACCTAGGTCTAAGTTTATCTGTAACTAACTATTTGACATAAGCTGGGCACCTCCAAATCCTAAGGTGTGAAAGTGCTGACTTATGTCCTGTTCATATCTCATATGAAGTTTTAACTACAGACTTACTTGAAATCCTATTTAATAGATAGCAAGCCAATTTGAGTGCATTTCCCTAAAAGAATATCGGCAACCTGGCAAAATCCATCATAGATCGGACCATGTCTAACAAAGTCCAATTCCTCCTTTCAGACACACCATTATGCTATGGTGTTCCTGGAGGAGTCCATTGGGAGAGAATCTCATTCTCTTCTAGATATGTGAGAAACTCACCGAAAAGGTATTCTCCTCCTCGGTCAGTTTGAAGAGTTTTAATACTCTTTCCAATTTATTTTTCTACTTCGCTTTGGACTCGTTTGAACATTTCAAATGAATTCGACTTGTGTTTCATTAAATAGATATATCCATATATGAATAGATCATTTGTGAAAGTGATGAAGTAGAAATATCCACCTTTGATATTTATACTCATTGGTCCACATACATCAGTATGTACTAGACCTAAGAGCTTAGTGGCTCTCTCACTTTTTCTAGTAAAAGGTGACTTGGTCATTTTACCAAGAAAATATGACTCATAAGTTGGGAGTGATTCACAATCAATGACTTCGAGGATTCTCTCTTGAGTCAATTTGTTTATCATGTTCTTGTTTATATGACCTATTCTATAGTGTCATAAATAGATATCTGACACATTATCTAATATAGGATGCTTGCCAATTGAATAAACTACATTAACAGGTTGTGATAGCATATACACACCATTGTTTAAATATTCACAGAAAATAGTAACACCATTCATAATAATATTACAAACTTATTTCTTTATTGAAATTTTATAATGATTTTTAGCCAAAAGGCCTATAGAAATAACATTTTAAAAAAATTGAGATAGAAATGACAATCACTAAGAACAATGGTATAGGACTCAAATACAAGTTTCAGGATTCCTAAGACTAGAACTAGAATTGCTCTTTCATCTCCAATGTTCAGGAACCTTTTGCCTTGCTCGAGTCTCCTACTGACCTGCAACCCCTACAATGAATTGCAAATATGGTAAGGGCTATTGATATCCAATAACCAATCAGTAATATCATAAATAGAAAAATTGCAAGATGTTATCATATAAATATCTTGTCCAGCAGTAGCTTGCTTTTTTCTCTGCCTGTTTGGGTTCAGAGAGGCAATATATTGAGGATAGTTTCTCTTCTAGTGCCTCCGCTTCTTGCAAAAGAAGTATTCAGCTTGACTCTTATCGGACTTGATCTTCTTGGTCTGGTCCTGCATAGATGTTCCAGCCTGAACTTGCACCTTCTTAGCTTTCTTCTTCTTGTTCTTCTTTTCTTTCCTAAAGGATCGAGAACTAGAAGATGAGCCTCCCACTAAGTTTACGGACTCCTTGTGGAGTTGGTGATCCTTCTCAAAGTTTTGAAGCAACCATAGTAACCAATGGTAGTCTACTTCAGACTTTGTCATTCTAAAATGAGTAAGAAATGGGAGAAAAGAATTAGGTAGTGAGTTTAATATTGCATCCTTTTCAAGCTATTTATGCAAGAAAAAGTTCAGCTTTCTCAATCACTCTATCAGCTCGATCATGTACAATACATGATCGATGATAGAGGCACCATTGAAGATGGCATAACTGGTCTTGTGCCTCTCCACGTCATCGGATGCTCTAAAGGAATCCTTGAAGCATGTCCTTTGGCTGAGCTATCTCAAATCTACGACTGAACTCATCACTCATGACAACCAGCATGATGCAATGCACCATTGTCCGATCACTGAGCTACTTCTGGTATCTCTGATTGTTCCACGTGCATTGATAGCTGGCTCCTCAGGTGCAAGATCCGTCAGCATATATAGGATCCATTCATTCTCTAGGACTATCTTCAACTTTCGATACCAACTACTAAAGTTGGGTCCCACCAACTTATTATTATCCAATAATGATCGAAGTGATAGGAAAGTAGCCATATCTGTTCAAAGAAAAATCATAATCTAATTAGTAATTGATTCATTAAACCTAAAGATTTGGACTTTAATCAAAAGATTCTCTCACTATTTTATTCGAATTGATAGCCTTTACCTTCAATTCGAGGAATTATCCTAATTTCTTAGTGAGTACTAGAATCCACCTAGACCGCACACGAGCCCAACTTTAGTTGGCCAACCCATGTACATCTAAGGATAGGTTCATAATCAATTATTTCTTTAAATAATTTTTAGTAATTAAATTTTGCCCTAGTTCCTAATCAGTAGGCTTTAGCCTCCATTGAAAAGGTCTAGTTAGGTCCAACCATTAACATGACTATACTTGATCCATCAAATCAATGAATGTTAGGCACAACTTTGGTTGGCTAACCTAACTACCATTTAGAAAGATGCGGCCAAAAATTATATAATGAATGATAATTTCATTAGCCAATAAACACCATGCCTTAGGACCTCCAATGATTATCCAGCTAATGGACCCATTATCATCCACTTAATGGTAGGCTATGATCTAGTTATCATAATAACTATTTCATTTTAGGGACCTAATAATTTTAGATGATTTAATTTGAAGACGAGAGAAGGTCAGATGAACCAGCTTATTACGATCCTTCCACTGGCTTCACCAAGTCAGCTTAAGGAAGACCATTAATAGGCTGGTCTAGGAGCACCTAAATCAGTCTTACTGATTTACCTAGCTGACATGGGTCAGCTCGAATAGTCAAATGATCTGATCAAAACATAATTTTACCAAGAGGTTAGGTAAGTTCGATCAGTGGGAGGGTCTGCCAAAGCTTGACTTAAACACCATAAAAAATGGCCAGGTAAGCGGACCGCCAATTAAAGACCACCAGTCTGATTTATCTTAAACACCAACTAATTTAATTAATCTTGATTAGATCAACCTAACAGTTCGTTCTAGACCGTATAGCCAAGAATCAAGTCTATCTTGAATCTCGTTAAAGACATGGACTTGACTAACTATAACTATTGTAATTAATCTAGAGAATCCTTGATCTAATCTAAGATAATAATTGATTAGATTTAGTCAATTCTCTAATTAAGTCTATTCTTTAATCTAACCCTAGGTCTAGACCAATTAATGGACCTAATCTCCACTAACCCATTTAACCCAATGTGTTATGATTTGTGTCTTAGGATCTTCAATTCATAATCCTAGATCCCAATCAAACAACTTCTTAATTCTTAATTAAGTTTTGGACAGAGGATTGGGATTCGACTTTTCAAAAATAATTTTTGTATTTAAAAAATATTTTTATAATATGGTTCTATCAACCAAATTGCATGTTTGATTCATATTCAATATGCGAGTAAGATAAGTATGAAACTACTTTAGATCTAATTTAAATAGGTTCATGTAATTGAAACAGTTTCAACTATAATCAATCATAAATTATCTTAGATCAAATCTAACATATTTATGATGATTAAAATTAGATTAAAATAATTTTAATCAGATCATAAAATTTCTTAGATCTAATCTAAAATTTTATGATCAACTTTTTAGATCAGCACGTACTAGGATAATCTCTCCACTTTAAGGGGTAAACCTTATAGCAGGACAATCTTATAATCAGTCCGTGCAATCTAAAACTTTTATTTTTAGATCTAAAGTTATTTTAAATCTATTAAATAATAAATAAAATTAAATTACATCTAATAAATTTATGATTAGAGAAATCTACACAAACTAGGACAACCTCTCCATTGTAAGGGGTAAACCTTACAGCAGGACAACCTTATATCAGTTCATGTGATTATCATTTTTAATTTTAGATTCAATAATGAGATTATAAATTAGATCAAATCAACGAGATAATCTAAACATATACACATAATTATGTAATAATCAACCTAAGCTTTGATATGAATTGAAGGAACCAGATCTAGGATTTCAGGGCTAGATCTTAAAATTTTTTCAAGATCAGGTAGCGGAAGACAAAAATTAATCAAAACTAATTTTAAATATCAAAAAATATCCTAGATCTAGTGACCTATTACATGATCATGGCATGTCATTAAATCAAAAATTAAAATATATTGAAGAAACAAAAACATGTTGATCACATCAACATGTGTATGCGCTACATCTAATGCAGGTATAAAAATAATAGATCAGATCTATCACCAGTGCAAGTTAGATATTCTAACTTACTGATTCAGGCTTGAGGATAAAGTTTCAAGCTGCATATATATCCAACCTCTAGGAGTCGTCCATACAAGCCCACGAATCACGATCAGAAGTCCGATGCAGAAAATCAGCACAATATGCTAGTACTATGTTGATCCTTTTTTGATAGTCGATCAGATGCCTCCTTCTTTTAGATTTAGACTCTTTCAAAGAGGAGAAGGAGGAGAGATGATTTTATATGTGAAATACTCATAGAAAACTTAAAGAAAGAGGAAGGGAAGAGGTGAACACAGCAACCCTAAAAGAAGACCCTCTTCTTCTTCTCTTTGCTCTCACCTAGACATCTAGTTTGGTATTTATGAAATCCTCATGCCTCAATATTATTTCTCCCTAATTTTTATGTACCCCAAAGGTCTCTCAATGGTCTAGAATCCCATAAAAGATCAGCCCAAAATTCATCATAAATAATCAATTAGGATAGACTTCTTGCCTAGGTCAAATACCTAGCAAGGAAAGTCCAAAAAGGGCAAGACCTGGGGTGCGCAACTCCTGGGTGCCCCCTCCTTTTCTACTATGGCCCAATAGCAAAGGGTGCACAATATGTGACATAAAACCCATGAAAATCATAGAAAAAATTTGGGTAAAATCGGTGCCATAAGGGAAAAGTTTTGTTTTCCTAAAATTTTATCTCATAGAATTTGAAATCCAAACTAATTCTTACTTTGACTTGGTCCACAACCACATTTCATGTAAGAAAGAAAGAGGGGAAAGCTTTGGGCATGTATGAAAGTTTGTAGAGAAGTGTTTCCACACACAAAATCCTAGAAAATAGGGTGGAGGGCATTAGGAAGCCAAGTGGCGCAAGGAGAATGAAGTCCTAGTCTTACTAGGACTTCCAATTTGATTTGGTCAAATAAGTTATTTAAACCAAATTAAATCAAAATCAAATCATCCTAATTAAAATAGATCTTAACCCAATTAAGAACATAATTAAATTAGATTAAATTAAAATTAAATTTGATTTAATTTTTTAAACAAATTAGAAATTGGTTTGATACTAGTACTAATTGAACTAGGACTAGTTCTTCCTTGCAATTAGCTTATCCAATAAGCCAATTGAACTTGATCCAATCAAGCCCAAACCAAATCTAACTAAATTATATTTAATTAAACTTAATCTTAGCTCTTTGACTTAATCAAATTAAGTCAACTAGCAATCTAATTGCTAATCAATCCTCCTGCAATACATGCATTGGATTAAACATCAATCATATTGATCATTTAACCCTAGAATGATTCTTAATCATTGATCAACCATCCGATTAGATTGTGAGCTCTAATGTGTATGACCTCATAGATTCAAACCTAAGTCGGTAGTATAGGAATAGATTTTTACACCAATCAATGTAACCATCTAGCAATGGTACCCAATGGCCAGATAGGTTGAATGTGTAGAACAACATCCTTAGAACCCATGTGGATATAGTTTTCATATAATTCATCCTCTTGACCAAAATGCTCATAAAACACCTCAGAGTTCAACTATCAACTCTGATCAGGTTGTCCACATTATATTTTAAAATATCAAATCTATCTGATGGATTATCCTGGCCAAGGTTTTGCTATATTGAAATATAGTGATCCATTCTTCTCCAACTCTTGGAGTGGTCAATCCCATCTTGATCACACATCGAAGTTGCAAGCACTTGACTATGCCTAGAAATCTTCCATTGTTGAATTAGAAATTCAGTTAGTCCGATACCAAAGCACTGTGAGTTGCTTGTAAGTCACTGAGGTGATCTCAGGTTTAAAAGATACTTATATCTATATCCCATCAGAGACATTCTCGATAGCAGAATACTCTTGAGTTGGTTATATTCAATGATAATGTACCTATACAACTCACTTATATACCATACTAATATCTCCATACTCCTAATTAAAAGGACAACCAACCTATATGGCATACAACGACCTATGCTCGATAGACGTTGTCATCCTAATTAATAGCCTATCATTTGATCGCGAATAAATTTAAGAACTAATCGATAAATCCTCTTTTTATCAAAACTAAATAGTTCTAAGAACTTCATCACAATAATGGAATTCGTTAGAAGATGAATACTTTATGATGAAAATGCCAAAAGTATATTTTATTAATAAATTAATTACAATTATAATATAGCTCAATCATCAATAGACTGACGATTGGCTTTGGAACATATTTTCCAATAGACTTCACTTGCAGTGACTGAACCAATAAAATTTGAGTTTTCTTCTTTCTTGCACTTCTTCCAAAGTGGATATTCTTGCTTAAAGTGCCCTACTTCACCATACTTGAAGCATCTCTTGGACCCATTGCTGCCCCTTCGCTGACCCTTCTTCTTTCCTTGTCTGGGCCTCTCTAAAACCATGAGACCCTCCTAGAAGACCTCCCTCTTTGTCATTCATTCTCGCTGCTTCTTGGACCTTAGCATTGATATGATCTCATCGTACATCGGCATCTTCTTACTATACAGCAACATCGTCACCAACAGATCGAAGCTCTCGGATAGCGAACATAGCAACAATAAACTTTTATCCTCCTCTTCAAGATCCATCCCAATATTAAGCAAATCCATTCTCATCCGATCAAACCACTAAATATGCCCTAGAACATCCTCACCCTCTTGCAACTGAAGGCTATACAGTTGCTTTTTCAGCACCAACTTGTTGCACATGTTCTTCCCTATGTACAACTAGCGTAACCTCGATCATAAACCCTTGGGTATCTTCTCCTCCAACATGCCATACAGTACCTCATCTGTCAGACAAGACCTAATCATGGCACATGCCCTTTTCTCCAAGGACACCCACTCCTTATCTGTCATCTTCTCCGGTCTATCTTTCAAAGCCGAATCCAGTCTCATCTGAATCAGCAGATCCTCTACCCTAACCTTTCACATCGTGAAACTTCTCTTTCCATCAAACTTCTTAAATCCTACCTTCAACCTGCTATTCTCCATGATCGTATGAATCAAAAATAGCAAATAGATGAATCTAAAAAAATATCTTGACTAGAAACGATGGACTGCAATCCTGTGATCTCTTTCTTCCTCATGAAGTCTAGAGAAAGCCTTTAGATTTGAACCTCGCTGTTGATCTCTACTAAAATCTAATCTTCTTCCTCCTTCATGCTCAACCAGGCTCTGATACCACTTGTTGGATCTTGGTACCTCTATGATACCAATTATTAGAGAGAAGAAGAATAAAGTAGATGGTTGGCACCTAGGACCTAAAGTTGGAACTCGAGAGAGAAGAGTAGAGAGTTTTCTTAGGGAGAAAAGTTTAATTATATTCCATTCTATTGTAAAGATACAATACCTAGATTTATATACTCTAGAATTTCTGTTATACCATATGAACCCTAATAAACCCAAACCCTAACTGAAAAACTCTTATAGGCTAACCCAATACATGAAGCACTCACTGAGCCCATGTACATATGTCTCACATGCTCTCATCCCCCTAGATCTGAATCCGATCCATACATGAGTTAGCCCCCTTAAGATCTTATTGGTCCAGGCCTTAAGACCCTAGGACAAAAGTCTATCCTAGACCCAAATAGAAAACCCCATATATTCTGTATACCACCATCGAGCCGGCTCTATCAAGAGCCAAGCTGGCTCGGCTACATCTCGTCCGAATCCTATATTCTATCTACTTGAGATAGTTGGCTTGATTATGCCCCAAGCCGACTTGATCTCAACCCGAGTCAGGTCGACTGCGTATTTGAGCCAGCTCACCTATGTGTCAACATTTGTCTTGACTGATTCTTCTCCTAGCTTTGGTCTCTTGCTCCATCTTATGTCCTAGGTCTCCAAAGCACCTACCAAGCTCCTTCAAGGTCCTCAACTTGAACCTTGAGCCCATGCAAGGTTACATACCACCTTCACTTAGGATAATTCCTATCCTAGCCCTAGGACTCACGTCCGTCCTAGTCTCCCAACACCCAGGCTCCTCTTGTGGCCTCTTAAGGCTTGAAAGTACCATATCAAAACCTACAATCTAAAAAGAGCATGACTGGAAGGATTTCGACCAGGTGGAGTCTGGCAGGCGATTGGAAGGAGTTTGGCTGGTTGATGTTCATCATGCTATTAACAGGCTGCGTAGTGTTTAAACAAAAATCATTTATGTTTTGAAGAGGTAGTCTGGCTTCCATCTGGTGGAGGTAGTCTAGACTTCAATAGGGGTTATTTTGTTTGATATGTGTGTCCTAGAAGCCAGATTGGCTGTCACTTGTAATACACTTCTAAGGGCAAAATTATAATTTTGATTATAAATAATGAAATGGATTATTTTCTATCATAGTGTATATTTGAAAGTGTCTATGATACATTCTTTGAGTTAATGGTAATGATAATTCATATTTTCAAAAGTTGAAAATTTAAGACATGAATTTTCATTATTAACTCATAAAATGCTCCTGACCGTAGGATCATCATGGGGATGGTGATTGATCCAGAAGGTTGGTGTACGATCGCTTCTTTAGAGTAGATGAGTCTTGAATCTACGGTGTAGAGACACCAAAAAAATAGTACAGATACTCATTAGAGAATGAGGGCACTGAGCATGACCACCTCGAGCAGTCATGAGAAAGTCTACCTTCTCGTCAATGACTAGGTCGAAGCTGCAGTGGTATTTCTGGTTTTTTGACCTAAGGTGCGTCGGTAGTTCACCTTGAGGGTGTTATAGTTTGACTACACCATAACTCGATCTCCTAGCCATTTAGAATTCTGAGGTGTATGTTAGCTATAGCATGTTCATTGTAGAAATTGAATTGCACCAATAAGAGATCTATCTACCTAAGTAGATGAGGAGTAGCCCTATGATGATCATGAGAATCAAGTCCATAAGCCCATGGCCATGGCAGAGTGAAATAATAGAAATAGCTTCTATTAGGATTTTCACATTGGACTTAAATTGAATGATTAATTCATATGATGGAAGTTAGGGTTTGACGAGATCACCTTAATCCTAATTTGGTCTAGGCTCAAGATAGAGGAACCTAATCACACAAGTAACTACACCGAGAGGTTCACTTTCAGTTCTGATGGATTACCACTATATGCTGCTAGGTGTTACTGGTGGATTTTGGGAGCAATTAGAATAATTTGAATGATCGATCATACTAGTTGTCTGAATCAGAAAAGTTCTGATCCATCAAAAAGGTGTTTCGATGATGGAGATCATGACTTATCCCATTACCACATGAAACTGAACCTAATTAGATCATACAAACAAGAATTTGGATTTGGATATCATCAATTGAACTAACTCAGTTCAATTGATTTGAATAAGATTCAATTAGGTTCAAGAAAATCGTGCTAGCACATGATTGAGCCTAATGTTCTTCTTTAACAATCATTAAAGCTTGTCTCGACTAAGCAAAATATATTTGGGCTCACTCAAAAATATTTACTTGATCTGACTAGAGCTTGTCTAAGTCAGAAAAAGATTATCTTAATTAATGAGATAAATTTGAGACAAAATCTGCCATTTTCTGTCACCTGCTAAATCTTGTCTTTGGACTTTGGTCAAATGTTGACCTTTGACACTTAGACATCTGCCCATGTGTCATGCACCCATAGGAGAGAACCTTGGATCTTATCCCCCTACTAAAAAGCAGATAGGCAAGGGGTGCATGCCTAGGGAGGCATGCGCCCCATGAGGATAATGCTTGGAATCTCATACAGACGGGACTCCAGGTTGCTTCATGAATTTAAATGCTATGGTGCCAAGGAGTACTGTTTGACCAATCTTGATGCCACCTAAGGAGGTTTTTGAGGGACTCTAATCACATTGGATCAGATGATGTCATCCTATCAATCAGATTTAGATCTGATTGCACAAAGGGCCATGATTGATCGGGATGATGTGGCATTGCATGGCGCAGTAGGGTCATATATAAACCCCGTCTGTGCTTAAAATTGAGAGCTTCTGCTTTAGCCCATACCATATAGCTCCTCTCCATGCCATCCTCAAGTCTTCTCTCTCCTCTCCACACCTAAGAGACTTTGGGCATGAGTTAGGTGCGATCCAAGCACGTGAAAGGAGACAGGAAAGGAAAAAGGTAGCACTGTTGCAAGAGACAACAGTTGATCTTCAAAAAATTTTTGAAAATCTTCAAGATCAGATCTAGATTTAATTTTTGAAAGATAGATTGAGAAGTAGAAGATCTTTAGATCCTACCTGAGTGGATACTGGTAGATGCCAGGCACTTGCGTGGCTACATCTAGAACCTCAGGCAAACATCGGGATCATCACAGGATAATTAGATTACCAAAAATAAAGATATAATTAAATTAAATTTAATTTAATTTTTATTTTATTTTATTTTATTAGATCAATAAGATTAAATTTGAAGAGTCTCAGATCTAATTAGGATCTTAGAGAAAAATTTTAAAATATCCTTCTTGATCCAATCAGAACTGAATGAACCTGATCTGAAAAAATAAGTTTTTTTCCTTCAACTGGTATCAGAGCCAAATTGCAAAACTCATTAGATCTGATTTTAATTTATTTTTGATCTAATAATTAGATGATTTTAAATTTCACACAAGATATGATTAGATCTAAAATCAAAAAATTAAAAATTAAATAATCTAGATCTAAGATGTATGAGATACATGACTAGACTGGGAATAGAATTATTCTATATGTAGTCTAGCATGATCATAATTTTAAGATGATTAATTATAATTTTTAGATCTATTTATTTATTATTTTTTAATATTATAAATATTATAATTTAGTCTAAAAAATAGAAAGTAAATTTATTTAATTTATTCATATGAGATATGATAGATGCATGTTTAGACTAGTTGTAGAATAGTTCTACAAATTATCTAGAATAAATTTTAATTTGATTAAATTTAAATCTTATTTTTTAGATATTTATGAGATAATTTAAATCTAAAAATATGCATGATATGATACATGAGATGTATGCAAAACATATTTTTAGTTAGATCAATTCTTATATATGTGATATATGATGTAGATCTAACTAGTTTTGTAGATTTATTATATTTCTAATTAAGGCATTCTCCTTGGCCGTCTGATCATAAGAATAAAGTAGGATTTAAAGGCTCTCTCCTCTCATTCGATAGAAAGTTCTTATGGTGTGTAGGGGTGCTGCGCATTCATCCTTAATTAAAAATCAAAAACTTACTTTCTGCAAAAACCTAGATCCTGAAATCCTAGGAATTTTATTTACATGATTTGTTTATGAACCCTAAACTTAATTAAGAATTAAGATTATAAAATATTAATTAGGTCTAAAATTGAGAATTTTCAGATCTAAGACATATTCATAAAATTGGGTTCGAGCTTGGGTAGCTCAATTAGGTCTAAGCGGTTGATCAAACCGAATCAAGAGTTGGTTAGATGGGATCAATAGTGCTTAAATTGACCAGCCTAATAGGATTAAGTCTGGGTCAAGATCGAGTCACATGAGTGAACGATCAAGCTTAAGACCTAATTAGGCTCAGTGGTTAGAGTCTTGGATTGTAGGCTAACCCGATTGGTTCTGACTCAACAATTTGGTGTCTAAGGTAAGTTTGGCAAATACGACCGACTATTTTTTAATTGAGAGCTACTCGACTCAAATGCATTCTTATCGAGTTAATGGCATATCCCTTCCACCGGTCTCACTTACCTAGCCATATTTGTTGGCTTAATACTGATCTAAGGTGGCTAATAATCCGAGCTAACCCATGCCACTAGGTTAGTCATAATAGTTATGGCTATGCCAAGTCAAGTTTAAAGAGACCTAAATCAAATCTTCCTAAGAAAAGATTATGTCTAAGATCTTCCACCATTGTAGATATGTAGGCCCTTCCTAGGATTGATTGTTCTCGGCTGATCACAGTGGTTCAGTTGCACCAGAAAGATGCAACCATGTCTATTAGGCATTGGATGCTATGGGCTGGAGGATGGATTGGGCTCAATATTTCGAATATGGTGAGAGATCCAATTAGAAATCCAATCTATGCAAATGGTGGGTCTGACTTAACTAAGAAGTGGATCAATATTTCAGGCATGGTGAGATTCATGAATTAGAGACCAAGTTTGGGTGCACCATGATTAGAGAATCATTGAACAAGAGTTGTTCACTCATTGGCTAACCCATCACCAATAACTGTTAGGTGAGATGATGAGTCTATTGGTGGGACTGCACCACCCACTAGAAATCAATAATCATGAAGATTTTTGCATCTCTACCAAGGAAGTGTAGGGATCTAAGAAAATACTGAAAGCTAATTTGTTTAAAAATTAAAATCCTAAATAAATTGGTTAAGTCTTAATTATAAAATCTAATTAGAAACTTTAACTCTCTACAGAAAAAAAAAAAAATCTGCGTCCAACCCACTAGCCAGTATCCTAGACACCCAATTACAAGTATTGGCTCTAAAACTTCAAAATCATTTTGGGTTCTAAGAAGTTGACTCATGTATTGAATTAGGATTCCCCCATCTTACCAGCTCGTCCGTCCGTTGAACAGAGAGCATGTCTTGACAAATGGACGGATGAAGACAACAAGGTCAGATACTACATGTTAGGCTCGATGTCTAATGAGCTTCAGCACCAACATGAAAATATCAAGACTGTCCACCAAATGTTGGCTCACCTGCAAGAGTTGTTTGATGAACATGAAGGAAAAAATACTATTTTCTGGATCAGGTTCATTCAGATCTGATTGGATCAAGAGAGATATTTTAAAAAATTTTCTCTTGGATCTAGATCATATCTGAAACTTTTTAGATATGATATTATTGATCTAATAAAAAATAAAATAAAATAAAAAATAAATTAAATCTAATTTAATTTTATCTTATTGCGGGTAATCTGATTACTCTGTGATGATCCTAATGTCTACCAAAGGTTTTGGATCTAGCCAGGCAAGTGCCTGACCTCTATCGATATGAACTCGAGTAGGATCTAGAGATCTCCTCCTTCTTTATCACTTCTCCAAAAGTTAGATTTGGAACTAATTTTAAAGATCTTCAAAACTCCTTACAAAGATGTGAGTTGTCTGTTGCAGCAGTGCTACCTTCTTCCTTTTCCTGTCGCCTTTCTCTTGCTTGGATCGCACCAAACTTATGCCCAAAAATTCTTGGGCATGGATAGGAGAGAGAACACCTGAAGGTAGCATGGAGGAGGGAGAGGGGCAGCCTTGTGGCATGGGTAATGGGTCAAGCTTCTTTGATCTTGGCGCAGACAGGGTTTTTATAGACCCTGTTGCGCCATGTAGTGCCACATCATTCCAGCCAATCACAACCTTCTATGCAATCAGATCTAAATTTGATTGATGAGATGACATCATCTGATCCAATCAGATGAGAGCCCCTCTGAATCATCCTTAGGTGGTGCCATGACTGATCAAAGAAGAGTCTTTGGTGCCACTTAAGTTGAATACATGAAGCAACCTGGAGTCCCATCTGTATGGGGCTCCAGGCATCATTATCTTTGGTTGCATGCCTCCCTAGGCATGCACCCCCTCACCTTCCTCCTTTTAGCAGGGGTACAAAGCCCCAACTTCTCTTCTATGGGTGCATGACACATGGGCAGATATCTAAGTGTCAAAGGTCAATGTTTGACCAAATATCCAAAACAGGATTTAGCAGATGATGGAAAATGGTAGGTGTTGTCTCAAATTCATCTCATAAATTAAGACAACCCTTTTCTGACCTAGACAAGCTCAAGTCAAACCATGTAAAGGTACCTTAGTGAGCCCAAACACATTTGGCTCGGTCGAGATAAACTTTAATGATAATTAAAGGAGAACATTAGGCTCAATCGTGTGCTAGCATGATTTTCTTGAATCTAATTGAATCTAATTTAAATCAATTGAACTGGGTTAGTCCAATTGATGATAACCAAATCAAAACTCTTATTTGTATAATCCTGTTAGGTTCAGTTCCGTATGATAATAAGATATGTCACGATCTTTATTATCGACATCATCGAAACACCTTTCGATGTATCAGAACTTTTCTGATTCATACAACTAATATGATTGATCATCTAAATCATTCTAATTGCTCTCAAAATCCACCAGTGACACCTAGCAACATATGGTGGCAATCCATCAGAACTAAAAATGAACCTCTCGGTGCAATTACCTTTGTGATTAAGTTCTTCTATCTTGAGCCTTGACTGGATTGGGGTTAAGGTAATCTCATCAAACCCTAATATCCATCATATGATTAATCATTCAATTTAAGTCCAATGTGAAAATCTTAATAAAAACTCTTTCTATTATTTTACTCTACCATGGCCATTGGCTTATGGACTTGATTCTCATGATCATCATAGGGCTACTCTTCATCTACCGAGGTAGATAGATCCTCTATTGGTGCAATCCAATTCCTACAATGAACATGCTATAGCCAATATACACCTCAGAGTTCCGAATGGCTAGGAGATCGAGTCATGATATAGTCAAACTATAACACCCTCAAGGTGAACTACGATGTACCTTTGGTCAAAGAACCAGACACACCACTGCAGCTTCGAGCCAGTCACAATGAGAAGGTAGACTTCCTTATGACTGCTTGAGGTGGTCACGCTCAGTGCCCTCATTCTCTAACGAGTACCTATACTCTCGCTCTGGTGTCTCTACACCATAAACTCAAGACTCATCTACTATAAAGAAGCGATTGTACACTAACCTTCCAGATCAATCACCATCCTCAAGATGATCCTATGGTCAGGAGCTTTTTATGAGTTAATAATGAAAATTCATGTCTTAAGTTTTCAACTCTTGAAAATAAGAACTATCATTGCCATTAACTCAAGGGATGTATCACAAACACTATTAAATACACATTATGATAGAAAATAATCTATTTTATTATTTATAGTCAAAATTATAATTTTGCCCTTAGATGTGTATTACAAGTGTTAGCCAATTCTAGCTTCTAGGACACACATATCTAACAAACTCCCACTTGACTTAAAGCCAATTGGCTACAAATCTAAGTCACATCTTCTCAAGATGGGTTTTGATCTTCTGCTAACCCAACAGCTTTGTAAGTGGATCTGCTGCATTATCTGCGAAGTCGACTCTCTTGACCTCGACGTAATCTTTCTCAAGATAATCACGGATGAGGTGGTATCGCCGCTCGATGTGCTTGAATTTTTGGTGAGACCTCGGCTCCTTAGCAAGGGCTATGGTTCCATTATTATCGCAACACAGAGGAATGGTATCTGATGGCATCACTCGAATCTTCGCGGTGAATTTTTTGCACCAGAATGCCTCCTTCGTAGCTTCTGATGTAGCGATATATTCTGCTTGCATGATGGAATCTGCTATTACTATCTATTTGGAACTCTACCAACTGACAGCACCATCATTACACACAAATAGATTCCCAAATGTTGACTTTCGATCATCTATATTGGACATAAAATCCAAATTTGTATACCCTTGGACTTTGAGTTCTCCATTACCAAAAACCAAGAACATATCCTTAGTTCTTCTCAAGTACTTAAGGATACATTTCACAAAAGTCCAGTGTCCTTTACCTGGATTCGACTAATATTTGCTTGTGACACTCACAGCATGAGCTATATCAAGTCGTGTACATAACATGGCATACATGAGGCTTCCTATTGCAGAAGCATAAGGGATCTTGCTCATGTATTCAATCTCCTCTGGTGTGTTGGGACACATTTTCTTGGAGAGATGAATGCCATGTCTGAAGGGTACCAATCCCCTCTTGGAGTTTTTCATGCTAAACCTCTTTAGCACTTCCTCTATGTACATCTTCTATGAAAGACCTAGCATCCTATTCGATTTATCTCTATAGACTTTGATTCCAAGAATGGAGGATGCTTCTCTTAGATCTTTCATGGAGAATTCTTTAGATAACCATATTTTAACTATGGTCAATATAGGAATATCATTTTCAATAAGGAGAATATCATCCATGTAGTACGAGAAAGATAATAGCATGCCCACTGATCTTTCTAAAAATACATGGTTCCTCCACATTCTTGAAGAAACCAAATAATTTGATCACATCATTAAAATGAGTATTCCAGCTCCGAGATGCTTACTTAAGTCTATGTATGGACCTTTGCAGCTTGCATACTTTATGATCGGTATCATTGGATGTGAAACCAAGCGGGTATTCCATATAGATATTTTCCTTAAGATATCCATTTGAGCATGCCATTTTCACATCTATTTGTCATATTTCATAATTGAAATAGGCTGTAATAGCAAGCAATGTGTGAATGGATTTAAGCATGGCTACTGACGAAAAGGTATCCTGATAGTCAATGCCTTCACGCTGTCTATAACCTTTTACCACTAATCTAGCTTTGAATGTCTCTATATTTCCATCTGCACCAATCTTTCTCTTATACATCCATTTACACCCAATAGGTACTATACCTTCTGGTAGATCTACCAAGGTCCAGACTTAGTTTGAGTGCATCGAGTCAATTTCTGACTTCATTGCCTCTAACAATTTCTCAAAGTCAATATCTGATATCGCCTCATTATAGGTTTTGGGATCACCAACATGAACTCCATTACCTATGAGGAATATTTTCTTTACTTCCTCTGAAATAGTACCTAAGTACCTCTCAGGGGGATGAAAAATTCTTTCCGATCTACGTGGTGGAGGAGGTAGTGATTGTATTTGTTAGATATATGTGCCCTAGAAGCTAGAATTGACTGACACTTGTAATACACTTCTAGGGGCAAAATTATAATTTTGACTAATATCAAAAAAATGGGTTATTTTCTATCATATATGTATATTTAGTGTCTGTGATACATCCTTTGAGTTAATGGTAATAATAATTCATATTTTCAAGAGTTGAAAATTTAAGACATGAATAATCATTATTAACTTATAAAATGCTTCGGACCATAGGATCATGAGGATGGTGATTTGATTTTGGTTTGTATAATTTTTGATGAGTCTTGAATCTAATGGTGTGGAGACACCGAAGTGAGAGTACAGATACTCGTTAGAGAATGAGGGCATTGAGCGTGACCATCTCGAGTAGTCATTAAGGAGTCTACCTTCTCGTCAATGACTGACTCAATGCTGCAGTAGTGTGTCTGATTCTTTGATCTGAGATGCATCGACAGTTCACCTTAAGGGTGTTATAGTTTGACTACACCATTACTCAATCTTCTAGCCATATGGAACCCTGAGGTGTATGTTGGCTATCGCATGTTCATTGTTGGAACTAGATAGCATCAAGATGGAATCTATCTACCTTGATGGTAGAGGAGCAACCCTATGATGATCATGAGAATCAAGTCCAGAAGTCCATGGCCATGGCAGAGTGAAATAATAGAAAGAGTTTCTATTTAGCTTTTCACATTAGACTTGAATCGAATGATTACATCATATGATAGAGACTAAGGTTTGACAAGTTCACCTTAACCCTAATCTGATCGGGGCTCAAGATAGAAGAACATAATCACATAGGTAGCTGCACCAAGAGGTTCACATTCAGCTCTGATGGGTTGCCACTATATACTGCTAGGTGTCATTGATGGATTTTGGGAGCAATTAGAATGATTTAAATGATCAATTATTCTAGTTGTTCGAATCAGAAGAGTTCTGATCCATCGAAAGGAGTTTCGATAATGTCGATGATAGAGATCATGACATATCCCATTACCATACAGAAATGAACCTAAATGGGTCACACAAATAAGAATTTGAATCTGGTGATCATCAATTGAACTGATCCAGTTCAATTGATCTGAATGAGATTCAATTAGGTTCAAGAAAATCGTGCTAACACTCGATTGAACCTAACATTCTTCTTTTACTATCATAAATAGTTGTCCTGACTGAGCCAAAGGAGTTTGTGCTCATTTAGAGGCCTTCACTTTGTCTGACTGGAGTTTGTCTAAGTCAAAAAAGGTTGTCTTATTTTGTAAGATATTACCTGCCATTTTTGATCACCTGCCATTTCTCATCCTTTGACTTTGGTCAAAAGGTGACCTTTGACTAATCAAATATTGACCATTGACACTTTGACTTTTATCCATGTGTCATGAACCTATTGGAGGGCTGGTGGGGGCTTATCCCCCTGCTAGAACCTGGCAAGGACGAGGGTGCATGCCACCCTTGGCATGTGCCCAAGCTGGAGGCGCCCATGAGTCCCTGTTGGACAGGGACTCCATCTCCTTTTTGGATTCTGATTAAAGTTCTCCTAAGAACCAACTTTGACTGGTCTTAGGTGCCCTCTAAGGAGGAATCTAGGGGACTCTATTCCCACCAATCAAATTTAGATCTGATTTCATAAAGGGTTGTAATTAGTTGAGAAGAAGAGGAGTTGGATCATGCTTAGTCTATAAATAAGACCCTGCGCCCAACTCAAATTAAGATTGGAAATAACAATTCTCCATGCCCCAAGGCTGCCTCTCCCCTCCTCCACCAAGCCAAACCCACCTTCTCCCTCTCCTCTCCATGTTCAAAAGTGTTTTGGACCTTGGTTGGTGCAATCCAAATGAGAGAAAAGTGATTGAAAGCTAGAAGGCTGCGCTGCTGCAAAGGACAACTGCTGATCTTCAAAAGAAGTTTTGAAGATCCTCCAGATTAGATCCAGATCAAATTTTTGGAGATGTGATAGAGAAGAAGAGAATCTCTATATCCAACCTGAGTGGATACCGATAGAGGTCAGGCACTTGCATGGCTAGATCCAGAACCTTCCGCTGCTCACAAGATCATCATCCAATAATAGGATTACCCACTTCAAGGTAAATTAAATTTGATTTAATTTATATAATTTTGTTTTAATTATTAAAATAATAAAAATTAGATTTGAAACATATCAGATTTAATCTAGATTAAAGAAAAAAATTTTTAAAATATATCATTTGATCTGATCTGATCTGAACGAACCTAATCCAGAAAATCAGGATTTTCCTTCAACTGGTATCAGAGCCAAGGTTCTAAAAGTGTTTAGATCTAATTTTAAATTTATTTTAATTAGAAAATAAATAATTTTAGATGTCACATGAGATGTGATCAGATCTGAAATTAGAGAAAATTAAAATTAAATGATTTGGATCTAAGATTAGAAAATATGCATGACTAGTTCTAAAATAGAATAGTTCTATAGAATAGTCTAGTATGCTTTCAATTTAATTTGATTAAATCATATTTTAGATCTATTTATTTACTATTTTTTGATATTATAATTATTATAATAATATCAAAAAAATAGTAAATAAAAATTATTTAATTTTAAATATCATATGAGATATGATTGATGCATATCTAGACTAGTTGTAGAATAGTTCTACATAGTTGTCTAGATTAGAATTTATTTTGATTAGATTAATTTAAATTTATTTTTTTAGATTATTATGAGATAATTTAAATCTAAAAATATGCATGATTTGATACATGAGATGTATGCAAAATATGCCATGACTAGATCGAATTTGTATATGAGATATATGATATAGATCTAAAACTGTTTTGTAGTATTGCATGTTCCTGATTAAGGTGTTCCTCTTGGCCGTCTGGTCATAAGAATGAAGAAGGATTTAAAGGCCCTCTCCTCCCATATGATGGGGCATTCTTATGACTTGTAGGGGTGCTGCGCGTTCGTCCTTAATCAGAAACCCAAAACTTACTTTTTGCAAAACCCTAGATCCTGAAACCCTAGGATTTATTGTGCATATTTTGTTTATGAACCCTACTTAATTAAAAATTAATATTATGGAATATTAATTAGATCTAAAATTGAGAATTTTAGATCTAAGACATATTCATTATACTGGGTTCAGGCTTGGGTAGCTCAATTAGGTCTAAGCGGTTGATCAAACCGAATAAAGAGTTGGTTAGAGGGGATCAACAATGCTTAAATTGACCAGCCTAATAGGATTAAGTCTGGGTCAAGATCGAGTCACGATCAAGCAAGACCAAATGAGGCTCAGAAGTTAGAATCTAGATTGTAGGCTAACCCAATTGGTTCTGACTCAATAATTTGGTGTCTAAGGTAAGTTTGGCACATACGACCGACTGATTTTTAATTGGAAGCTACTCGATCTGAATGCATTCTTGTATGAGTTAATGGCATATTCTTCCACCGGTCCACTTTACCTGGCCATATCTATTGACATAGTTCTGATCTGAGGTGGTCAATAATTCGAGCTAACCCATGCCACTAGGTTAGTCATAATTATTATGACTATGACAAGTCTAGTTTAATGAGACCTGAATCAATTCTCCCTAAGAAAAGATTAAGTCTGAGGTCTTCCACCATTGTAGATATGCGGGCCCTTCCTGGGGTTGATTATTCTCGACTGGATATAGTGGCTCAGTTGCATCGGAAAGATACAACCATGTCTATTAGGCATTGGATGCTATGGGCTGGAGGATGAGTTGGGCTCAATATTTCGAATACGATGAGAAACTCAATTAGAAATTCAGTCTGTGCAAATGGTGGGTCTGACTTAACTAAGGAGTGGATCAATATTTCAGATACAGTGAGATTCATGAATTAGAGACCATGTTTGGTTGCACCATAATTAGAGAATCATTGAACAAGAGTTGTTCACTCATTGGCTAACCCATCACCAATAACTGTTAGATGAGGTGATGAGTCAGTTGATGAGACTGCACCATCCACTAAAAATCATTAATCGTGGAGATTTTCACATCTCTACAGAGGGAGTGTAGGGATTCGAGAAAATAGTGGGAGCTAATTTGTTTAAAAATAAAATTCCTAAACAAATTGGTCAAGTCATAATTACAGTATCTAACTAAAATCTTTGACTCTCTAAAGGAAAATATTTGTGTCCAACCCATTAGCACGTATCCTGGACACACATAGACAGACCGGATCCAATTATAAAGATTGGCTCAGGAACTACAAAATCGTTTTGGATTCTGAGAAGTTAATCCATGTATTGGACCAGGATCCTCCCACCTTACCAACTCGTCCATCCACTGAACAGAGAGCGTCTCTGAAAAAATGGATAGACAAAGATAATAAGGCCAGATATTATATGCTGGGCTCAATGCCTGATGAGCTCTAGCACCAACATGAAGATTTCGGAACTGCTCGCCAAATATTGGCTCACCTGCAGGAGATGTTTGGTGAACAGAGTCGCGCAGCCAAGTATCAAGTCATGAAATGACTTTTTAAGACTAAGATGAATGATGGGCAGTCAGTCCAAGATCACTGTCTGATGATGATCAAGACAGAGGAAGCGTTGAGAAGCTCGGTGTGAAGTTAGACTTGGATCTTGCAGAGCGATATTATATCTGCAATCTTGACTGATTAATATGGGTATAGTTCATCATGAATTACCAATGAATATAAACTTCAAAATTCTTGGCCGAATTAATGAATATGCTGGTCATCGCTGAGCTTTATGTAAAGTTCTAAAGGCTCTTTTCTATGGAACGAACTTCTTCCAAAAGAAAGTATTATGAAAAGAAAAAGAAGTCTGCAAAAAGGCAGAGATGGAAGAACAAGAAGAAGAAGGCAGAGCAAAGAAAATCGAGCTGATGTCAAAGAAAGTGTTTCCATTGCAATAACGCTTGGAAGCAGAACTGTCCACTACCTGGGCCACCTAAAGAACAAAAGGAAGGTCCTTCTGGAGTATATGCTCAGTTATTGAGTCTAACCTTACAATTTCTTCTCATTCCAGTTGGGTGCTTTGACTTGGTTCTAATGCTCATCTGTGCACTTCCATGTAGGATCTTGAGGATAGCAGAAGGCTGAGGGATGGAGACCTGATCCTACACGTTGGTAATGGAGCAAGAGTTGCTACAGTTGCCGTAGGAACATACCCTCTTCGATTACCATCTGGTTTAAACTTAGAATGACTTTTATATGTGCCTGGCAGCAGTAGGATATTTAATTTTTGTTTCATGCTTAGCACAAGAAGGTAGGTTGATTACCTTCTTAAGGACCATTGTAACATTCTTTATGAAGAAATAAAATTGCAAATGGTTTCTTATTAATTGATCTTTATCAGCTCATATTGATGTAAACTATTCTAACTATCGAGGCAAAAATGTGAATGCAAATGACCTAGGGATAGCCAGGTAACGATAAATATCTATGGCACCTTAGATTAGTCATATAGGCAAAAGAAGGGTCAACAAATTGGAGAAAAATGGGGTATTGAGTCCATTGACTTCAAGTCATATCCAACTTTGAATCTGTCTTCAAGGCAAAATGACTAAATCCTTTTGTTGGACATGGGAGGGCCATAGATCTGCCTTGCCCTAGTACATATAGATGTGTATGGCCCATTTATGTGCCAGTAGAGGCAATTTTTCTTTATTATCTTATTCGATGATTTATCTAGGTGATGGGTATGTGATATCTTATGAGACACAAGTCTGAAGCTTTTGAAAATGTTTCAAAGAATTCAGACATGAAGTAGAAAAACAACTGAAAACCCATTAAGATTCTTGATAGATCGAGGAGGTGAAATACCTTAGCCAGGAATTCTTAGACTCGTATTTAGGCATAGTCTCTCATGGAGTCCACCAGGAACACCTCAACTCCAATGGGTTTCAGAATGTGAGAAATTGGATCTAATTGACTATGAGTCGTGAATGGATCAGCATCACCAGACTTCTCTGATTTTTTTGAACATTCATTGTTAAGTTTCAATTTATCTACTGAATAGGTTTCCCTCTAGACGTTCCTACCACACCATATGAGTAGGCATGGTGAAGAAACCAAGTGCTGAGTCATCTCAGAATTGGGTTGTCCGCTGCATGTCAAAAGACAACAAGCAGACAAGTTAGAATTTAAGTCTTTAGAGATGATTAAGGATATCCTAAGGAGATTAGGATACTATTTCTACATTTAGAACACCACAATGTGATTGTGAGTCGACATGCCATCTTTCTTTGAAAAATAGTTTATTCAGATGGAGCAGCATTGGAAAGAGATTTAGCTTGATGAGAAAGTCTACAAGATACAATGAGCTAAGGAGCAATTGGAACCAAATCAGGTTGAGCCAATAAGAACCTACCCTCCTCCACCTTGTAGACGGAAAGAGTTTCCCCATCCCCCTGACAAGATACTTAGGTATTATTATTTAGGGAAGTAGGGAAATGTTCCTCATAGATAATGATGCTCATGGTGATGATCCCAAACCTACAACGAGACGATATCAGATATCGACTCCGATAAATGGCTAGAGGCAATGCAGTCAGAAATTGACCGATGCACTTGAAACCAAGTCTGGACCTTGGTATAATCCACAGAACGTATAGTACCATTTGGTGTATAATGGATCTTCAAGAAAGATTGTGCAGATGAAAAGTGGAGGACATTCAAGGCTAGACTAGTGGCAAAAGGTTATAGTCAACGCGAAAGCATTGACATCAGGATACCTTTTCCCCAGTGGCTATGCTAAAATTCATCCGCACATTGCTTGCGTTGCAGCTATTCGATTATGAGAATATGACAAATGGATGTAAGAATGGCATTCTTGAATGGATATCTTAAGGAAGATATCTATATGGAACAGTCGCTAGGTTTCACATCCAGTGATACTGATCACAAGGTTTGCAAGCTGCACAAGTTCATATATAGACTTAAGCAAGCATCTCAGAGCTGGAACACTCATTTCAATGAGTTGATCAAAATGTTTGGTTCATCAAAAAATGAAGAGAGCTATGTGTCCCTCAAAAAGGTCAATGGACACTGTTGTCTTCCTCGTATTGTACGTAGATGTACGTCCTCCTTATTGGGAATGATATTCCCATGATGACAACAGTCAAATTATGGTTGTCCAAGGAATTCTCCATGAAAGACCTAGGTGAAGCATCCTTTACTCTAGGAATTAAGGTCTATAGGGATAGACCGAATAGGATGCTAGGACTTTCACAGAAGATGTATATAGAGGAAGTACTAAAGAGGTTTAGTATGGAAAACTCTAAGAGGGGATTAATACACTTCAGACATGGTATTCATCTTTCGAAGAAGATGTGCCCTAGCACACCTAAGGAAATAGAAGCGATGAGCAAGATCCCTTATGCTTCTGCAATAGGGAGTCTCATGTATGCCATGCTATATACACGACCTGATATAGCCCATGCTGTGAGTGTCACAAGCAGATATCAGTCAAATCTAGGTGAAATGTATCCTTAAGTACTTGAGAAGAACTAAGGATATGATGTTGGTCTTTGGTAATGGAGAACTCCAAGTCCAGGGATACATAGACTCGGATTTTATATCCGATATAGATGATCGAAAGTCAACATCTGGGAGTCTGTGTGTTGCAATGGTGGGCTGTCAGCTGAAAGAGTTCCAGCAAAACTATGATAGCAGATTCCACCATGGAAGCAGAATATATCGCTGCATCAGAGGCTGCGAAGGAAGCATTCTGGTATAAGAAGTTTGCTGTAAAAATTAGAGTAATGCCATCAGATGCCATTCCTCTATACTGCGATAATAATGGTGCCATAGCCCTTGCTAAGGAGCCGAGGTCACACCAAAAATTCAAGCACATTGAGCGACGATACCACCTCATCCGTGATTACCTCGAGAAGGGTTACGTCGAGGTCAAGAGAGTTGACTCCACGACAATGTGGTAGACCCACTTACAAAGCCATTGGGGCCAGCAGAAGATCGAAGCCCACCTTGAGAAGATGGGACTTAGACTTGAAGGCAATTGGCTTTAGGACAAGTGGAAGATTGTTAGATATATGTGCCCTAGAAGCTAGAATTGGCTGACACTTGTAATACACTTCTAGGGGCAAAATTATAATTTTGACTAATATCAGTAAAATGGGTTATTTTCTATCACATATGTTGTATTTAGTGTCTGTGATACATCCTTTGAGTTAATGTAATGATAATTAAATTTTTAAGAGTTGAAATTTAAGACATGAATAATCATATTAACTCATAAAATCTCCCGACCATAGGATCATCATGAGGATGGTGATTGATCCAAGGGTTGTGTACAATTGCTTCTCTTTAGTAGATGAGTCTTGAGTCTACGGTGTGGAGACACCAGAGGAGAGTACGGTATCATTAGAGAATGAGGGCACTGAGCGTGACCATCTCGAGTAGTCATTAGGGGAGTTACCTTGCTATCAATGACGACTCGATGCTGTAGTAGTATGTCTGGTTTTTTGACCTAGATGCATCGGTTAGTTATCTTGAGGGTGTTTATAGTTTGACTACACCATTACTCGATCTCCTGCCATTATGGAACCTTGAGTGGTATGTCGGCTATAGCAATGTTCATTGTAGGAACTAGATGCATCAAGATGGAATCTATCTACCTCGGTGGAGAGAGGCAGCACTATTGAAGATCATGAGAATCAAGTCTAGAAGTCCATGGCCATGGCAGAGTGAAATAATAGAAAGAGTTTCTACTTAGCTTTTCATATCAGACTTGAATCGAATGATTACATCATATGACAGAGACTAGGGTTTGACGAGTTCACCTTAACCCTAATCTGATCGAAGCTCAAGATAGAAGAACTTAATCACACAGGTAGCCACACCAAGAGGTTCGCATTCAGCTCTGATGGGTTGCCACCATATACTGCTAGGTGTCACTGGTGGATTTTGGGAGCAATTAGAATGATTTAGATGATCGATCATTCTAGCTGTTCGAATCAGAAGAGTTCTGATCCATCGAAAGGAGTTTCGATGATGCCGATGATAGAGATCATGACATATTCCATTACCTAATTGGGTCACACAAATAAGGATTTGAATCTGGTGATCATCAATTAAACTAATCCAATCCAATTGATCTGAATGAGATTCAATTAGGTTCAAGAAAATCATGCTAACACTTGATTGAACCTAACGTTCTTCTTTTACTATCATAAATAGTTGTCCTGACTGAGCCAAAGGAATTTGTGCTCATTTAGAGGCCTTCACTTTGTCAGACTGGAGCTTGTCCAAGTTAGAAAAGGTTGTCTTATTTTGTAAAATATTACCTACCATTTTTGGTCACCTGCCATTTCTCGTCCTTTGACTTTGGTCAAAAGTTGACCTTGATTGGTCAAATATGATCCATTGACATTTTGACTTTTGTACACATGTCATGCACCTATTGGAGGGCTGGTGGGGGCTTGTCCCCCTACCAAAACTTGGCAAGGAGGAGGGCGCATGCCACCCTTGGTGTGTGCCCAAGCTGGAGGCGCCCAGGAGTCCCTGTTGGATAGGGACTCCATCTCCTTTTTGGATTTCGATTGGAGTTCTCCTAAGAATCAACTTTGACTAGTCTTAGGCGCCCTCTAAGGAGGAATCCAGGGGACTCTATTCCCACCAATCAGATTTAGATCTGATTACACAAAGGGTTGTGTTTGGTTGGGAAGAAGAGGAGTTGGATCATGCTTAGTCTATAAATAAGACCCTGCGCCCAACTCAAATTAAGATTGAAAATAACAATTCTCCATGCCGCAAGGTTGCCTCTCCCCTCCTCTACACCAAACCCACCTTCTCCCTCTCCTCTCCATGTCCAAGAGTATTTTGGACCTTGGTTGGTGCAATCCAGACGAGAGAAAAGCAACTGAAAGCTAGAAGGCTACGCTGCTCCAAAGGACAACTGCTGATCTTCAAAAGGAGTTTTGAAGATCCTCCAGATCAGATCCAGATCTAATTTTTGGAGACATGATAGAGAAGAAGAGGATCTCTAGATCCAGCCTGAGTGGATACCTATAGAGACTAGGTACTTGCGTGGCTAGATCTAGAACCTTCTGCTGCTCACAAGATTATCATCGGGTAATAGGATAACCCACATCAAGGTAAATTAAATTTGATTTAATTTATCTAATTTTATTTTAATTATTAAAATAATAAGAATTAGATCTAAAATATCCCAAATCTGATCCAGATCAAAGAAAAAAATTTTTAAAATATATCTCTTGATCTGATCAGATTTGAATGAACCTGGTCCGGCAAATTAGGATTTTTCTTTAGTATTGGCTCAACCTGATTTGGTTCCAAAGGATCCTTAGCTCTTTGCTCTTGGGAGACTTTCTCGTCTAGCTTGATCTACTTTCCAATGCCACCATCTTGAATAAACTAGTTTTCAA
Source organism: Cocos nucifera (assembly GCA_006176705.1). NCBI lineage: Eukaryota > Viridiplantae > Streptophyta > Magnoliopsida > Arecales > Arecaceae > Cocos > Cocos nucifera. Next base: position 114,284 of record QRFJ01001811.1, on the reverse strand, counting down.
GAAAGATGGCATGCCGATTCACAATCACATTGTGATCTTCTGAAATGTAGAAATAATATCCTAATGACTCTATAGGATATCCTATAAATCGAGCTCTAAAGGACCTTAAGTCTAACTTGTCCGCTTGTTGTCTTTTGGCATGAGCCGGACAACCCCAAATTTTGAGATGACTCAAACTTGATTTCTTACCATGCCATATCTCATATGGTGTGGTAGGAATGGTTTTAGGCAGAACTCTATTCAGTAAATATATAGTAGTTAACAAACTGTATCCCCAAAGAAAATTAGGAGGGTCTGTGAAGTCCATCATGGATCGGACCATATCTAATAGGGTCCAGTTCCTCCATTCTAAAATCTCATAGAGTTGAGATATTTCAGGTGGAGTCCATTGAGAGATTATGCCATTCTGCTTGAGATAGTTCAGAAATTCCTGACTAAGATATTTACCTCCTCGATCTAATTGAAGAATCTTAATGGGTTTTTCCATTTGCCTTTCTACTTCATGTCTGAATTCCTTGAACTTTTCAAAAGCTTCAGACTTGTGTCTCATAAGATACACGTATCCATACCGAGATAGATCATCGATAAAGATTATGAAGTAGGCAAAGTTGCCTTTAGCCGACACATCGAATGGGCCACACATATCAGTATGTACTAGGGCAAGTAGTTCCGTGGCCTTTTTCCCATGTCCCACAAAAGAAAGTTTAGTCATTTTGCCATGAAGACATGATTCACAAATTGGATATGACTCGAAAGTCAATGGACTCAACAGTCCAATTTTCTCTAATTTGTTAACCCTATCTTCTGCTATATGACTTAGTCTAAGGTGCCATACATACCTATCGTTTGGACTATCCCTGGGTTATTTTGATTTTATGGCATTCATATTTTGCTCGATATTAAAAATAGATACATCAATATGTTACTGGTAAAGACCGTTAATAAGGAAATCATTTGTAATTTTATTTCTTTCATAAAGATTGTTACAATGGTCCTTAAGAAAACTAATTACATAGCCTTCTTATGCTAAGCATGAAACAAAAATCAAATTCCTGTTTGCAGCAGGCACATAATAACAATCCCTAAGTACTAAATCTAAGCCAGATGGTAGTCGAAGAGGGTAAGTTCCCACGGCCACAGTAGCAATCCTTGCTCCATTTCCAACACATAAGATCATCTCACCGTCCCTCAGCCTCCTACTATCCTCAAGATTCTACATGAAAGTGCACAAATGAGCACTAGAATCAGAGTCAAGCACCCAATTAGATGCAGAAAAAATCGTAGAGTTAGATTCAATAACGAGCATACCTCCAGAAGGACCTGCCTCCTTATTATTCTTTAGGGTGGCCAGGTATGTAGGGCAGTTCCGCTTCTAGTGGCCATCGATATTACAATGAAAATACTTTCCTTTGTCAGTGGCCTTCTTCTTCAGCTCTACCTTCTTTTTCTTTCCTCCTTCCACCTTCTACCTTTTCACAGACTTCTTCTTCTTTCAAAAATACTTTCTTTTAGAAGAAGTCTATTTCATAGCAAATACTGAGTCTTTAGAATCTTTCATAGAAAGCTCAGCAGTAACCAGCATGTTCATAAGTTCGACCAGAGTATTTTGAAGTTTATACATATAGTAGTTCATGATGAACTACCCATATGCATCAGTCAAGAATTGTAGAATTATATCATTCTGCAGATCCAGGTCCAACTTCACTTCGAGCTTCTCAAGCTCTTCCAAGTCCTTGATCATCATCAGACAATGATCTTGGACTGACTTTCCATCATGCATTTTAGCCTTGAATAGTCATTTGATGACCTGATATTTGGCTGCGCGACTCTGTTCATCAAACATCTCTTGCAAGTGAGCCAACATTTGGTAGGCAGTCTTGATATCTTCATGTTGGTGCTGAAGCTCATCAGACATCAAGCCCAATATGTAGTATCTAGCCTTATTATCTTCGTCCATCCACTTGTCAAGAGATGCTCTCTATTCAGCGGATGGACGAGCTGGTAAGGTGGGAGGATCCCGGTCCAATATATTAGTTAACTTCTTGGAACTCAAAATAATTTTGAAGTTCCAGAGCCAATTCTTGTAATTGGGTTTGGTCAGTCTATGGATGTCCAGGATACGTGCTAGTGTGTTGGATGCAGACATTTTGCTTTCCTGTAGAGAGTCAAATTTTTTAGTTAGATATTATAATTAAAACTTGACTAATTTATTTAGAAATTTAATTTTTAAATAAATTAGCTTCCACTATTTTCTTGGATCCTTACACTTCCTTTGTAGAAATGCAAAAATCTCCATAATTATAGATTTTTAATAGGTGGTGCAGTCCCTCCAACTGACTCATCACCTCACCTAACAGTTATTGATGATGGATTAGCCAATGAGTGGACAACTCTTGTCCAATGATTCTCTAATCATGGTGCACCCAAACTTGATCTCTAATTCTTGAATATCACCGTACCTAGAATATTGATCCACTCCTTAGTTAAGTCAGACCCACCATTTGCACAGATTGAATTCCTAATTGGGTCTCTCACCATATCCAAAATATTGAGCCCAATTTATCCTCTAGCCCATAGCATCCAATGCCTAATAGATGTGTTACGTCTTTCTGGTGTAACTAAACCACTGTGACCAGTGGAGAACAATCAACCCCGGGAAGGGCCTGCATATCTACAATGGTGGAAGACCTTAGACTTAATCTTTTCTTAGGGAGATTTAATTCAGGTCTCTTTAAACTTGACTTACAATAGCCATAACAATTATGACTAACCTAATGGCATGGGTTAACTCGGATTGTTAACTACCTTAGATCAGGACTGGGTTGACAAATATGATCAGATAAGTGAGATCGGTGGAAGCGATATGTCATTAACTCGACAAGAATGCATTCGAGTCGAGTAGCTTTCAATTAAAAATCAGTCGATTGTATCTGCAAGACTTACCTTAGACACCAAATTGTTGAACCATAATCAATCAGGTTAGCCTACAATCCAGACTCTAACCACTAAGCCTAATTAGATCTTAGCTTGATCGATCACTCATGTGATTTGATCTTGACCCATACTTAATCCTATTAGGCTGGTCAATTTAAACACTCTTGATCCCATCTAACCAACTCTTGATTTAGTTTGATCAACTGCTAGACCTAATTGAGCTACCCAAGCTTGAACCCAATTTTATGAATATATCTTAAATCTAAAATTTTTCAATTTTTAGATTTAACATATTTCATAATCTTAATTCTTAATTAAGTTTAGGGTTCATAAATAAAATATGTAAATAAAATCCTAGGGTTTTAGGATCTAGAATTTTGCAGAAAATAAGTTTTGATTTATGATTAAGGACGAACGCGTAGCATCCCTACACATCATAAGAATACCCCATCAAATGGGAGGAGAGGACATTTAAATATTACTTTATTCTTATGATCAGATGGCCAAGGGGAATGCCTTAATCAGAAATATGAAAACTACAAAACTAGTTAGATCTACATATATATCACATATATAAAATTGATCAAACTTAAAAATATATTTTGCATACATCTTCATGTATCATATCATGCATGTTTCTAGATCTAAATTATCTCATAATCATCTAAAAAATTAAATTTAAATTGATCATATCAAACTAAAATCTATTCTAGATAATTATGTAGAACTATTCTACAACTAGTCTAAACATGCATTCATCATATCTCATATGACCAAAAATTAAAAAACTTTATTTTTTATTTTTTAAATCTTATTATAATATTTATAATATTAAAAAATAGTAAATAAATATATCTAAAAATTATAAGTAATTAAATTAAATTATGATCATGCTAGACTATACATAGAATAATTCTATTCTATAACTAGTCATGCATCTTGTACAACTTAGATCTAAATTATTTAATTTTTTTAATTTTTGATTTCAAATCTAATCACATCTAATGTGACATTTGAAATCATCAAATTATCAGATTAAAATTAAAATAAAATCTCATCTAATGAAAAAATAACCTGGCTCTGATACCAGTTGAAGGGAAAAATACTGTTTCGCAGGTCAGGTTCGTTCAAATCTGATTGGATCAAGAGAGATATTTCAAAAATTTTTCTCTTAGATCCAGATTAGATCTAAGATTTTTTAGATCTAATATTATTGATCTAATAAGAAAATAAAATAAAATAAAAAATAAATTTAATTTAATTTAATTTTATCTTATTGTGGGTAATCTGATTACCCTATGATGATCCTGATGTCTGTCTGAGGTTCTGGATCTAGCCATGTAAGTGCCTAGCCTCTACTAGTATCCACTTGGGTAGGATCTGGAGATCTCCTCCTTCTTTATCACTTCTCCAAAAATTAGATCTGGATCTGATTTTGAAGATCTACAAAACTTCTTTCGAAGATGTGAGTTATATCTTGTAGCAATGCTACCTTCTTCCTTTTCCTATCGCCTTTCTCTTGCTTGGATCACACCAAACTTGTGCCCAAAAATTCTTGGGTGTAGACAGGAGAGAGAACACCTAAAGGTGGCATAGAGGAGGGAGAGAGATAGCCTTATGGCATGGGTAATGGGTCAAGCTTCTTTGATCTTGGTGCAAACAAGGTTTTTATAGACCCTGTTGCGCCATGCAATGCCACATCATTTCGGCCAATCACGACCTTCTATGTAATCAAAACTAAATCTAATTGATGGGATGACATCATCTGATCTAATTAGATGGAGCCCCTCTGAATCATCCTTAGGTGGCACCAAGACTGGTCAAAGAAGAGTCTTTGGCACCACTTAAGTTGAATACATGAAGCAACCTGGAGTCCCATCTATATGGGGCTCCAAGCGTCATTATCTTTGGGCGCATGCCTCCCTAGGCATGCACCCCCTCCCTTTCCTCCTTTTAGCAGGGGGCTAAAGCCCCAACTTCTCTCCTATGGGTGCATAACACCTGGGCAAATGTTTAAGTGTCAAAGGTCAACGTTTGACCAAATGTCCGAAATAGGATTTAGCAGGTGATGGAAAATGGCAGGTGTTATCTCAAATTCATCTCATAAATTAAGACAATCCTTTTCTAACCTAGACAAGCTCCAGTCAGACCAAGTAAAGGTACCTTAGTGAGCCCAAATACATTTGGCTCAGTCGAGACAAACTTTAATGATAATTAAAGGAGAACATTAGGCTCAATCGTGTGCTAGCATGATTTTCTTGAACCTAATAGAATCTAATTCAAATCAATTGAATTGGGTTAGTCTAATTGATGATATTCAGATTGAAACCTTTATTTGTGTGATTCAGTTAGGTTCAGTTCCATATGAAAATGAGATATGTCGCAATCTCTATCATCGACATCATCAAAATACCTTTCGATGCATCAAAACTTTTTTGATTCATATAACTAGTATGATTGATCATCTAACTCATTCTAATTGCTCTCAAAATCCACCAGTGACACCTAGCAGCAAATGATGGCAATCCATCAGAATTAGAAAATAACCTCTCGATGCAATTACTGTGTGATTAAGTTCTTCTATCTTGAGCCCCGACTGGATTGGGGTTAAGATAATCTCGTCATATCCTAATATCCGTCATATGATTAATCATTCGATTCAAGTACAATGTGAAAACCTTAATAGAAACTCTTTCTTTTATTTCACTCTGCCATGGCCATGGGCTTATCGACTTGATTCTCATGATCGTCATAGGGCTACTGCTCATCTATCGAGGTAAATAGATCTCCTATTAGTGCAATCCAATTCCTACAATGAACATGCAATAGCCAACATACACCGTAGAATTTTGAATGGCTAGAAGATTGAGTCATGGTGTAGTCAAACTATAACACTCTCAAGTTGAGCTATCGATGCACCTCAGGTCAAAAAATCAGACATACCACTGTAGCTTCGAACCAGTCATCGATGAGAAGGTAGACTTTCCTATGACTGCCCAAGCTGGTTACGCTCAGTGACCTCATTCCCTAACGAGTATCTGTACTCTCGCTCTGGTGTCTCTACACTATAGACTCAAGACTCATCTACTAAAAAGAAATGATTGTACACCAATCTTTCAAATCAATTACCATCCTCATGATGATCCTACGGTCGAAAGCATTTTATGAGTTAATAATAAAAATTTATATCTTAAATTTTTAACTCTTGAAAATAAGAACTATCATTGTCATTAACTCAAGGGATGTATGATAGACACTACTAAATACACACTGTGATAGAAAATAATCTATTTTATTATTTATAGTCAAAATTATAATTTTGTCCTTAGATGTGTATTGTAAGTGTTAGCAAATTCTGGCTTCTAGGACACACATATCTAACAGAATAGAGTCGCATAGCCAAATATCATATCACTAAATGACTGTTTAAGGCTAAAATGCGTGATGGATAGTTAGTCCAAGATCATTGTCTGATGATGATCAAGGACTTGGAAGAGCTTGAGAAGCTCGGAGTGAAGTTAGACCAAGATCTACAGAATGATATAATTCTGCAATCCTTGGCTGATGCATATGGGTAGTTCATCATGAACTACCATATCCATAAACTTCAGAATACTTTGGTCGAGCTTATGAATATGCTGGTTACTGCTGAGCTTTCTATGAAAGTTTCTAAAGGCTTAGTACTTGCTATGGAACGGACTTCTTCCAAGAGAGTCTTTTGAAAAGAAGAAGAAGTCTGTGAAAAGGCAGAAGGTGGAAGGCGAAAAGAAAAAGAAGGCAGAGCTGAAAAAGAAGGCCACTGACAGAGAAAAGTATTTCCATTGTAATACTGACAGCCACTAGAAGTGGAACTGCCCTACATACCTAGCCACCCTGAAGAATAAGGAGACCGATCCTTCTGAAGGTATGCTCGTTATTAAATCTAACATTATGGTTTCTTCTACATCTAGTTGGGTGCTTCACTCTGGTTCTAGTGATCATTTGTGCACTTTTATGCAGAGTCTTGAGGAAAGTAGGAGACTGAGGGATGGTGAGATGATCCTACGCATCAAAAATGGAGCAAGGGTTGCTGCTGTGAACGTAGAAATCTATCCTCTTCGACTACCATCTGGCTTAGATTTAGTACTTAGGGATCGTTATTATGTGTCTGCTGCAAGTAGAAATTTGATTTTTGTTTTATGTTTAGTACAAGAAGGCTATGTAATTAGTTTTCTTAAGGACCATTGTAATATACTTTATGAAAGAACTATAATTATAAGTGGTTTCCTCATTAACGGTCTCTACCAGTTATATATTGATGTATCTATCTTTAATATCGAGCAAAATGTGGATGCCATAAGATCAAAATGACCTAGGAATAGTCCAAATGATAGGTATCTATGGCACCTAAGGCTAGGTCATATAGCAGAAGATAGGGTTAACAAATTAGAGAAAATCAGACTATTGAGTCCGTTGACTTTCGACCCATATTCAATTTGTAAATCATGTTTTCATGGCAAAATGACTAAACTCCCTTTTGTAAGACATGGAGAAAGGGCCACGAAACTACTTGTCCTAGTACATACTGATGTGTGCGGCCCATTTGATGTGTCGATCAGAGGCAACTTTGATTACTTCATAACCTTTACCGATGATTTATCTCAGTATGGGTACGTATATCTTATGAGACATAAGTCTGAAGCCTTTAAAAAGTTCAAGAAATTTAGACATGAAGTTAAAAAGCAAACTAAAAAATTTATTAAGATTCTTCGATCAGATCGAGGAGGTAAATACCTTAGTCGAAAATTTTTAGACTATCTCAAGCAAAATAGCATAGACCTCAATGGACTCCACCTGGAATACCTCAACTCAATAGGATTTTAGAACTAAGAAACTGGACCCTATTAGATATGACTCGATCCATGATGAGCTTCACAGACCTTCCTGATTTTGTTTGAGGACATAGTCTGTTAACTGTTATATATTTACTGAATAGGGTTTCCTCTAAAACCATTCCTACCACACCGTATGAGATATGGCATGGTAAGAAACCAAGTCCGAGTCATCTCAGAATTTGGGATTGTCCGGCTCATGTCAAAAGACAATAAGCGAACAAGTTAAACTATAGGTCCTTTAGTGCTTGATTTATAGGATATCCTAAAGAGTCATTAGGATATTATTTCTATATTCCAGAAGACCACAATGTGATTGTAAGTCAGCATGTCATCTTTCTTGATAAATAGTTTATTCAAAATGGTGGCACTAGAAAGCAGATCAAGCTCGAGGAGAAAGTCTCACAAGAGCAACGAGCTAAGGACCCCATGGAACTAAATCAGGTTAAGCCAATACAATCACTACCTCCTCCACCTCATAGATCAAAAAAGATTTTTCGTCCCCCTGAAAGGTACTTAGGTACTATTTCAGAGGAAGTAGAGAAAATGTTCCTCATAGATAATGGGGTTCGTGGTGATTCCAAAACTTATGACGAGACGATATCAGATATCGACTTCAAAAAATGATTAGAGGCAATGAAGTCAAAAATTGACTCGATGCACTCAAACCAAGTCTGGACCTTGGTAGATCTACTAGAAGGTATAGTACCTATTGGGTGTAAATGGATCTACAAGAGAAAAATTGGTGCAGATAGAAATGTGGAGACATTCAAAGCTAGATTAGTGGCAAAAGGATATAGTCAGCATGAAGGCATTGACTATCAGGATACCATTTTGCCAGTAGCTATGCTAAAATCCATCTGTACATTGCTTGCTGTTGCAGCTTATTTTGATTATGAAATATGGCAAATGGATGCGAAAATGACGTTCTTAAATGGATATCCTGAGGAAGATATCTATATGGAATAGCCGCTAGGTTTCACATTCAGTGATGCTGATCACAAAGTATGCAAGCTGCAAAGGTCCATATATGGACTTAAGCAAGCATCTCAGAGCTAGAATACTCATTTTAATAATGTAATCAAATTATTTGATTTCATCAAGAATGAGAAGGAACCATGTATTTTCAAAAAAATCAGTGGGAGTGCTATTGTCTTCCTCATACTGTACGTGGATGATATCCTCCTTATTGAAAATGATATTCCCATGTTGACCATAGTTAAAATATGGTTATCTAATGAATTCTCCATGAAAAAGCTAGGAGAAGCATCCTTCATTCTAGGAATTAAGGTCTATAGAGATAGACCAAATAGAATGCTAGGTCTTTCACAGAACATGTACATAGAGGAAGTGTTAAAGAGGTTTAGCATGAAAAACTCCAAGAGGGTATTGGGACCCTTCAAACATGGCATTCGTCTCTCCAAGAAAATGTGTCCTAACACATCTGAGGAGATTGAACGTATGAGCAAGATCTCTTATGCTTCAGCAATAGAGAGCCTCATGTATGCCATGTTATGTACACGACCTAATATAGCCCATGCTGTGAGTGTCACGAGCAGATATCAATCAAATTTAGGTGAAGAACATTGAACTTCAGTGAAATGTATCCTTAAGTACTTGAGAAGAACTAAGGATATGTTGTTGGTTTTTGGTAATGGAGAACTCCAAGTCCAGGGGTATACAGACTCAAATTTTATGTCCGATATAGATGATCAAAAGTTAACATCTGAGAGTTTATTTGTATGTAATGATGGTGTTGTCAGTAGAAAGAGTTTCAAGCAGACAGTGATAGCAGATTCCACCATGGAAGTAGAGTATATCGCTGCGTCAGAAGCTATGAAAGAGGCATGCTGGTATAAAAAACTCATCGTAAAGATCGAAGTGATACCATCGGATGCCATTCCTCTATACTGCGGTAATAACGGTGCCATGGCCCTAGCTATGGAGCTGAGATCTCATCAGAAATTTAAGCACATCGAGCGATGATATCACCTCATCCATGATTATCTTGAGAAAGATTACGTCGAGGTCAAGAAAATCGACTCCACAGATAATATGGTAGACCCACTCATAAAGCCGTTAGGCCAACAGAAGATCAAAGCCCATCTTGAAAAGATGGGACTTAGATTTATAGCCAATTGGCTTTAGGTCAAGTGGGAGTTTGTTAGATATGTGTGCCCTAGAAGTCAGATTGGCTGTCACTTATAATACACTTCTAAGGGCAAAATTATAATTTTGACTATAAATAATAAAATAAATTATTTTCTATCATAATATGTATTTGAAAGTGTCTGTGATACATCCCTTGAGTTAATCATAATGATAATTCATATTTTCAAGAGTTGAAAATTTAAGACATGAATTTTCATTATTAACTCATAAAATGCTCCCAACTATAGGATCATCATGGGGATGGTAATTGATCCGAAAGGTTGGTGTATGATCGCTTCATTAGGATAGATGAGTCTTGAGTCTATAGTATAGAGACACCAGAGCGAGAGTATAGATATTCATTAGAGAACGAGGGCACTTAGCGTGACCACCTCGAGCAGTCATGAGGAAGTCTACCTTCTCGTCGATGATCGGCTTAAAGCTGTAGTGATGTATCTTGTTCTTTGACCTAAGGTGCATCGACAGTTCACCTTGAAGGTGTTATAGTTTGACTACACCATAACTCGATCTCCTAACCATTCAAAATCCTGAGGTATATGTTGGCTATAGCATGTTCATTGTAGGAATTGGATTGCACCAATAAAAGATCTATCTACCTCGATAGATAAGGAGCAGCCCTATGATGATCATGAGAATCAAGTCCATAAGCCCATGGCCATGGCAAAGTGAAATAATAGAAAGAGTTTCTATTAGGGTTTTCACATTGGACTTAAATCGAATGATTAATTCATATGATGGAAGCTAGGGTTTGACGCGATCACCTTAACCCTAATCCGATTGGGGCTCAAGATAGAGGAACCTAATCACATAGGTAACTGCACTGAGAGGTTCGCTTTCAATTCTGATGGATTGCCACCATATGCTACTAGATGTCACTGATGAATTTTGGGAGCAATTAGAATGATTTGGATGATCGATCATACTAGTTGTCTGAATCATAAAAGTTTTGATCCATCGAAAAGGTATTTTGATGAAGTCGATGATGGAGATCATGACTTATCCGATTATCATATGAAACTAAACCTAATCGGATCATACAAATAAGAATTTGGATCTGGATATCATCAATTGGACTAATCCAGTTCAATTGATTTGAATAAGATTCAATTAGGTTCAAGAAAATCATGCTAGCACATGATTGAGCCTAATGTTCTCCTTTAACAATCATTAAAGCTTGTCTCGACTGAGCCAAATATATTTGGGCTCACTCAAAAATCTTTACTTAGTCTGACTGAAGCTTGTCCAAGTCAAAAAAGGATTATCTTAATTTATGAGATAAATTTAAGACAGCACCTACCATTTTTCGTCACCTTCTAAATCTTGTCTTTGGACTTTGGCGTGCGCCGCATGAGGATAATGCATGGAGTCCCTTACAGATGGGACTCCAAGTTGCTTCATGAATTTAAATGCTATGGCACCAAGGAGTCCTATTTGACCAGTCTTGGCACCACCTAAGAAGGTTTTTGAGGGACTCTAATCTAATTGGATCAGATGATGTCATCCCATCAATTAGATTTAGATCTGATTGCACAAAGGGTCGTGATTGGCCAAGATGATGTGGCACTGCATGGCACAGTAGGATCTACATAAATTCTATCTACGCTTAGAATTGAGAGCTTCTACTTTAGCCCATGCCATATAGCTCCTCTCCCTCCCTCTCCATGCCATCCTTAGGTCCTCTCTCTCCTCTCCATGCCCTAGGGACTTTGGGCATGAGTTAGGTGCGATCCAAACAAGTGAAAGGCAATAGGAAAGGAAGAAGGCAGCACTGCTGCAAGAGACAACAGTTGATCTTCCAAAGAGTTTTTGAAGATCTTCAACATCAGATCTAGATCTAATTTTTGGATGATAGATTGAGAAGAAGAAGATCTCTAGATCCTGCTCGAGTGGATACCGATAGAGGCTAGATGCTTGCATGGCTACATCCAAAACCTTAGGCAAACATCGAAATCATCACAAGATAATTGAATTATCCAAAATAAAGGTACAATTTAATTTAATTTAATTTAATTTTTATTTTATTTTATTTTATCTGATCAGTAAGATTAGATCTGATTAGAATCTTAGAAAAAAATTTTAAAATATCCCTGTTGATACAATCAGATCTGAACGAATCTGATCCAAAAAAATAAGTTTTTTTCTTCATATTTTACCCCCAACACTTATCATCCTACTCCTAAGTTTGGATTCTGGATGAAGGGAGTACGAAAATCACAATAGTCAAAGTCTTCTGCCAATTTCCTACATATTAAGAAGCAAAATATTTTGGCTTTTTCTGAGTTGGCACTGAAGCTTCTTAGTGCATGAAAGATCCAAAAAGATAGGTTCTTTTAAAAACTCATCTGGCGTGGAGCTCAATGTATGGCGTGATAAATGCCCTGTCAGACGTCAGAAAAGGGCACGACGAGTGGGACACATGGCGGGTCAAAATTGATGGAGGATGATCTACAATCATAACCATTTTGGGCTTCTTCCTATTATTTAAATTCCTCCTCCCTCTTTTGACTTCTCCTTTCTGCTGGTATCTTCTCCCTATTATTCCTTGATTCTTCATCTCCTTTGAATAGTCTGCTATGATCCTTGGCCATCATCATCTTTCTCAACCATTTCTCCTCCTTTCGATCATCTTCCCGTGCTCTTCATCCGCCTTAGGTTAGTTCCTTAATCTTTTACTCTTCACTTCTTTGCTTTTTAGTTGTTGTTTTGGGGTCCTCCTCAGGTTTTCCCTATAGGCTTCACTCTTTTTTCCATCAGAGACTTTGTTGTCTTTTCTTCTTAATTTTTTGGAGATTTTTTTCAAATTTAGTTTGATCTATATGTCTACTGAGAAATCTTGGTCAACTTACTCAGGGAGTGTGAGCCATCTAAGCCTGATGGATCCAACCCATAAGGAAGCCAAGGTCATAGAAGAATCCTATCCCCCTTTCGCTCCTGACACCATTTCTTATGCACTTTGTGCTGCAGACCTTTTCTTGATACAAATTCAGTATGGGATTCCTCCGTAACATGAGCTTGAACTCTTCAAACCAAGTAGCCGAGCTTGCTCTTCACCCCTGAGTTATTTTTGCTTGTATACTGAGGCTCTCCGTGTTGGACTTTAACTTCCAATCCCTCCTTTCATTGTAGCTCTCTTTAGATTCTTGAATATCTCCTTTGCCTCCATGGTGCCGAACTCATTTAGGATCGTCATAGGATTTCTTTCTTTATGCATCATGGCTGAGCTCCGACCTATCATTTCTCTATTCCATAAATACTTCACTTTCTAACATCATCCCACTGCCAAAGATTGATGGTACATGTCCCCTCAGTTTAGTAAGAAGGGGTTACTTAAAGGTACCCCTTCTTCCATTCACAACTAGAAGAGAAAGTTCTTTTACATCTCTTGTCCATCCTTAGACTTAGGGCTTCCTCCCTAGGGATAACTGAGAGATTCAGCTTACTGGGCTTCAGGATTAGAAAAAGAGGATCAAAAATCGATTAGCAAGATTAGGAATTATCGGGCGCCTGCTCTATCTGAGCCAATAAAAGATCAGATCTTATTCAACTTCGGTTTAAGTCCTCTCAACCCAGTAGGTATATTCTTGAATTTCATGAGTCTCTTTCTTATCCCTCTTTCTAATTACGAATTTTTTCTTGTTGTAGAAATAGATGCGGACGAGCTTCTACATCTCTCCAAAGGACTTCGAGCCTACAAAAGGAAGGGTGCCACGATCAGTGAGCCTTCCAAAAGAGTGAAGGTCGACATCATAAGCTCTGCTGCACCCACCGATGCTGCTACTGATGCCCCTGCTACTACCATTGCCACCAAGGCTACAGCGCCTCTGACCTCCATGAATCCCCTGGCTGAAGTCCCCACTTTGGAGCTCCCTACTGAGAGGGTGATGGAGGTGGAGAAGAAGAAGAAGGAGAAGAAGAAATTGGCCGCTGCGAAGGTCCGATGCGGGGCTGCTGCTAGAGGATCCAATTATTCCGATGAGGACCTAGGGGAGAACCCCTTCAATAATAAAGACATCATCAAGAAGCTAGTCGATGGGTGTACCCTACCCGAGGTTATAGATAGGATTATTGAAGCCATCCCCGAGCAGGGCACTTGGAATTCTCTGGAGTCCTTCCTTGAGATAGGTCAACCCATCTCTCTTTCCTTTTGTTCCTTCATTAGCTTATCCATTTCTTCTTCCTTAACACAAGTCACCTAGTCATTTTTATAGATAGGACACTAGTTGATTACCAATATCAAGGTGATGAACCACATGAAATCGAAGGCCGTGAAAGCTAAAGAATATCACAAAGCTAAAGTCGCATGCCTCCTTGAGGAGAAAGCCAAAGTCGATCGTCTACTCAATGAGAGATTGGCTAAGGTTGAAGGGCTTTGACAAACTGCACGAGATGCTGAACAAGCTTCGGCAAGGCCGAAGGAGAAGCTAGCCTCTGAGGTTGAGAAGAGGAGAAAGATGGAGGCCAAAATCGCAGAGAAGGAGCAGCGAACTTTAGACCAGATTGCGGAGGCTAAGGTCCAGGCTGTGTAGGAGTTCAAGGTTTCTATTGAAATGAGGGTCATAAAGATCGAGTTTGTCCAACTATCCTTCTTCAAAGGGTTTGAACTTTGCCAGAAGAATGTGACCAATAAATTTTTTGAGCTCGACATCACCTTCCTGGATGAAGAAGCTTCTGATGATGAGGCCAGGCCTTCTACTACTGCTGTCGATCTCCAGCTAGCAGAGCCTTCATCTACCACTTCTCCTATTACGACTGTCCCTCCCGATGTTGAGGAACTGACTGCATCAAATTTCTTTGCTACTCCACCAGAGGTCCGAGGCCTCTTGTTTTTATACTTTTCTTTTTATTTTTCTTCTTTTCCTTGTACTTGAAAAATATTTGATTAATGGAAGTAAAGCTTTTTCTTTTAGTAGTACATGTGTTGTGATTTTTTCATGTATTAAGTGCAGTCTCCTATTGAAGCCAACTCTTTACCTTAAGGTATACCTTTAAAGGCTACTATTAGAAGGCTGAAAGAAGAAGTTCATCACCTTAGGAGGAAAGTGGAAAATACAGAGGGGGAGCTTAAGAAGTCAAAAAAAAGTTATGCCAAGGCCTCCACCGAAATCAATCATCTCCGCTAATCTTTCAAGTAGTTCTTTAGGGAATATACTACTAAGAAGAACCATCCAAATGAGAAACTCGAGAAAGTTAAGAAGCACACCAGCAAGAAGTCTTGGGTCTTGACCATGAAAATCAGCTCTTTGGAAGTCAAGCTCAGGACGTCTAAGGAAAAGATTCGATTACTAGGAGGGAGCTCGGCTTGGTCTACCAGTCAAGAAGAGTATAGTTGGAACTAGTCTAAGAGATTTTTCAATCTCCAACAGCAGCTATCAGACGTCGAGAGAGCATATGACTCATATCGGATCGACTGGTACAAGCAGATTAATGACTATAGAAAGAAGCTTAGAGCATCGAATACCAAAGTAATGTGACTCAAGAAATTACTGGTGCAGAGGATTGAGGCCCATTCGAGTAGAGAAATGGATGATCTCCTTTCCATATGAAGGATCATGGAAGACTTATCTACAACATATGAAAGGGAAAAAATTGAGCTATAGTAGTTAAGGATCCAGATGGTTTATCAAGAAGATGCCGCCAAAGATGTAGAGGCCGAATCTGCAATTCTTAGAAAGAGGTTGAGAGAGACAGAGGAAGAATCATGCTGATGGGAGAGGATGCTGAGTGTGAGCTTGGTAGCGAGGAAGAGGCTCGAAGAAGAAATAGAAGTCTTGAAACTCTCGCTTATAATGGCTGGAGCTGGTAGCCCGAAGTCCAACACTGAGTAGGACTTTGGTTGCTTTTTTTTTTTTGTAATCGGACTTGACGTCCTATATAATAAACTCTTTCAATCTTAATGAAAGGACATTTCATTTAACTATCTTCGTGTGGAGTTCCTTACTTTGTGCTTATCGCTTGCTTTCCTTCTTCTTTGTTTGTCAATGTTATTTTGAGATCTTTACTCCATATCTTGAACATCTTTCCCCTTCGTTTATAAGCAAGGGTCATCACATTTTATGCTCTTGTCCCTCATATCTTTCATTTTTTGCAATTAAAAGCTTTCGATCTCTCAACAATTACAAGATATTCTAGTTTCGTGTGATCAATTACAGCTTGTGCTTGGATAAGATCTCCTCTCTAAGTAACTTTTACCTGCATCAGGATAAGATTCTCCTCCTATTCCTGACATAGTTGGCTCTTATCCTTGTTAGGATGAGGTTCTCCTCCTATTCCTAACAAGAAAATCAAGGCATAGAAGGGCCATTGAAAGGACCTCTTTCCTTGCCCCTCCATCAAGATGAGGTCCCTTCTTTTTTGATAGGGTTGGCCTTTACCTTTGCTAGGATGAGGTCCTCCTCCTATTTCTAATAAGATTATTGGGGCATGAAAGGATCGTTGAAAGGAGCTCTCCCCTTGCCCCTTCGTCAGGACGTGGTCCTCTTTCTATTTTTGATGGGGTTGGCCTTTACCTTTATTAGGACGAGGTCCTCCTCTTGTCCCTAACAAAATTATTAGTGCATAAAAGGGCCATTGAAAGGGCCTCTCGTCTTGCCCTTCCATCTGGACGAGGGGAGTTGGCTTTTATCTTTGCTAGGATGAGGTCCTCCTCCTATCCCTAACAAAGTTATTAAGATGGGAGAATGGAAGTACCAAGGTGAAGAATGTGAGCTCAGAAGTGGTGCTCTCAAGTCTTGGGAACAAAAGACAGGAGCGAGTCGAAAGAAGAATTAGCCTAAATAGCAAAGTTTAGGAACTTAGCTGGCTCACCCTGAGACTGAGTTGGCAAAGTTGAAAACTGGGCCGGCTCAGTCTAGGACTGGGTCGGCTAGGTCTCAAAATAAAATCCAGACAAAGAGCAGTATTTTTGGGCTATTGGCATGGTGCATAACTAAATCAGCTCAGTCTCAGATTGAGTTGATCCAATCGTAAGTTAGCCAGCTCAGTCAAAAACTGGACCGACTCAATTTTTGCAGATTATTATTTTTTGTATGTGGGTTGTTTGGATTTGAAGAATTTTTCTGTAAGCTTGGGCTTGATCCTTTGTAAAGTATATATACTGAAAATAGATCAAGGTTGTAATGAGGCTGAGATATACTCAATAAAAGCTCTTTTCTTTCAAAAATATCTTTTTATTTTCTTCTCTAATCCTTGAATTGTTTGATCGTGCTTCCGTAGTAATCTCTAAGAGGTTCTTTCTTGTTGCTTGGCTGATCACTGGTAGCCACACCGATCTGTGTGGGAAGAGTGCACATTTCTGACACGCGGTCGAGCTTTACTCGACTTTTCTTTAATTGCAGGTTTGTTGGATTCACTCACCCGCCACTTTTTTGTGGCTTCTTCATCTTTCAATCTAAAGACTTCCTCTACTCGGGCATAGCCTTCAGCCTAGACCAGCATGTCAGCAAACTTTTAGAGGTACTTCTTCTCCAAAGATAAAAGAAGATTGTTCTTCTGGAGGCTGTCCTTCAATGCGATCATAGCAACAGATTGGTCCAGATTTTGGACCTCCAAGACAGCAGCTTGAAGAAATTAATATAGGCTCAGATAGACTCCCCTTCTTTTTGCTTGATGTTGATGAAGGAGTCTGAATCTCATCTCTGGTGATGACTGCTAATGAAATGAGCCAAAAATTCATGGATCGACTGGTCAAAAAAAAAGATAGTACCTGATTTGAGGTCTGAGTACTAACTTCTTGCTGCTTCCTTCAGAGTGGAGGAAAACACTTGGTAAAGAATGGCATTAGATGCACCATGAAGCGGCATCATGGTCTGAAAGGCCTCAAGATGGTTGATCGGATCGAAAGTCCCATCATAACTGTCTAATTGAGGGAGCTTAAACGAGATGGGTTCCTTCATGATTTAGACGAAAAAGAAGGGATTGGTGCACATATTATCGTGGTGGACCAGGGTGACATGGCAGAGCTCCTCAATCCATCGATTCATATCCTAAAGCTTCTGATCGAGAGCATCATCTCGATCATGAATCTTAGAGGGCCGCTAGCTATAGATAAGAAAGTCACCTCTAGAGAAGAATCATGATTGGAGCAGAGGCTCCTTGCTCTCTGCTTCCCCTTTTCAGGTGTAACAAGTCAACTAAAATAGGTAGCCCTTCTTTATGCTGATTCTTGAAGTTTTGGTGAGGGTTTCTCTAGTTGGGCTAGTGCAGAAATTTATGAGGATGTCGGAGGTAGCTAGAGTTAGGAGGGCGAGGCAGCTAACGGGACCTGCAAAATAGAGTCCAAACCAGAGGTGGATAGCTCCGACAAGATCCTCTGATGCTCAAGTCAGTTCTCTGGCCAATTAGAATGGAGTGCTTAAGAAATAAAAAAGTAGAGTAATAGAGAAGAAAGAGAGCTTAGAGAAAAACATATCTGGAGGATCTCTTTTATAGACGAAGCATGTAATAAACTGATGGTGATAGCTATAATCATCTAGTAGTGGGCTGCTCAGGCCATGTAGAGTTTATTATGGAAGATGAGTTATCATTTATCGCAACTTGCAAGCGGCTGAGACCCATTTGTTGGACTTCGGATGTAGGTTGAAGACTTCAGTATACATGGCAAACTTGTAACCGATTGAGATATGTTGGGGCAATGTCCAGTGGCTTTAAGGAGTTCAAAATCCACCTGGGTCGTGTGTAGGTAGGTGCCTCCTAAATTGAGATCTAAAGTACTATACTCCATCCTTTGCGGAGTAGTTGTCATGAATCAGTAGTTTGATGAGGTTCTTTTGGATGGATCCAGCTGACAGGCATAATATGGACTAAGTAGGTCCGCGATTGGCTGGGAGAAGCTCGTCCTGAAGCATATTCGAATGGAAGGACTTCAATTGAAGGAAGCATGATTGAAAGGAGTTTGGTCGGATGGAATCCACTAGGTGATCGAAAGAAATTCAGTCTGATGGAGATCGACTAAAAGGAGTTCATCTGAAAGGAGCACGATTAGAAGGAGTTCGACCAGGTGGAATCCACTAGGTGATTGGAAAAAATTCAGCTGAATGAAGATCGACTGGAAGGAGTTCGTTCGGAAGGAGCATGACTGGAAGAAGTTCGACTGGGTGGAGTTTGGCGGGCGATTGGAAGGAGTTCGGTTGGTCAACATTCATCATGCTATCAATAGGCTACGTAGTGTTTGGACAAAAATCATCTATGTTTTGAAGAGGTAGTCCTTGTTGGAAACTGTGTTCCAAAGCTAATTATCAGCCTGTTAACGATTGTGCTGCATTATATTTGTAATTGATTTATTAATAAATAAAATATATTTTTAGTATTTTTCATCATAAAGTTTACATCTTCTAATAAACTTCATTGTTGTGATAAAGTCTTTAGGACTATTTAGATTTGATAAAGAGAGGATTTATTGATTAGTCCTTAAAATCGTTCACGACCAAATAATAGGCTGTAAATTAAGACGACAACGTCTATCGAGCATAGGTCACTGTATGCCAAATAGGTTGATTGTCCTCTTAACCAAGAAGTGTGGAGATATAGGTATTACATACAAGTGAGATGTAAGGGTACATCATCATAAAATGTGACCAACTTCAAAGCATTCAGCTATCAAGAATGTCTCTGATGGGATATAGGTATAAGTATCCCTTAGACCTAAGATCACCTCAGTGGCTTGCAAGCAACTCATTGTGCTTTGGTATAGAACTAACTAAATTTCTAATTCAGTAATAGAAGGCTTCTGGGCACAGTCAAGTACTTGCAAAGTCAGTGTGTGATCAAGATGGGATTGACCACTCCAAGAGTTGGAGAAGAATGTATCACTCACTGTATTTCAATATAGCAAAACCTTGGCTAGGGTGATCCATGAGATAAATTTGATATTTTAAAATACAATGTGGATAGCCTGATCAGAGTTGATAGTTGAACTTTGAAGTGTCCTATGAGCATTTTGGTCAAGAGGATGAATTATATGAAAATTATATCCACATGGGTTCTCAGGATGTTGTTCTACACATTCGATCTATCTGACCATCGGGTACTATTGCTAGATGGTCACTTCGATTGGTACAAAAATTTATTCCTATGCTATCATCTCAGATTTGGATCTATGGGGTCATAGACATTAGAGTTCATGATCTGATTGGATGGCTGATCGATGATTACGAATCATTCTAGGGTTAAAGGATCAATACGATGGATGTTTACCTAGTGCAAGTGTTGCATTGGGATCAATTAGCAATTCAATTGTTAATTGGCTTAATTTGATTAAGTCAAAGAATTGAGATTAAGTCTAATTAAATATGACTTAATTAAATTTGGTTTGGACTTGATTGGATCAAGTCTAATTGGTTTATTGGATAAGCCAAGTGCAAGAAAGAACTAGTCCTAGTTCAACTAGGAATTGGGTCAACCCAATTTTCTAATTTGATTAAAAAATTAAATTAAAATTAAATCTAATTTAATTAATTCCTTAATTAGGTTAGGATATAATTTAATTAGATTGATTTACTTCTGCTTTAATTTGATTTGAGAAATCATTTTTGACCAAGTTATATACGGAATCGTAGTAGGACTAGGATTCCATCCTTGCACCATCTAAGCCCCAACGCCCCCCACTCTCTCTTCTTAGAGTTTTGTGCGATAAAACTCTCATGCCCAGTAATCCAACAAGTTCCCTTTACTCTCCCTTCTATCCTATATGAAAATTAGTTTCTCAACCTAGTCAAAGGTAGGTAGTTTGTTTTGATTTTGGATTCTATGAGATAGGATCCTAAAAAACCAAAACTCCTCCCATAAGGCGCCGCCCACTCCCTATTTTCCCTTGGTTTTTTTGATGGAGAAAGCCCATCTTTTTGTGCACCTATCCTGGTGGTCCACGACTAAAACAAAGGAGGGGCGCCCAGTGTTGGGTGCCCTAACAACTTGCCATGTATGGTCTTGCCTAGTCTAGGAATTTGACCTAACAAAGACTTCCATATCTCTTTATAAGGAAGTTTTTTTGGGCTAAATTTTATATTAATTCTAGACCATTGAGAGGGCTCTTGGGCCTGCAAAAATAAGAGAGAGAGACCCTTAGGATGTGGGGATTTTATAGACACCAATCTATATGTCTAAGTGAGAGAAAAAAGAAGAAGAGGGTCTTCTTCTAGGGTTCTTTTGCTCTTTCTTTCTCCACCTCCTTCATAGAGATTTTCGAGTGTTGTTTCAGATCGAAAGTCTCTTTTTTTCCTTTTGATTTTTTGGAGTATCTAAGTCTTGAAGAAGGAAGCATCGAATTGACTGTCGAAGAAGGATTAGCATAGTACTAGCATACTATGCTGATTTTCAAAGATCGAACCTCTAATCGGGATTCGTAGACTCGTGTGGACATCTCTTAGAGGCCAGACATGTGTGCGGCTCAGAGCTTCATCCTCAAGCCTGGATCAGTAAGTTAGAACATCTAACTTTCATAGGTAATATGGATCTAATCCTCTGTTACATATCTACAGTAGATCTAGTGTAGATCCATATTAATATGATCAACATGTCTTTTACTTCTAATATTTTTTAATTTTTTATTTAATCTCATGCTCTAATCATCTAATAGGATCTTAGATCCAGGGGTTCTCTAATTTTTATGAATAAATTTTGATTTATTCTAGTCTTCTGCTGCCTAATCTTGAAAATATTTCAAGATCTAGTCCTGAAATTTTAGATCTGGTTCCTTTAGTCCAACGTCCGCGTGGGGGTTATTTTGAAGAAAATCATGTAGGGTTTATAGCATGCAATTCAAAATTTTTTTAAAATTTATAGCAATAAAAGCTAAAATTAATCTATTGTTAATTCTATAACATGTATTGATCTAATCAATTATCCTACTCAGGATCTAGATATGCTAATATGTAATTCAAAATTTAAATGCGATTGATCAGCAAATCGCATTTGTTAACCAATTCAAGTTCAGAACTCGATACCTATGCACAGGTAGCTAATCTCCATAATCTGAATCTACCAAAACATGCTCTGGTGTCACATTGTAGTTGTACACTCATCCGACCTCAACAGATGGTCCACATGGAGCTCCTGGTCTCGACCAGCTCCACCAGAGTGCTAGCTCCTCGTTAGAGCCTTTGACGGCTGATCTCGATTAATCCAATCGATCATCTTTTTTCTGATCTTTTGGATACTCTAAAAAATTAGAAGTTACTTTTTAGAGGATGATGAGGTGGTGTTTCAAATTTAGTGGCGATCTAATGCTCACAACACTCGATCTCTCCATCCAAACCTAGAGTCCCAACTCTAGGGTTTTGCACTCACCGAAAACCCTGATGCCCAAAAACTCTCTCACGCCCTTTCTTGGATGAATTTCTCCATGAAATAAATTTTCACAGATAGAGGAGACTCTTTCTTACCGGTCACCTACATTCAAAATAATTTTAAATTGGCGAGTAAAGAAAACAAAATTAAAAAATGGTATAAGAGGAAGTATAGGTGCAAGTGTACAAATCTCTCTCTCTGGACTTTTCTCTCACCCAAGGTATGTGCTTCCCACTAGGTTTCTCTCTCTAAGAAACCCTCCTACGCTCCTCCTCACTCTCTCATGCACACCCACATAAAAATTTAGACTTTAAATGGGCAACAACTATGGATTATATGCGTGGGAGTGGATAAGAGGCATTGGTTGAAAAAAAATCAAGAAAAATTATGTGAAAGTGTGCAGGGCATGGAGAATAGGATAATGACAAGAAGGTTGACCTCCAAACAACTTGAATTTAAATTCAATTTTCTTTGAACCAATCCAACACTTGGACCAGGTCAAAGGCTAAAAGAAGAGGGGGTGCAGATACCTCTCATCTACATGAAGAAAAGTCATGCACATTCCATAATGTGCGTGAGGAAGGGAAAAGTCAAAATAGGGAGGCGTAGGGAGAAAGTTTAAATTCAAACTTACTTTGAATTTTTTAAATTGGTTTCATCCAAACTAAATTTTCTAGATCTAATTAGATCAGGTTAAATCTAATCAAATTAGGCTAAACCCAATCTAATAAAATTCTAATTAAATTAGAAATTAATTAGGTCCAGCCCCGATCAAATTAGGATCAAATCTTCCATAGCGATTAGGTCATCTTATGATCTGATCGAACCAAACCCAATCAAATCAAATTCAATCAAACTTGATCAAATCCTCATTGCTCAATCAAATTAAGCTTATCAGTAATCAAATTACTAATTAATTCTTCAATAAACATAGAGTTCCAATCGGATGGATGTTTGGGCAATAGAGTTCCATCAACATGAAACTTCTGAAGTTCCAAACCAGTGGGACTCTTGAACCCAGTATCCCAAATGAATGAAACTCACAATCTTAGAGTCCTAGACTAGTGAGACTCTTGATCAGAGAGTCTCAGACAAGTAGGACACAGAGTTAAAGTGTAGTGGGACTCTTGACCTAGAGTCCTAGGTCATCAAGACTCATAATCAGCCATTAGATTAGGTAGAAACTTCTATTGTGTGAGACCTCATAGGTTCGAATCCTAAGCCGGTAGCACAAGAACTAATTTTTTATACCAATCGATGTGACCATCTAGCAATGGTACCCAACATCCTGATAGGTCAAAAAGTCGCAACGCAATAATGACGAACCTGTGGCATATGGTTACCTATAATTCATCCCCTTAACCTCAATGCTCAAAGGATGATCTAGGATTTGCTGCCAACCCTAAAATTCATCCACAGTGTATTTTAAAATTTAGTGTCCATCACATGGACCACCCCGATCGAAGTTTTGCTAAATTAAAATACAGTGATGCACTTGCTCCAACACTTGGAGGGGTCAATCACATCTTGACTCACATATCGACTTCACAAGTACTTGACTGCATCCAGTAGCCTTCTATTACTGAATTAAAAATTCAGATAATCCGATACCTAAATGTAGTGAGTTGCTTGTAAGTTACCATGGTGATCTCAAGCCTAATGGACACTTATACCAATATCCTTCATGAAAAATTCTTAGTAGCAGAAAGCTCCGCAGTTGGATCACGTTCAGTGAAATGTATCACTACACTTCAATTATATGCCATAACAATATCTCCATACTTTTTGGTTAAGAGGATAACCAACACTTATAGCATACATGACCTACACTCGATACATTGTCGTCCTGGATAACAATGAATCATTTGGTCATGAACTGGTTTTAAGGACTAAATGATAAATCCTTCTTTGTCGAGTCTAAATAGTCCTAAGGACTTTATCACATGAGAATTCAATACTAGAAGATGCACAAGAGTGATGAAATGCCAAAATAATAATTTTATTTATTAATAATTCAAGTATAATTATATTTAGCATAACCATCTATAACCTAGATGATTGGCTTTAGGATATATTTTTCAACAACTCCCACTTAGACCAAAGCCACTTAGAACATTATCGAATACCTATCTTCCATTTATGATGGTTGAACTCTTTGATTTCAAGAGCCTTAGTAAATGGATCGGCCACGTTCTCCTTTTCGTCGATCTTCTGAAGCTCAACGCCATCTTGTTCCACGATCTCTCGTACAAGATGGTAGCGACATAAAATGTGCTTGGTAGCTGATGTGTCTTCGACTCCTTCGCTTGAGCTATGGCTCCAGTGCTATGACAGTATAGCAGAACCAGACCATCCAAGAAGGGTGCCACTCCTAGCACGTCGATAAACTTTCGTAGCCACACAGCTTTCTTTGCAGTATCTGATACTGCGACATACTCCATCTCACACAAAATTAGCTACAATGTGCTGCTTGGAACTCTTCTAGCAGACCACTCTACCATTCAGGATAAATACAAAACCTGACACACTCTTACTATCATCATGATCTGACTGAAAATTAAAATCAGTATTGTTGAAAAATGTATTCCAGAGTCAATCGTCAGCTTGTTGATGGTTGAGCTACTTTATATTTGTAATTGATTCATTAATAAATAAAATATATTTTTGACACTTTTCATCATAAGTATTCATCTTCTAACGAACTCCATTGTTGTGATGAAGTCTTTAGGACTATTTAGTTTTGATAAAGAGAGGATTTATCAATTAGTTCTTAAATTTGTTCATGACCAAATGATATGTTGTTAATAAGAACGACAGTATCTATCGAGCATAGGTCGCTGTATGCCATATAGATTGATTGTCCTCTTAACCAAGGAGAGTGGAGACTCTGGTATGGCATATAGGTGAAATATATAGGTACATCATCATTGAATGTGACTAACTCCAGAGCATTTTGCTATCGAGAATGTTTCTGATGGGATATAGGTATAAGTGTTCCTTAGACCTAAGATCATCTCAGTGACTTGCAAGCAACTCACTATGCTTTGGTACCGGACTAACAGAATTTTTAATTTAGTAATGGAAGGCTTTTGAGCATAGTTAAGTACTTGAAAAGTCAGAGTGTGATCAAGATGGGATTGACCACTCCAAGAGTTGGAGAAGAATGTATCACTGTATTTCAATATAGCAAAATCATGGTCAGGATAATCCATCAGATGGATTTGGTATTTTGAAATATAATGTGGACAACCTGATCAAAGTTGATAGTTGAACTTTGAGGTGTCCGTGAGCATTTTGGTAAAGGAGATGAACTATGTGGAAACTATATCCGCATGGATTCTAAGGATGTTGTTCTATACATTCGACCTATCCGACCGTCTGGTATCATTGCTAGATGGTCACTTTGATTGGTATAAAAAATTATTTCTATGCTATTGACTTAGGTTTAGACCTATGAGATCACACACATTAGAGCTCATGATCTGATCTGATGCTTGATCAACAATTAAGAATCATTCTAGGGTTAAACAATCAATACGATTGGTGTTTAACCAAGTGCAAGTGTTGCAGGAGGATCGATTAGCAATTAGATTATTAATTAGCTTAATTTGATTAAGTTAGAGGGTTGAGATTAATTTTAATTAAATATAATTTAATTAAATTTGGTTTGGACTTGACTGGAACAAGTCTAATTGACTTATTGGATAAGCCAATTGTAAGAAAGAACTAGTCCTAGTCTAATAGGACTCAGGTCAACCCAATTTTTTTAATTTGATTAAATAAGTAAATTAAAATTAAATTTAATTTAATCTAATTTAATTAAGTTTTTAAATTGATTAGTGTCTTATTCAATTGATTTGGGTTACTCTTGATTTTATTTGATTAAAAAACCTTATTTGACCAAGTCAAAATAGGTGTCCTAGTGTGACTTGGACTCCCTAACCTTGCGCCACCTTAGCCCACACCCCCCAAGCCCATTTTTCTTTATTTTTTGTGTGATATCTCCTCTCCTTGTTCATCATGCATGCCCCTCTCTCCCCCCTTTCCTCATAAGGCAATTTGTTGGAAGACCGAGTCAAAAGGGGAGTTAGTTTTGCTTTAGGATTCTATGAGATAGAATCCTTGTTGACCAAAACACCTTTCCTTGATTGCAGCCCTCTCTTTTATTAATTCTTCTCTTATTCCACATGAGAAACCTCTTTTTTGGGCACCCACCCTTACTGGTCCATGCCAATAATTATGGAGGAGGCGCCCAACTTTTCTTGCCCAGTTTGACCTTTCCTTGTCTAGTTTTTGATCTAAACAAGGACTCTTCTTTTTTTTTTTATTTATTGGATGAATTTTTAGCTAAAATTTTCATAAAATATAGAGATTTGGGAGAGATTTAGGGTGTGCAAAAATCAGAGGAAGAGAGTCCTTGGGCATGGGGGTTCCATAGGCACCAAACTAGATGTTTAGGTGAGAGAAAAGAGAAGAAGAAGAGGGTCTTCTTCTAGGGTTGTTTTATTCTTCATCTCTCCTCCTTCTTTTGAGATTTTTCTATAAGAGCCTTAGATCAAAAAAAAATTTTCTTCCTTCTCATATTTTGGAGAGTCCATGTTTTGAAGAAGGGAGTGTTGGATCGACCATCGAAGAAGGATCAGCACAGTACCAGCATACTGTGTTGATTTCCTGCATCGAATTTTAGATCAGAGTTTGTAGACTCGTGTGAACGACTCTTAGAGGCCGGATGCATGTGCAGCTCATGATTTCATCCTCAAGCCTAGATTAGCAAGTTAGAATGTCTAACTTGCACAAGTAATAGATCTGATCTATTGATTTCATACCTGCATTAGATGTAGTGTAGATCTAGGTTGATGTGACCAACCTTTCCTTCTCCTTTATGTTTTTAATTTCTGATTTAATATCATGCCTTGATTATATAATAGATCTGAGATCTAGGTATTTATATATTTATTTAAATAAATATTTAATTTATTTAAGTCTTTTGCTGTCTGATCCTGAAAAAGTTTTAAGATCTACCTATGAAATCCTAGATCTGGTTTCTTCAATTGGTATCAGAGCCTAGGTTCTTATTACATGATTTTTATGCATGTTTAGATTATTTTTTAAATTAGATCTAATTTATAATCTAATTATTAAATCTAAAATTAAAAATCTAGATCTCGTGAACGGCCATAATGTTGTCCTGCTGTAAGGTTTACCCCTTATAGTGAAAAAATTATCCTAGTTTGTGTTGATCTGACTCTAACCATAAATTTTTTAGATTTGATTTAGTTTTATTTATGATTTAATAGATTTAAAATAATTTTATATCTAAAAATAAAATATTTTAGATTACACAGACTGCCATAAGATTGTCCTACTATAAGGTCTACCCCTTACAGTGGAAAGGTTGTCCTAGTACGTGCTGATCCAAAATATTGATCATAAAATTTTAGATTATATCTAAGAGATTTTATGATCTGATTAAAAATATTTTAATCTAATTTTAATCATCATAAATATGTTAGATTTGAACTAGAAAGATTTATGATTGATTATTATTGAAACTGTTTTAATTACATAAACCTGTTTAGATTAGATCTAAAGTAGTTTCATGTTTATTTTACTTGAATATTGATTATGAATCAAACATGCAACTTGGTTGATAGAACCATGTTGTAAAAATATTATACAAATATGAAAATCTTTTTTGAAAAGCCAAACCCGAACCCTCAACCCAAAACTTAATTAAGAATTAAGAAGTTATTTGATTAGATTCTAGGATTGTAAATTGAAGATCCTATGACACGAATCATAATAGATTGGGTTAATGGGTTATTAGGGATTAGGTCCATTAATTGGGTTAGACCTAAGATTAGATTAAAGAATGGACTTAATTAGATAATTGACTAAATCTAATCAATTGTTGTCTTAGATTAGGTCAAGGATTCTCCAGATGAATTATAATAGTTGTAGTTGGTCAAGCCCATGTCTTTAATAAGAATCAAATGGACTTGATTCTTAGCTAAGAGGTCTAGCTCGAACTGTTAGGTTGATCTAATCAAGACTAATTAAATTAGTTGGTGTCTAAGGTAAGTTTTGCACATACGATCGATGGTTTTTAATTGGTAGCCCACTTACCTAACCATTTTCGATGGTGTCTAAGATAAGCTTTGGCAGACCCTTCCACTGATCTTACTTACCTGGCCTTCTTCATGAGATTGAGTTTTGATTAGATCACTTGATAATTTGAGTTGACCTACGTCAGCTGGTAAATCAGTGTGACTGATTTAGGTGCTCCTAGACTAGCCTATTAGTTGTCTCCCTTAAGCTGACTTGGTGAAGCCAGTGGGAGGATTATGATAAGCTGGTTAATCTAATCTACTCACTTCTATAAATAAATCCTCTAAAATTATTAAGTTCCTAAAATAAAATAGTTATATGATAACCGGATCATAGCCTCCCATTAAAGTGGATGATAATGGATCCATTAGTTGGATAATCATTGGAGGCCCAAAGGTCTGGTGCTTATCGGTTGGTGAAATTATCATTCATTATATGATCTCTTAGATACATCTTTCTAAATGGTGGTCAGATGGGCCAACCAAAGTGTTAGATATGTGCGCCCTAGAAGCCAGAATTGGCTAACATTTGTAATATACTTCTAGGGGCAAAATTATAATATTAACTATAAATAAATAAAATAGGCTATTTTCTATCATAAATGTGTATTTAGTGTCTATGATACATCCCTTGAGTTAATGGTAATGATAATTCTTATTTTCAAGAGTTGAAAATTTAAGACAAGAATTTTCATTATTAACTCATAAAATGCTCCTGACCGTAGGATCATCATGAGGATGGTGATTGATCTGAAAGGTTGGTGTACAATCGCTTCTTTGTAGTAGATGAGTCATGAGTCTACGATGTGGAGACACCAGAGCGAGAGTATAGGTACTCGTTAGAGAATGAGGGCACTGAGCATGACCATCTCGAGCAGTCATAAGAAAATCTATCTTCTCGTCGATGACTGACTCGAAGCTGTAGTGGTATGTCTGATTTTTTGACCTGAGGTGCATCGGCAGTTCACCTTGAGGGTGTTATAGTTTGACTACACCATGAGTCGATCTCCTAGCCATTCAGAATCCTGAGGTGTATGTTGGCTATAGCATGTTCATTGTAGGAATTGGATTGCACCAAGAAGGAATCTATCTACCTCGGTGGATGAGGAGCTGCCCTATGATGATCATGAGAATCAAGTCCATAAGCCCATGGCCATGGCAGAGTGAAATAATAGAAAGAGTTTCTATTAAGGTTTTCACATCGGACTTGAATCGAATGATTAAATCGTATGATAGAAATTAGGGTTTGACGAGTTCACCTTAACCCTAATCTGATCGGGGCTCAAGATAGAAGAACTTAATCACACAAGTAGCTGCACCAAGAGGTTCATTTTTAGTTTTAATGGATTGCCACCATATACTGCTAGGTGTCACTGGTGGATTTTGGGAGCAATTAGAATGATTTAGATGATCGATCATTCTAGTTGTCTAAATCAGAAGAGTTCTGATCCATCGGAAGGAGTTTCGATAATATCGTTGATAGAGATTGTGACATATTCCATTATCATATAGAACTAAACCTAATTGAGTCACACAAACAAGGGTTTGGATTTGGATATCATCAATTAGACTAACCCAGTTCAATTGATTTGAATTAGATTCAATAAGGTTTAAGAAAATCGTACTAGCACATGATTGAGCCTAATGTTCTCCTTCTACTATCATTAAAAGTTGTCTCAACTGAGCCAAATATATGTTTGTGCTCACTCAAGTACCTTTATATGGTTTGACTGGAGCTTGTCCAGGTTGTCTTAATTTTATGAGATAAATTTGAGACAACACCTACCATTTTCCGTCACCTTCTAATTCTTGTCCTTTAACTTTGGTCAAACATTGATCTTTGACACTTAGACATCTGCCCATGTCATGCACCTATTGGAGAGCAGATAGGGGCTTGTCCCCCTTGCTATAATTTGGAAAGAGAGGGGGTGCACACCTAGGGAGGCGTGCGCCCATGGATAGGGACGCCTGGAGTCCCATATGGATGGAACTCCAGGTTGCTTCTTGGTTTCTACTTAGGTGGCCCATAACTATAGACTTTGATCAGTCTTAGGTTGCCATCTAAGGATGAATTAGAGGGATTCTCATCTGATTGGATCAGGTGATATCATCCCACCAATCAGATTTAGATCTGATTGCACGAACCAATGTGATTGGTCGGGATGATGTGGCATTGCATGATGCAGCAGGGTCTATATAAACCCTGTCTGCGCCCAACTTTGATAGTGTTTTTTTCTTAGCCACAGCCCAAGGCTGCCCCACTTCCTCCTCCATACCATCCTCTAGTCCTCTCTCTCCTCTCCCACACCCAAGGCAAGTTGGGATCCAGTTTGGTGCGATCCAAAAAGAAAAAGTTGATGAGAAAGGAAGAAGGCAGCACTGCTGCAGAGAACGACAGCAGATCTTCAAAAAGAAGTTTTGAAGATCCTCCAAATCAGATCTAGATCTAATTTTTGGAGAGGTGATAAAGAAGGAGAAGATCTCCAGATCCAGTCTGAGTGAATATCGGTAGAGGCTAGGCGCTTGCATGGCTAGATCCAAAATCTCAGGCAATCAACAGGATCATCAAAGGGTAATCAGATTACCCAACATCAAGGTATAAATTAAATTAGATTTAATTTAATTTTATTTTTATTTATTAGATTAATAAAATTAAATTTAAAATATATCTTAGATTTGATCTAGATACATAAGAGAAATTTTTTAAAATATCTCTCTTAATCCGATCGAATCTGAACGAATTTGATCCAAAAAATCAGGATTTTTCTTTCAACTGATATCAGAGCTAGGTTCTCTAAATTATTTAGATCTAATTTTTATTTATTTTTTATCTAAAAATTAGGTAATTTTATATGTCACATGAGATGTGATTAGATCTAAAATTAAAAAAATTAAAATTAAATAATATAGATCTAAGTTCTATAATATATATGACTAGTTGTAAAATAGAATAGTTCTATACGTAGTCTTGCATGATCATGATTTATTTTGATTAAATTATAATTTTAGATCTATTTATTTTCTATTTTTTAATTATTATAAATATTATAATAAGATCTAAAAATAGAAAATAAAATTATTTAATTTTTAGATCATATGAGATATGATGCATGCATGTTTAGACTAGTTGTAGAATAGTTCTACATAATTATCTAGATTAGAATTTATTTTGATGTGATCAATTTAAATCTAATTTTTTAGATAATTATAAGATAATTTAGATCTAAAAAATCTGCATGATATGATACATGAGATGTATGCAAAACATGTATTAAGTTAGATCCATTTTATATATCAGATATATGATGTAGATCTAACTAGTTTTGTAGATTTATATTTCTAATTAAGATGTTTTCCTTGGTCGTCTGGTCATAAGAACAAAGTAGGATTTAAATGCCCTCTTCTTCCATTTAATGGGGTGTTCTTATGATGTGTAGGGATGCTGCGCGTTCGTCCTTAATCAAAAATCAAGAACTTACTTTCTGTAAAACCCTAGATCCTGAAATCCTAGGATTTTATTTACATATTTTGTTTGTGAACCCTAAACTTAATCTAGAATTAAGATTATGAAATATATGTTAGGTCTAAAATTAAAAATTTTAGATCTAAGACATATTCATAAAATTAGGTTCGGACTTGGGTAGCTTAATTAGATCTAAGCGGTTGATCAAATCAAATCAAGAGTTGGTTAGATGGGATCAACAGTGCTTAAATTGACCAGCCTAATAGGATTAAGTCTGGGTCAAGATCGAGTCACGTGAGTGATCGATCAAGCTAAGACCTAATTAGGCTCAGTGGTTAGAGTCTAGATTGTAGGCTAATCCGATTGGTTCTGGCTCAACAATTTGGTGTCTAAGGTAAGTTTGGCAGATACGACTGACTGATTTTTAATTGGGAGCTACTCGACTCGAATGCATTCTTGTCGAGTTAATGGCATATCCCTTCCATCGGTCTCACTTACCTGGCCATGTTTGTTGGCTCAGTTCTGATCTGAGGTGGTCAATAATCCAAGCTAATCCCATGCCACTAGGTTAGTAATAATGGTTATGACTATGTCAAGTCTAGTTTAATGAGACCTAAATCAAATCACCCTAAAAAAAGATTAAGTCTAAGATCTTCCACCATTGTAGATGTGCGGATCCTTCCCGAGATTGATTGTTCTCAGCTGGTTACAGTGGTTTAGTTGCACCGAAAAGATGCAACCATGTCTATTAGGCATTCGATGCTATGGACTGGAGGATGGATTGGGCTCAATATTTTGGATATGGTGAGAGACTCAATTAGAAATCCAATCTATGCAAATGGTGGATTTGACTTAACTAAGGAGTGGATCAATATTCTGGGCATGGTAAGATTCATGAATTAGAGACTAAGTTTGGGTACACCATGATTGAAGAATCATTGAACAAGCATTGTTCACTCATTAGCTAACCCATCATCAATAACTGTTCGGTAAGGTGATGAGTCAGTTGGTGGGACCACATCACCCACTAGAAATCATTAATTATGGATTTTCGCATATCTACAGAGGGAGTGTAGAGATCTAAGAAAATAGTGAAAGCTAATTTATTTAAAAATAAAATCTCTAAATAAATTGGTTAAATCTTAATTATAATATCTAACTAAAAATTTTGACTCTCTATAGAAAAATATTTGAATCCAACCCACTAGCACGAATCCTGGACACCCATAGACTGACCAAACCAAATTATAAGGATTGGCTCCGAAACTTCAAAATTATTTTGGGTTCCAAAAAGTTAACTCATGTATTATACCAGGACCTTCCCACCTTACCAGCTCGTCTATCCGTTGAACAGAGAATATCTCTAGATAAGTGGATGGATGAAGATAACAAGGTCGGATATTACATGTTGAGCTCGATGTCTGATGAACTTCAGCACCAATATGAAGATATTAGGATTGCTTGCTAAATGTTGGCTCACCTACAAGAGATGTTTGGTGAACAGAGTCACATAGCCAAGGATCAAGTCACTAAACAACTATTCAAGGCTAGGATGCATGATGGGCAGTCAGTCCAAAATCATTGTTTGATGATGATCAAGGATCTGGAAGAGCTTGAGAAGCTCGGAGTAAAGTTAGACTTAGATCTACAGAATGATATAATTCTATAATCTTTAACTAATGTGTATGGGCAATTCATCATGAACTACCATATGCATAAACTTCAAAATTCCTTGGCCAAACTTATGAACATGCTGGTTACCGCTGAGCTTTCTATGAAAGGTTCTAAAGGCTCAGTGCTTGCTATGGAATGGACTTCTTCCAAGAGAAAGTCTTTTGAAAAGAAGAAGAAGTCTGTAAAAAAGTAAAAGGTGGAAAGAGGAAAAAAGAAAAAGGCAGAGCTGAAAAAGAAGGCCGCTGACAAAGAAAAATATTTGCATTGCAACAATGACGACCACTGGAAGCGGAACTGCCCTACTTATCTGGCCACCCTGAAGAATAAGAAGGAGGCAAGTCCTTCTAAAGGTATGCTCGTTATTGAGTCTAACCTTATGGTTTCTTCTGCATCCAGTTGGGTGCTTGACTCTGGTTCTAGTGCTCATTTGTGCACTTTCATGTAGGGTCTTAAGGATAGCAGGAGGCTGAGGGATGGTGAGATGATCCTATGCATCGAAAATGGAGCAAGAGTTGCTGCCATGGCTGTGGGAACATACCCTCTTCGACTACCATCTGGTTTAGACTTAGTGTTAAAAGACTGTTATTATATGCCTGCAGTAAGCAATAATTTGATTTCTATTTCTTGCCTTGCATTAGAAGGCTATGTAATTAGTTTTCTTAAGGACCATTGTAACATTCTTTAGAAAAGAAATAAAATTGAAAATGGTTTTCTTATTAACAGTCTTTATTAGTTACATATTGATGTATCTATTTTTAATATCAAGCAAAAATTGAATACCATGAAACGACCTAGGGATAGTCCAAATGATAGGTATCTATGGCACCTAAGACTAGGTCATATAGTAGAAGATAGGGTTAACAAATTGGAGAAAACTAGGCTATTGAGTCCGTTGACTTTCGAGTCATATCCAATTTGTGAATCTTGTCTTCATGGCAAAATGACTAAGCTCCCTTTTGTAGGACATGGGGAAAGGGCCACGGATCTTCTTGCCCTAGTACATACTGATGTGTGCGGCCCATTTGATGTGCCGGCTAGAGGCAACTTTATCTACTTCATAATCTTTACCGATGATTTATCTAGGTATGGGTATGTGTATCTTATGAGATACAAGTTTGAAGCTTTTGAAAAGTTTAAGGAATTCAGATATGAAGTAGAAAAGCAAACAGGAAAACTCATTAAGGTTCTTCAATCAGATCGAGGAGGTGAATACCTTAGTCGAAAATTTCTGGACTATCTCAAAAAAAATGGCATAATCTCTCAATGGATTCCACCTGAAACACCTCAACTCAATGGGGTTTCAGAATGAACCGAACCCTATTAGATATGGTCTGATCCATGATGAGCTTCACAGACCTCCCTGATTTTCTTTGGGGATATTGTTTGTTAACTGCAATATACTTACTGAATAGGGTTTCTTCTAAAACCATTCCTACCACACCGTATGAGATATGGCATGGTAAGAAACTAAGTTTGAGTCATCTCAGAATTTGGGATTGTCCGGCTCATGTCAAAAGACAACAAGCAGACAAGTTAGACTTTAGATCCTTTAGAGCTCGATTCATAGGATATCCTAAAGAGTCATTAGGATATTATTTCTATATTCCAGAAGATCACAATATGATTGTAAGTCGACATGCCATCTTTCTTGAAAAATAGTTTATTCAAAATAGTGGCATTGAAAAGCAGATCAAGCTCGAGAAGAAAGTCTTACAAGAGCAACGAGCTAAGGATCAAATGGAACCAAATCAGGTTAAGCCAATCCAATCACTACCTCCTCCATCTCGTAGATCAAAAAAGAATTTCTTGTCCCTTGAGTGGTACTTAGGTACTATTTCAGAGGAAGTAGAAAAAATGTTCTTCGTAGGTAATGGGGTTCATAGTGATGATCCCAAAACCTATAATGAGGCGATATTGGATATTGACTCTAAGAAATGGTTAGAGGCAATGAAGTCAGAAATTGACTCGATGCACTCAAACCAAGTCTGGACCTTGGTAGATCCACCAGAAGGTATAGTACCTATTGGATGTAAATGGATCTACAAGAGAAAGATTGGTGCAGATGGGAATGTGGAGACATTCAAAGCTAGATTAGTGGCAAAAGGTTATAGTCAACGCGAAGGCATTGACTATCAGGATACCTTTTCGCCAGTAACTATGCTAAAATCCATTCACACATTGCTTGCTGTTGTAGCCTATTTCGATTATGAAATATGGCAAATGGATGTTAAAATGGCATTCTTAAATGGATATCTTGAGGAAGATATCTATATGGAACAATCACTAGGTTCATATCCAGTGATGATGATCCATAAGGTATGCAAGCTGCAAAGGTCCATATATGGACTTAAGCAAGCATCTCAGAGCTGGAATACTCATTTTAATGATGTAATCAAAT
>QRFJ01001811.1:0-77383 GCA_006176705.1 Cocos nucifera | reverse complement strand
CTTAGAGGCCGGATGCATGTGCAGCTCATGACTTCATCCTCAAGCCTAGATCAGCAAGTTAGAATGTCTAACTTGCACAGGTAATAGATCTGATCTATTGATTTCATACCTGCATTAGATGTAGTGTAGATCTAGGTTGATGTGATCAACCTTTCCTTCTCCTTTATGTTTTTAATTTCTGATTTAATATCATGCCTTGATTATATAATAGATCTGAGATCTAGGTATTTATATATTTATTTAAATAAATATTTAATTTATTTAAGTCTTTTGCTGTCTGATCCTGAAAAAGTTTTAAGATCTACCTATGAAATCCTAGATCTGGTTTCTTCAATTGGTATCAGAGCCTAGGTTCTTATTACATGATTTTTATGCATGTTTAGATTATTTTTTAAATTAGATCTAATTTATAATCTAATTATTAAATCTAAAATTAAAAATCTAGATCTCGTGAACGGCCATAATGTTGTCCTGCTGTAAGGTTTACCCCTTATAGTGAAAAAATTATCCTAGTTTGTGTTGATCTGACTCTAACCATAAATTTTTTAGATTTGATTTAGTTTTATTTATGATTTAATAGATTTAAAATAATTTTATATCTAAAAATAAAATATTTTAGATTACACAGACTGCCATAAGATTGTCCTACTATAAGGTTCTACCCCTTACAGTGGAAAGGTTGTCCTAGTACGTGCTGATCTAAAATATTGATCATAAAATTTTAGATTAGATCTAAGAGATTTTATGATCTGATTAAAAATATTTTAATCTAATTTTAATCATCATAAATATGTTAGATTTGAACTAGAAAGATTTATGATTGATTATTATTGAAACTATTTTCAATTACATGAACCTGTTTAGATTAGATCTAAAGTAGTTTTCATGTTTATTTTACTTGCATATTGATTATGAATCAAACATGCAACTTGGTTGATAGAACCATGTTGTAAAAATATTTATACAAATATGAAAATCTTTTTTGAAAAGCCAAACCCGAACCCTCAACCCAAAACTTAATTAAGAATTAAGAAGTTATTTGATTAGATTCTAGGATTGTAAATTGAAGATCCTATGACACGAATCATAACACATTGGGTTAATGGGTTAGTGGGGATTAGGTCCATTAATTGGGTTAGACCTAAGGTTAGATTAAAGAATGGACTTAATTAGAGAATTGACTAAATCTAATCAATTGTTGTCTTAGATTAGGTCAAGGATTCTCCTAGATCAATTATAATAGTTGTAGTTGGTCAAGTCCATGTCTTTAATAAGAATCAAATGGACTTGATTCTTAGCTAAGAGGTCTAGCTCGAACTGTTAGGTTGATCTAATCAAGACTAATTAAATTAGTTGGTGTCTAAGGTAAGTTTTGCACATACGATCGATGGTTTTTAATTGGTAGCCCACTTACCTAACCATTTTCGATGGTGTCTAAGATAAGCTTTGGCAGACCCTTCCACTGATCTTACTTACCTGGCCTTCTTCATGAGATTGAGTTTTGATTAGATCACTTGATAATTTGAGTTGACCTACGTCAGCTGGTAAATCAGTGTGACTGATTTAGGTGCTCCTAGACTAGCCTATTAGTTGTCTCCCTTAAGCTGACTTGGTGAAGCCAGTGGGAGGATTATGATAAGCTGGTTAATCTAATCTACTCACTTCTATAAATAAATCCTCTAAAATTATTAAGTTCCTAAAATAAAATAGTTATATGATAACCGGATCATAGCCTCCCATTAAAGTGGATGATAATGGATCCATTAGTTGGATAATCATTGGAGGCCCAAAGGTCTGGTGCTTATCGGTTGGTGAAATTATCATTCATTATATGATCTCTTAGATACATCTTTCTAAATGGTGGTCAGATGGGCCAACCAAAGTGTTAGATATGTGCGCCCTAGAAGCCAGAATTGGCTAACATTTGTAATATACTTCTAGGGGCAAAATTATAATATTAACTATAAATAATAAAATAGGCTATTTTCTATCATAAATGTGTATTTAGTGTCTATGATACATCCCTTGAGTTAATGGTAATGATAATTCTTATTTTCAAGAGTTGAAAATTTAAGACAAGAATTTTCATTATTAACTCATAAAATGCTCCTGACCGTAGGATCATCATGAGGATGGTGATTGATCTGAAAGGTTGGTGTACAATCGCTTCTTTGTAGTAGATGAGTCATGAGTCTACGATGTGGAGACACCAGAGCGAGAGTATAGGTACTCGTTAGAGAATGAGGGCACTGAGCATGACCATCTCGAGCAGTCATAAGAAAATCTATCTTCTCGTCGATGACTGACTCGAAGCTGTAGTGGTATGTCTGATTTTTTGACCTGAGGTGCATCGGCAGTTCACCTTGAGGGTGTTATAGTTTGACTACACCATGACTCGATCTCCTAGCCATTCAGAATCCTGAGGTGTATGTTGGCTATAGCATGTTCATTGTAGGAATTGGATTGCACCAAGAAGGAATCTATCTACCTCGGTGGATGAGGAGCAGCCCTATGATGATCATGAGAATCAAGTCCATAAGCCCATGGCCATGGCAGAGTGAAATAATAGAAAGAGTTTCTATTAAAGTTTTCACATCGGACTTGAATCGAATGATTAAATCATATGATAGAAATTAGGGTTTGACGAGTTCACCTTAACCCTAATCTGATCGGGGCTCAAGATAGAAGAACTTAATCACACAAGTAGCTGCACCAAGAGGTTCATTTTTAGTTTTAATGGGATTGCCACCATATACTGCTAGGTGTCACTGGTGGATTTTGGGAGCAATTAGAATGATTTAGATGATCGATCATTCTAGTTGTCTAAATCAGAAGAGTTCTGATCCATCGGAAGGAGTTTCGATAATATCGTTGATAGAGATTGTGACATATTCCATTATCATATAGAACTAAACCTAATTGAGTCACACAAACAAGGGTTTGGATTTGGATATCATCAATTAGACTAACCCAGTTCAATTGATTTGAATTAGATTCAATAAGGTTTAAGAAAATCGTACTAGCACATGATTGAGCCTAATGTTCTCCTTCTA
Organism: Cocos nucifera; assembly: GCA_006176705.1. NCBI lineage: Eukaryota > Viridiplantae > Streptophyta > Magnoliopsida > Arecales > Arecaceae > Cocos > Cocos nucifera. Next base: position 74,330 of record QRFJ01001811.1, on the reverse strand, counting down.
CTATCATTAAAAGTTGTCTCAACTGAGCCAAATATGTTTGTGCTCACTCAAGTACCTTTATATGGTTTGACTGGAGCTTGTCCAGGTTGTCTTAATTTATGAGATAAATTTGAGACAACACCTACCATTTTCCGTCACCTTCTAATTCTTGTCCTTTAACTTTGGTCAAACATTGATCTTTGACACTTAGACATCTGCCCATGTGTCATGCACCTATTGGAGAGCAGATAGGGGCTTGTCCCCTTGCTATAATTTGGAAAGGAGGGGGTGCACACCTAGGGAGGCGTGCGCCCATGGATAGGGACGCCTGGAGTCCCATATGGATGGAACTCCAGGTTGCTTCTTGGTTTCTACTTAGGTGGCCCATAACTATAGACTTTGATCAGTCTTAGGTGCCATCTAAGGATGAATTAGAGGGATTCTCATCTGATTGGATCAGGTGATATCATCCCACCAATCAGATTTAGATCTGATTGCACGAACCAATGTGATTGGTCGGGATGATGTGGCATTGCATGATGCAGCAGGGTCTATATAAACCCTGTCTGCGCCCAACTTTGATAGTGTTTTTTTCTTAGCCACAGCCCAAGGCTGCCCCACTTCCTCCTCCATACCATCCTCTAGTCCTCTCTCTCCTCTCCACACCCAAGGCAAGTTGGGATCCAGTTTGGTGCGATCCAAAAAGAAAAAGTTGATGAGAAAGGAAGAAGGCAGCACTGCTGCAGAGACGACAGCAGATCTTCAAAAAGAAGTTTTGAAGATCCTCCAAATCAGATCTAGATCTAATTTTTGGAGAGGTGATAAAGAAGGAGAAGATCTCCAGATCCAGTCTGAGTGAATATCGGTAGAGGCTAGGCGCTTGCATGGCTAGATCCAAAATCTCAGGCAATCAACAGGATCATCAAAGGGTAATCAGATTACCCAACATCAAGGTATAAATTAAATTAGATTTAATTTAATTTTATTTTTATTTATTAGATTAATAAAATTAAATTTAAAATATCTTAGATTTGATCTAGATACATAAGAGAAATTTTTTAAAATATCTCTCTTAATCCGATCGAATCTGAACGAATTTGATCCAAAAAATCAGGATTTTTCTTTCAACTGATATCAGAGCTAGGTTCTCTAAATTATTTAGATCTAATTTTTATTTATTTTTTATCTAAAAATTAGGTAATTTTATATGTCACATGAGATGTGATTAGATCTAAAATTAAAAAAATTAAAATTAAATAATATAGATCTAAGTTCTATAATATATATGACTAGTTGTAAAATAGAATAGTTCTATACGTAGTCTTGCATGATCATGATTTATTTTGATTAAATTATAATTTTAGATCTATTTATTTTCTATTTTTTAATGATTATAAATATTATAATAAGATCTAAAAAATAGAAAATAAAATTATTTAATTTTTAGATCATATGAGATATGATGCATGCATGTTTAGACTAGTTGTAGAATAGTTCTACATAATTATCTAGATTAGAATTTATTTTGATGTGATCAATTTAAATCTAATTTTTTAGATAATTATAAGATAATTTAGATCTAAAAAATATGCATGATATGATACATGAGATGTATGCAAAACATGTATTAAGTTAGATCCATTTTATATATCAGATATATGATGTAGATCTAACTAGTTTTGTAGATTTATATTTCTAATTAAGATGTTTTCCTTGGTCGTCTGGTCATAAGAACAAAGTAGGATTTAAATGCCCTCTTCTTCCATTTAATGGGGTGTTCTTATGATGTGTAGGGATGCTGCGCGTTCGTCCTTAATCAAAAATCAAGAACTTACTTTCTGTAAAACCCTAGATCCTGAAATCCTAGAATTTTATTTACATATTTTGTTTGTGAACCCTAAACTTAATCTAGAATTAAGATTATGAAATATATGTTAGGTCTAAAATTAAAAATTTTAGATCTAAGACATATTCATAAAATTAGGTTCGGACTTGGGTAGCTTAATTAGGTCTAAGCGGTTGATCAAATCAAATCAAGGAGTTGGTTAGATGGGATCAACAGTGCTTAAATTGACCAGCCTAATAGGATTAAGTCTGGGTCAAGATCGAGTCACGTGAGTGATCGATCAAGCTAAGACCTAATTAGGCTCAGTGGTTAGAGTCTAGATTGTAGGCTAATCCGATTGGTTCTGGCTCAACAATTTGGTGTCTAAGGTAAGTTTGGCAGATACGACTGACTGATTTTTAATTGGGAGCTACTCGACTCGAATGCATTCTTGTCGAGTTAATGGCATATCCCTTCCATCGGTCTCACTTACCTGGCCATGTTTGTTGGCTCAGTTCTGATCTGAGGTGGTCAATAATCCAAGCTAATCCATGCCACTAGGTTAGTAATAATGGTTATGACTATGTCAAGTCTAGTTTAATGAGACCTAAATCAAATCACCCTAAAAAAAGATTAAGTCTAAGATCTTCCACCATTGTAGATGTGCGGATCCTTCCCGAGATTGATTGTTCTCAGCTGGTTACAGTGGTTTAGTTGCACCGAAAAGATGCAACCATGTCTATTAGGCATTCGATGCTATGGACTGGAGGATGGATTGGGCTCAATATTTTGGATATGGTGAGAGACTCAATTAGAAATCCAATCTATGCAAATGGTGGATTTGACTTAACTAAGGAGTGGATCAATATTCTGGGCATGGTAAGATTCATGAATTAGAGACTAAGTTTGGGTACACCATGATTGAAGAATCATTGAACAAGCATTGTTCACTCATTAGCTAACCCATCATCAATAACTGTTCGGTAAGGTGATGAGTCAGTTGGTGGGACCACATCACCCACTAGAAATCATTAATTATGGATTTTCGCATATCTACAGAGGGAGTGTAGAGATCTAAGAAAATAGTGAAAGCTAATTTATTTAAAAATAAAATCTCTAAATAAATTGGTTAAATCTTAATTATAATATCTAACTAAAAATTTTGACTCTCTATAGAAAAATATTTGAATCCAACCCACTAGCACGAATCCTGGACACCCATAGACTGACCAAACCAAATTATAAGGATTGGCTCCGAAACTTCAAAATTATTTTGGGTTCCAAAAAGTTAACTCATGTATTATACCAGGACCTTCCCACCTTACCAGCTCGTCTATCCGTTGAACAGAGAATATCTCTAGATAAGTGGATGGATGAAGATAACAAGGTCGGATATTACATGTTGAGCTCGATGTCTGATGAACTTCAGCACCAATATGAAGATATTAGGATTGCTTGCTAAATGTTGGCTCACCTACAAGAGATGTTTGGTGAACAGAGTCACATAGCCAAGGATCAAGTCACTAAACAACTATTCAAGGCTAGGATGCATGATGGGCAGTCAGTCCAAAATCATTGTTTGATGATGATCAAGGATCTGGAAGAGCTTGAGAAGCTCGGAGTAAAGTTAGACTTAGATCTACAGAATGATATAATTCTATAATCTTTAACTAATGTGTATGGGCAATTCATCATGAACTACCATATGCATAAACTTCAAAATTCCTTGGCCAAACTTATGAACATGCTGGTTACCGCTGAGCTTTCTATGAAAGGTTCTAAAGGCTCAGTGCTTGCTATGGAATGGACTTCTTCCAAGAGAAAGTCTTTTGAAAAGAAGAAGAAGTCTGTAAAAAAGTAAAAGGTGGAAAGAGGAAAAAAGAAAAAGGCAGAGCTGAAAAAGAAGGCCGCTGACAAAGAAAAATATTTGCATTGCAACAATGACGACCACTGGAAGCGGAACTGCCCTACTTATCTGGCCACCCTGAAGAATAAGAAGGAGGCAAGTCCTTCTAAAGGTATGCTCGTTATTGAGTCTAACCTTATGGTTTCTTCTGCATCAAGTTGGGTGCTTGACTCTGGTTCTAGTGCTCATTTGTGTACTTTCATGTAGGGTCTTAAGGATAGCAGGAGGCTGAGGGATAGTGAGATGATCCTATGCATCGAAAATGGAGCAAGAGTTACTGCCATGGCTGTGGGAACATACCCTCTTCGACTACCATCTGGTTTAGACTTAGTGTTAAAAGACTGTTATTATATGCCTGTAGTAAGCAATAATTTGATTTCTATTTCTTGCCTTGCATTAGAAGGCTATGTAATTAGTTTTCTTAAGGACCATTGTAACATTCTTTAGAAAAGAAATAAAATTGAAAATGGTTTTCTTATTAACAGTCTTTATTAGTTACATATTGATGTATCTATTTTTAATATCAAGCAAAAATTGAATACCATGAAACGACCTAGGGATAGTCCAAATGATAGGTATCTATGGCACCTAAGACTAGGTCATATAGTAGAAGATAGGGTTAACAAATTGGAGAAAACTAGGCTATTGAGTCCGTTGACTTTCGAGTCATATCCAATTTGTGAATCTTGTCTTCATGGCAAAATGACTAAGCTCCCTTTTGTAGGACATTAGGAAAGGGCCACAGATCTTCTTGCCCTAGTACATACTGATGTGTGCGGCTCATTTGATGTGCCGGCTAGAGGCAACTTTATCTACTTCATAATCTTTACCGATGATTTATCTAGGTATGGGTATGTGTATCTTATGAGATACAAGTTTGAAGCTTTTGAAAAGTTTAAGGAATTCAGATATGAAGTAGAAAAGCAAACAGGAAAACTCATTAAGGTTCTTCAATCAGATCGAGGAGGTGAATACCTTAGTCGAAAATTTCTGGACTATCTCAAAAAAAATGGCATAATCTCTCAATGGATTCCACCTGAAACACCTCAACTCAATGGGGTTTCAGAATGAACCGAACCCTATTAGATATGGTCTGATCCATGATGAGCTTCACAGACCTCCCTGATTTTCTTTGGGGATATTGTTTGTTAACTGCAATATACTTACTGAATAGGGTTTCTTCTAAAACCATTCCTACCACACCGTATGAGATATGGCATGGTAAGAAACTAAGTTTGAGTCATCTCAGAATTTGGGATTGTCCGGCTCATGTCAAAAGACAACAAGCAGACAAGTTAGACTTTAGATCCTTTAGAGCTCGATTCATAGAATATCCTAAAGAGTCATTAGGATATTATTTCTATATTCCAGAAGATCACAATATGATTGTAAGTCGACATGCCAACTTTCTTGAAAAATAGTTTATTCAAAATAGTGGCATTGAAAAGCAGATCAAGCTCGAGAAGAAAGTCTTACAAGAGCAACGAGCTAAGGATCAAATGGAACCAAATCAGGTTAAGCCAATCCAATCACTTCCTCCTCCATCTCGTAGATCAAAAAGAATTTCTTGTCCCCTTGAGTGGTACTTAGGTACTATTTCAGAGGAAGTAGAAAAAATGTTCTTCGTAGGTAATGGGGTTCATAGTGATGATCCCAAAACCTATAATGAGGCGATATTGGATATTGACTCTAAGAAATGGTTAGAGGCAATGAAGTCAGAAATTGACTCGATGCACTCAAACCAAGTTTGGACCTTGGTAGATCCACCAAAAGGTATAGTACCTATTTGATGTAAATGCATCAACAAGAGAAAGATTGGTGTAGATGGGAATGTGGAGACATTCAAAGCTAGATTAGTGGCAAAAGGTTATAGTCAACGCGATGGCATTGACTATCAGGATACCTTTTCGCCAGTAACTATGCTAAAATCCATTCACACATTGCTTGCTGTTGTAGCCTATTTCGATTATGAAATATGGCAAATGGATGTTAAAATGGCATTCTTAAATGGATATCTTGAGGAAGATATCTATATGGAACAATCACTAGGTTTCATATCCAGTGATGATGATCATAAGGTATGCAAGCTGCAAAGGTCCATATATGGACTTAAGCAAGCATCTCAGAGCTGGAATACTCATTTTAATGATGTAATCAAATTATTTGGTTTCATCAAGAATGAAGAGGATCCATGTGTCTTCAAAAAGGTCAGTGGGAGCGCTGTTGTCTTCCTCGTATTGTTCGTGGATGACATCCTCCTTATTGGGAATGATATTCCCATATTGACCATAGTTAAAATATGGTTATCTAAAGAATTCTCCTTGAAAGATTTAGGAGAAGCATCCTTTATTTTAAGAATTAAGGTCTATAGAGATAGATCGAATAGGATGCTAGGACTTTCACAGAAGATGTACATAGAGGAAGTGCTAAAGTGGTTTAGCATGAAAAAATCTAAGAGGGGTTTGATACCCTTCAGACATGGCATTCATCTTTCCAAGAAGATGTGTCCTAGAACAGTTGAGAAAATAGAACGCATGAGCAAGATCCCTTATGCTTCAACAATAGGGAGCCTCATGTATGCCATGTTATGTACACGACCTGATATAACCCATGCTGTGAGTGTCACGAGTAGATATCAGTCGAATCTAGGTGAAAAAAATACTGGACTTTTATGAAATGTATCCTTAAGTACTTGAGAAGAACTAAGAATATGTTGTTGGTCTTTGGTAATGGAGAATTCCAAGTCCAGAGGTATACAGACTCAGATTTTATGTCTGGTGTAGATATCGAAAGTCCACATCTAGGAGTCTATTTGTGTGCAATGGTGGAGCTGTCAGTTGAAAAAGTTCCAAGCAGACAGTAATAGCAGATTCCACCATGAAAGCAGAATACATCGCTGCGTCAGAAGCTACAAAGAAGGCATTATGGTACAAGAAGTTTGCCGGAGAGATCAGAGTGATGCCATGAGATGCCATTTCTCTGTACTACAACAACAATGGTGCCATAGCTCTTGCTAAGGAGTCGAGGTCTCACCAAAAATTCAAGCACATCGAGCGGTGATACCACCTCATCCATGATTACCTCAAGATGGGATACGTCGAGGTAAAGAGAGTCGACTCCGCAGATAATGCGGCGATCCACTTACAAAGCCATTGGGCCAGCAGAAGATCGAAGCCCACCTTGAGAAGATTGGACTTAGATTTGTAGCCAATTGACTTTAGGTCAAGTGGGATTTTGTTAGATATGTGTGCCCTAGAAGTCAGAATTGGCTGACACTTGTAATACACTTCTAGAAAAAAAAATATAATTTTGACTATAAATAATAAAATGGATTATTTTCTATCATAAATGTATATTTAGTGATTGTGATACATCCCTTGAGTTAATGGTAATGATAATTCTTATTTTCAAGAGTTGAAAATTTAAGACAAGAATTTTCATTATTAACTCATAAAATGCTCCTGACCGTAGGATCATCATGAGGATGGTGATTGATCTAAAAGGTTAGTGTACAATCACTTCTTTATAGTAGATGAGTCTTGAGTCTATGGTGTGGAGACATCGGAGCGAGAGTACAGGTACTCGTTAGAGAACGAGGGCACTGAGCGTGACCACCTCGAGCAGTCATAAGGAAGTCTACCTTCTCGTCGATGATTGACTCAAAGCTGTAGTGGTGTGTCTGGTTCTTTGACCTAAGGTGCATCGATGGTTCACCTTGAGGGTGTTATAGTTTGACTACACCATGACTCGATCTCCTAGATATTTGAAACCCTAAGGTGTATGTTGGCTATAGCATGTTCATTGTAGGAATTGGGTTGCACCAAGAAGGAATCTATCTACCTCGATGGATGAGGAGTAACCCTATGATGATCATGAGAATCAAGTCCATAAGCCCATGGCCATGGTAGAGTGAAATAATAGAAAGAGTTTTTATTATGATTTTCACATCGAACTTGAATGGAATGATTAAATCATATGATAGAAATTAGGATTTGACGAGTTCACCTTAACCCTAATCTGATCGGGGCTCAAGATAGAAGAACTTAATCACATAAGTAGCTGCACTGAGAGGTTCATTTTTAGTTTTGATGGGTTGCCACCATATACTACTAGGTGTCGCTGGTGGATTTTGGGAGCAATTAGAATGATTTAGATGATCGATCATTCTAGTTGTCTAAATCAGAAGAGTTTTGATCCATTGAAGGAGTTTCGATGATGTCGATGATAGAGATCGCGATATATCCCATTACCATACAAAATTAAATCTAACTAGATCACACAAATAAGGATTTGGATCTGGATATCATCAATTGGACTAACCCAATTCAATTGATTTGAATTAGATTTAATTAGGTTCAAGGAAATCGTGCTAGCACACGATTGAGCCTAACATTCTCCTTCTACTATCATTAAATGTTATCTCAACTGAGCCAAATATATTTGTGCTCACTCAGGTACCTTTACTTGGTCTGACTGAAGCTTGTCTAGGTCAGAAAAGGGTTGTTTTAATTTATGAGATAAATTTGAGGTTACACCTGCCATTTTTCGTCATCTGCTAATTCTTGTCCTTTGACTTTGGTCAAACATTGACCTTTGACACTTAGACATTTGCCCATGTATGATGCACCTATTAGAGAGCAGATAGGGGTTTGTCCCCTTGCTAAAATTTGGAAAGGAGGGGGTGCACGCCTCCCTAGGCATGCACCCATGGATAGGGATGCCTGGAGTCCCATACGGATGGGACTCTAGGTTGCTTCTTGGTTTCTACTTAGGTAGCCCATAACTATAGACTTTGATCAGTCTTAGGCACCATCTAAGGATGAATTAGAGGGACTCTCATCTGATTGGATCAGGTGATGTCATCCTACCAATCATATTTAGATACGATTGCATGAAGCAATGTGATTGGCTGGGATGATGTGGCACTGCATGGCGCAACAAGGTCTATATAAACCCTATCTGCACCCAACTTTGATAGAGTTTTTTCATAGCCATGCCCTAAGGCTGCCCCTCTCCCTCCTCCAAGCCATTCTCTGGTCCTCTCTCTCCTCTCCATTTCCAAGGTAAGTTGGGCTCTAGTTTGGTGCGATCCAGGTAAGGAAAAGCTGACGAGAAAGGAAGAAGGCAGCACTACTGCAGAGATGATAGCATATCTTCAAAAAGAAGTTTTGAAGATCCTCCAAATTAGATCCAGATCTAATTTTTGAAGAGATGATAAAAAAAAAGAAGATCTCTAGATCAAATCCAAGTGGATACTGATAGAGGCCAAGCACTTGCGTGGCTAGATCCAGAATCTCAAGCAATCAGTAGGATCATCAAAGGATAATCAGATTACCCAACATCAAGATATAAATTAAATTAAATTAAATTTATTTTTATTTTTATTTATTAGATCAATAAAATCAGATCTCAAACATCTTAGATCTGATCTGGATACATGAGAAAATTTTTTTGAAATATCTCTCTTGATCCAATCAAATCTGAACGAACCTAACCTAGGAAATCAGGATTTCTCCTTCACAGAGTTGGACTTGATCATTCATTGATTAGATGGGCCAAGTATGATCGTGTTAATGGTTGGACCTAACTAGTGTTAGATATATGTGCCCTAGAAGCCGGAATTGGCTAACACTTGTAATACACTTCTAGGGGCAAAATTATAATTTTGACTAATATCAATAAAATGGGTTATTTTCTATCACATATGCATATTTAGTGTCTGTGATACATCCTTTGAGTTAATGATAATGATAATTCATATTTTCAAGAGTTGAAAATTTAAGACATGAATAATCATTATTAACTCATAAAATGCTCCGGACCATAGGATCATCACGAGGATGGTGATTGATCCAGAAGGTTGGTGTACAATTGCTTCTCTTTAGTAGATGAGTCTTGAGTCTAAGATATGGAGACACTAGAGCGAGAGTACAGATACTCGTTAGAGAAAGAGGGCACTGAGCGTGACCACCTCGAGTAGTCATTAGAGAGTCTACCTTCTCATCAATGACTGACTCGATGCTGCAGTAGTGTGTCTGGTTCTTTGACCTGAGGTGCATCGGCAGTTCACCTTGAGGGTGTTATAGTTTGACTACACCATTACTCGGTCTCCTAGCCATATGGAACCCTGAGGTGTATGTTGGCTATAGCATGTTCATTGTAGGAACTGGATGGCATCAAGATGGAATCTATCTACCTCGGTGGTAGAGGAGCAGCCCTATGATAATCATGAGAATCAAGTCCAGAAGTCCATGGCCATGGCAGAGTGAAATAATAGAAAGAGTTTCTATTTAGATTTTCACATCGGACTCGAATCGAATGATTACATCATATGACAGAAACTAGGATTTGACGAGTTCACCTTAACCCTAATCTGATCGGGGCTCAAGATAGAAGAACTTAATCACACAGGTAGCTGCACCAAGAGGTTCGCATTCAGCTCTGATGGGTTGCCACCATATACTGCTAGGTGTCACTAGTGGATTTTGGGAGCAATTAGAATGATTTAGATGATCGATCATTCTAGCTGTTCGAATCAGAAGAGTTCTGATCCATCGAAAGGAGTTTCGATGATGTCGATGATAGAGATCATGACATATCCCATTACCATACAGAACTGAACCTAACTGGGTCACACAAACAAGGGTTTGAATCTGGTGATCATCAATTGAACTAATTCCAGTTCAATTGATCTGAATGAGATTCAATTAGGTTCAAGGAAAATCGTGCTAGCACTCGATTGAACCTAACGTTCTTCTTTTGCTATCATAAATAAGTTATCCTGTCTGAGCCAAAGGAGTTTGTGCTCAATCAGAGGCCTTCATATGGTCTGACTGGAGGTTGTCCAAGTCAAAAAAGGTTGTCTTATTTTGTAAGACATTACCTACCATTTTTGGTCACCTGCCATTTCTTGTTCTTTGACTTTGGTCAAAAGTCTACCTTTGACTGGTCAAATGTTGACCATTGACACTTTGACTTTTGACCACATGTCATGCACCTATTGGAGAGCTGGTGGGGGCCTGTCCCCCTGCCAGAACCTGGCAAGGAAGAGGGTGCACGCCACCCTTAGGCGTGTGCCCAAGTTGGAGGCGCCTAGGAGTCCTTGTTGGACAAGGACTCCATCTCCTTTTTGGATTCCAATTAGAGTTCTTCTAAGAACCAACTTTGACTGGATCTTAGGCACCCTCTAAGGAGGAATCCAGGGGACTCTATTCCCACCAATCAGATTTAGATCTGATTTCATAGAGGATTGTGATTGGTTGGGAAGAAGAGAAGTTGGATCACAGTCAGTCTATAAATAAGACCCTGCGCCCAACTCAGATTCTAATAGAGAATGGAGAAACCCCACGCCCCAAGGCTGCCTCTCCCTTCTTCCTCCATGCCAAACTCACCTTCTCCCTCTCCTCTCCACGTCCAAAAGGAGTTTTGGACCTTGGTTGGTGCAATCCAGATCAAAGAAAGGCGACTGAAAGCTAGAAGGCTGCACTGCTGCAAAGGACGACTGCTGATCTTCAAAAGGAGTTTTGAAGATCCTTCAGATTAGATCCAGATCTGATTTTTGGAGGAGTGATAGAGAAGAAGAGGATCTCCAGATCTAGCTTGAGTGGATACCAATAGAGGCCAGGCGCTTGCATGGCTAGATCCAGAACCTTCCGTTGCAAACAGGATCATCAATGGGTAATAGGATTACCCAAATCAGGTAAATTAAATTTGATTTAATTTATTCTTATTTTATTTTATTTATTAAAATAATAAGAATTAGATCTAAAACATCTCAGATCTGACATAGATCAAAAAAAAAATTTTTGAAATATATCTCTTGATCTGATCAGATCTGAACGAACCTGGACCGAAAAATCAGGATTTTCCTTCAACTGGTATCAGAGCCAAGGTTCTAAATTATTTAGATCTAATTTTCAAATTTATTTTAATTAGAAAATAAATGATTTTAGATGTCACATGAGATGTGATCAGATCTGAAATCAAAAAAATTAAAATTAAATGATTTGGATCTAAGATTAGGAAATATGCATGACTAGTTCTAAAATAGAATAGTTCTATAGAATAGTCTTGCATGTTTTTGATTTAATCTGATTAAATCATATTTTAGATCCTTTTATTTACTATTTTTTGATATTATAAGTGTTATAATAACATCTAAAAAATAGTAAATAAAAATTATTTAATTTTAAACATCATATGAGATATGATTGATGCATGTCTAGACTAGTTGTAGAATAGTTCTACATAAGTTGTCTAGATTAGAATTTATTTTGATTAGATCAATTTAAATCTAATTTTTTAGATTATTATGAGATAATTTAGATCTGAAAATATGCATGATTCGATACATGAGATGTATGCAAAATATGCCATGTTTAGATCTGATTTGTATATGAGATATATGATATAGATCTAAAACTATTTTGTAGTATTGCATGTTCCTGATTAAGGCATTCCTCTTGGCCGTTCGATCATAAGAACGAAGAAGGGTTTAAAGGCCCTCTCTTTCCATTCGATGGGATGTTCTTATGATGTGTAGGGGTGCTGCATGTTCGTCCTTAATCAAAAATCCAAAACTTACTTTCTGCAAAACCCTAGATCCTGAAACCCTAGGATTTATTGTGCATATTTTGTTTATGAACCCTACTTAATTAAAAATTAAGATTATGGAATATCAATTAGGTCTAAAATTGAGAATTTTAGATCTAAGACATATTCATAATACTGGGTTCGGGCTTGGGTAGCTCAATTAGGTCTAAGCGGTTGATCAAACCGAATCAAGAGTTGGTTAGATGGGATCAACAATGCTTAAATTGATCAGCCTAATAGGATTAAGTCTGGGTCAAGATCGAGTCACGATCAAGCAAGACCTAATTAGGCTCAGAGGTTAGAGTCTGGATTGTAGGCTAACCCAATTGGTTCTGGCTCAACAATTTGGTGTCTAAGGTAAGTTTGGCACATACGACCGACTGGTTTTTAATTGGAAGCTACTCGATCTGAATGCATTCTTGTACGAGTTAATGGCATATTCCTTCCACCGGTCTCACTTACCTGGCCATATCTGTTGACACAGTTCTGATCTGAGGTGGTCAATAATCCGAGCTAACCCATGCCACTAGGTTAGTCATAATTGTTATGACTATGACAAGTCTAGTTTAATGAGACCTGAATCAATTCTCCCTAAGAAAAGATTAAGTCTGAGGTCTTCCACCATTGTAGACGTGCGGGCCCTTCCTCGGGGTTGATTGTTCTCGGCTGGATACAGTGGCTCAGTTGCACCGAAAAGATGCAACCATGTCTATTAGGCATTGGATGCTATAGGCTGGAGGATGAGTTGGGTTCAATATTCCGGATACGGTGAGAGACTCAATTAGGAACCCAGTCTATGCAAATGGTGGGTCTGACTTAACTAAGGAGTGGATCAATATTTTGGATACGGTGAGATTCATGAATTAGAGACCAAGTTTGGGTGCACCATGATTAGAGAATCATTGAACAAGAGTTGTTCACTCATTGGCTAACCCATCACCAATAACTGTTAGGTGAGGTGATGAGTCAGTTGGTGAGACCGCACCACCCACTAGAAATCATTAATCGTGGAGATTTTCGCATCTCTATAGAGGGAGTGTAGGGATCCGAGAAAATAGTGGAAGCTAATTTGTTTAAAAATAAAATTTTTAAACAAATTGGTCAAGTCATAATTACAGTATCTAACTAGAATCTTTGACTCTCTATAGAAAAATGTCTGCATCCAACCCATTGGCATGTATCCTGGACACACATAGACTGACTGGACCCAATTATAAAGATTGGCTCAGGAACTACAAAATAGTTTTGGGTTCCGAGAAGTTAACCCATGTATTGGACCAGGACCCTCCCACCTTACTAGCCCGTCCATCCATTGAATAGAGAGCGTCTCTGGAGAAATGGATAGATGAAGATAATAAGGCCAGATACTACATGTTGGGCTCGATGTCTGATGAGCTCCAGTGCCAACATGAGGATATCGGGACTGCTCGCCAAATGTTGGCTCACCTAAAGGAGATGTTTGGTGAACAGAGTCGCGCAGCCAAGTATCAAATCATGAAACAACTTTTTAAGGCTAAGATGCATGATGGGCAGTCAGTCCAAGATCACTGTCTGAGAATGATCAAGGACATGGAAGAGCTTGAGAAGCTCGGTGTGAAGTTAGACTTGGACCTGCAGAATGATATTATGCTATAATCCTTGACTGATGCATACGGGCAATTCATCATGAATTACCACATGCATAAACTTCAAAATTCCTTGGCCAAATTAATGAATATGCTGGTTACCGCTGAGCTTCCTATGAAAGGTTCTAAAGGCTCAGTTCTTGCTATGGAACGGACTTCTTCCAAAAGAAAGTCTTATGGAAAGAAAAAGAAGTCTGCGAAAAAGCAGAAGGTGGAAGGAATAAAGAAGAAGAAGGCAGAGCCAAAGAAAAAGGTCGATATCAAAGGAAAGTGTTTCCATTGCAACAGCGACGGCCATTGGAAGCGAAATTGCCCTACTTACCTGAACACCCTGAAGAACAAGAAGGAAGGTCCTTCTGGAGGTATGCTTGTTATTGAGTCTAACCTTACGATTTCTTCTGCATCCAGTTGGGTGCTTGACTCTGGTTCTAATGCTCATCTGTGCACTTCCATGCAGGGTCTTGAGAATAGCAGGAGGTTGAGGGATGGAGACATGATCCTACGCATCGGTAATGGAGCAAGAGTTGTTGCAGTAGCCATGGGAATATACCCTCTTCGATTACCATCTGGTTTAGACTTAGTTTTGAAAGACTGTTATTATGTGCCTGCAGCTAGCAGGAATTTGATTTCTGTTTCATGCTTAGCACAAGAAGGCTATGTGATTACCTTCTTTAAGGACCATTGTAACATTCTTTATGAAAGAAATAAAATTATAAATGGTTTCCTTATTAATGATCTTTATCAGCTACATATTGATGTACCTATTCTAACTATCGAGCAAAACGTGAATGCCAAATGACCTAGGGATAGTCCAAACGACAGATATCTATGGCACCTGAGATTAGGTCATATAGCAGAAGATAGGATCAATAAATTGGAGAAAAATGGGACTATTGAGTCCATTGACTTCCGAGTCATATCCAACTTGTGAATCCTGTCTTCAAGGCAAAATGACCAAACTCCCTTTTGTTGGACATGGGGAGAGGGCCACAGATCTCCTTGCCCTAGTACATACAGATGTGTGCGGCCCATTTGATGTGCCGGCTAGAGGCAATTTTGTCTACTTCATTACCTTTATCGATGATCTGTCTAGGTATGGGTATGTGTATCTTATGAGACACAAGTCTGAAGCTTTTGAAAAGTTCAAAGAATTCAGACATGAAGTAGAAAAACAAACTGGAAAAATCCATTAAGGTTCTTCGATCAGATCGAGGAGGTGAATACCTTAGTCGAAAATTCCTAGACTATGTTAAGGATAATTGCATAGTCTCTCAATGGACTCCACCAGGAATGCCTCAACTCAACGGGGTTTCAGAACGGAGAAATCGGACCGTATTGGATATGGTTCGATCCATGATGAGCTTCACAGACCTCTCTGATTTCCTTTGGGGACACTCATTGTTGACTTCAATTTATCTACTAAATAGAGTTCTCTCTAAAACCGTTCCTGCCACACCGTATGAGATATGGCACGGTAAGAAACCAAGTCTGAGTCATCTCAGAATTTGGGGTTGTCCAGCTCACGTCAAAAGACAACAAGTGGACAAGTTAGAGTTTAGGTCCTTTAGAGCTCGATTCATAGGATATCCTAAAGAGTCATTAGGATACTATTTCTACATTCCAGAAGACCATAATGTGATTGTGAGTTGACATGCCATCTTTCTTGAAAAATAGTTTATTCAAGATAGCGGCATTGGAAAGCAGATTAAGCTTGATGAGAAAGTCTCACAAGTGGAACGAGCTAAGGACCAATTGGAACCAAATTAGGTTGAGCCAATAAGAACACTACCTCCTCCACCTCGTAGATCGAAAAGAGTTTCCCATCCCCTTGAGAGATACTTAGGTATTATTTCAGAGGAGGTAGAGGAAATGTTCCTCGTAGGTAATGGTGCTCATGGTGATGATCCCAAAACCTACAACAAGGCGATATCAAATATCGACTCCGAGAAATGGCTAGAGGCAATGCAGTCAGAAATTGACTCGATGCACTCAAACCAAGTCTGGACCTTGGTAGATCCACCAGAAGGTATAGTACCTATTGGGTGTAAATGGATCTTCAAGAGAAAGATTGGTGCAGATAGAAATGTGGAGACATTCAAGGCTAGACTAATGGCAAAAGGTTATAGTCAACGCGAAGGCATTGACTATCAGGATACCTTTTCCCCAGTGGCTATGCTAAAATCCATCCGCACATTGCTTGCCGTTGTAGCCTATTTCAATTATGAAATATGGCAAATGGATGTCAAAACGACGTTCTTAAATGGATATCTTGAGGAAGATATCTATATGGAACAGCCGCTAGGTTTTACATCCAGTGATACAGATCACATGGTTTGCAAGCTGCAAAGGTCCATATATGGACTTAAGCAAGCATCTCAGAGCTGGAACACTCGTTTCAATGATGTGATCAAAACGTTTGGTTTCATCAAAAATGATGAGGAACCGTGTGTTTTCAAAAAGGTCAGTGGGAGCGCTGTTGTCTTCCTCGTATTATACATAGATGACATCCTCGTTATAGGGAATGATATTCCTATGTTGACAACAGTCAAATTATGGTTGTCCAAGGAATTCTCCATGAAAGACCTAGGCGAAGCATCCTTTATTCTAGAAATTAAGGTCTATAGGGATAGACCGAATAGGATGCTAGGACTTTCACAAAAGATGTACATAGAGAAAGTACTAAAGAGGTTTAGTATGAAAAACTCTAAAAGGGGATTAATACCCTTTAGACATGGTATTCATCTTTCCAAGAAGATGTGCCCCAGCACACCTGAGGAAATAGAACGCATGAGCAAGATCCCTTATGCTTCTGCAATAGGGAGCCTCATGTATGCCATGCTATGTACACGACCTGATATAGCCCATGCTGTGAGTATCACAAGCAGATATCAGTCAAATCCAGGTGAAGAACACTGAACTTCTGTGAAATGTATCCTTAAGTACTTGAGAAGAACTAAGGATATGATGTTGGTCTTTGGTAACGGAGAACTCCAAGTCCAGAGATACACAGACTCGGATTTCATGTCCAATATAGATGATCGAAAGTCGACATCTGGGAGTCTGTTTGTGTGCAATGGTGGTGCTGTCCGCTGGAAGAGTTTCAAGCAAATGGTGATAGCAAATTCCACCATAGAAGCAGAATATATCGCTGCATCAGAGGCTGCGAAGGAAGCATTCTGGTGTAAGAAGTTTGCTGTAGAAATTGGAGTAATGCCATCAGATGCCATTCCTCTATACTGCAACAACAATGGCGCAATAGCCCTTACTAAGAAGTCGAGGTCTCACCAAAAATCCAAGCATATTGAGCGGCGATACCACCTCATCCGCGATTACCTCGAGAAGGGTTATGTCGAGGTCAAGAGAGTCAACTCCACAGATAATGTGGCAGACCCACCTACAAAGCCGTTGGGCCAACAGAGGATCGAAGCCCACCTTGAGAAGATGGGACTTAGACTTGTAGCCAATTGACTTTAGGACAAGTGGGAGATTGTTAGATATATGTGCCCTAGAAGCCAGAATTGGCTGACACTTATAATACACTTCTAGGGGCAAAATTATAATTTTGACTAATATCAATAAAATGGGTTATTTTCTATCACATATGTGTATTTAGTGTCTGTGATACATCCTTTGAGTTAATGGTAATCATAATTCATATTTTTAAGAGTTGAAAATTTAAGACATGAATAATCATTATTAACTCATAAAATGCTCCCGACCATAGGATCATCACGAGGATGGTGATTGATCCGGAAGGTTGGTGTACAATCGCTTCTCTTTAGTAGATGAGTCTTGAGTCTACGGTATGGAGACATCGGAGTGAGAGTACAGGTATTCATTAGAGAATGAGGGCACTGAGCGTGACCACCTCGAGTAGTCATTAGGAAGTCTACCTTCTCGTCAATGACTGACTCGATGCTGCAGTAGTGTGTCTGATTTTTGACCTGAGGTGCATCGACAGTTCACCTTGAGGGTGTTATAGTTTGACTACACCATTACTCGATCTCCTAGCCATATGGAACCCTGAGGTGTATGTTGGCTATAGCATGTTCATTGTAGGAACTGGATGGCATCAAGATGGAATCTATCTACCTCGGTGGTAGAGGAGCAGCCCTATGATAATCATGAGAATCAAGTCCAGAAGTCCATGGCCATGGCAGAGTGAAATAATAGAAAGAGTTTCTATTTAGATTTTCACATCGGACTCGAATCGAATGATTACATCATATGATAGAAATTAGGGTTTGACGAGTTCACCTAAACCCTAATCTGATCGGGGCTCAAGATAGAAGAACTTAATCACATAGGTAGCTGCACCAAGAGGTTCACATTCAGCTCTGATGGGTTGCCACCATATACTGTTAGGTGTCACTAGTGGATTTTGGGAGCAATTAGAATGATTTAGATGATCGATCATTCTAGCTGTTTGAATCAGAAGAGTTCTGATCCATCGAAAGGAGTTTCGATGATGTCGATGATAGATATCATGACATATCCCATTACCATGCAGAATTGAACCTAACTGGATCATACAAACAAGGATTTGAATTTGGTGATCATCAATTGAACTAGTCTAGTTCAAATTGATCTAAATGAGATTCAATTAGGTTCAAGAAAATCGTGCTAGCACTCGATTGAGCCTAACGTTCTTCTTTTGCTATCATAAATAAATTATCCTGTCTGACCCAAAGGAGTTTATGCTCAATCAGAGGCCTTCATATGGTCTGATTGAAGGTTGTCCAAGTCAGAAAAGGTTGTCTTATTTTGTAGGACATTACCTACCATTTTTGGTCACTTGCCATTTCTTGTTCTTTGACTTTGGTCAAAAGTCTACCTTTGATTGGTCAAACATTGACCATTGATACTTTGACTTTTGACCACATGTCATGCACCTATTGGAGAGCTGGTGGGGGCCTGTCCCCCTGCCAAAACCTGGCAAGGAAGAGACGCACGCCACCCTAGGTGTGTGCCCAAGTTGGAGGAGACTACGAGTCCTTGTTGGACAAGGACTCCATCTCCTTTTTGGATTCCAATTAGAGTTCTTCTAAGAACCAACTTTGACTGGTCTTAGGCGCCCTCTAAGGAGGAATCCAGGGGACTCTATTTCCACCAATCATATTTAGATCTGATTTTACAAAGGGTTGTGATTGGTTGCGAAGAAGAGAAGTTGGATCACAGTCAGTCTATAAATAAGACCTTGCACCCAACTCAGATTCTAATAGAGAATAGAGAAACCCCATGCCCCAAGGCTGCCTCTCCCTTCTTCCTCCATGCCAAACTCACCTTCTCCCTCCCCTCTCCATGTCCAAAAGGAGTTTTGGACCTTGGTTGGTGCAATCCAGATCAAAGAAAGGCGACTGAAAGCTAGAAGGCTGCGCTGCTGCAAAGGACGATTATTGATCTTCAAAAAGAGTTTTAAAGATCCTCCAGATCAGATCCAGATTTAATTTTTGGAGGCATGATAGAGAAGAAGAGGATCTTAAGATCCAGCCTGATTGGATATCGGTAGAGGCCAGGCACTTGCATGGCTAGATCCAGAACCTTCTGCTGCAAACAGGATCATCAACGGATAATAAGATTACCCAAATCCGATAAATTAAATTTGATTTAATTTATCCTTATTTTATTTTATTTATTAAAATAATAAAAATTAGATCTAAAACATCCCAGATCTAATACAGATCAAAGAAAAAAAATTTTGAAATATATCTCTTGATCTGATCAGATCTGAACGAATCTAGACCGAGAAATCAGGATTTCCCTTCAACTAGAACCTTTTCTAAGAAGGCCAAAGCCAACTGGTCAGGGGGTTGGGGCAAAATTTAATTTCTAGAAGTTGTTTGGAGAAACAATTGATTATGAACCAACCCTTAGATGTACATGGGTGAGCCAACCAAAGTTAGGCTCGCGTACAGTCTATGTGGATTCTAGTACCCACTAAGAAATTATGATAATTTTTTGGATTAGAGGTAGAGGCTATCAATTCGAATAAAATAGCAGAAGAAATCTTTTGATTAAAGTCTAAATCTTTAATTTTAATGAATCAATTACTAATTAGGCTTTTGATTCTTCTTTATGTAGTTAAATCCTAACCATAATTATTCCATTCACTGTTAGACAGTGATTAATTTATGGGACCCAACTTCGATAACAAGTATCAAAAGTTGAATGTTGTTCAGCAACACGAAGTGGTTCGTGATGGGGCCTCTATGCCTAATTTAAACATAAGATCCAAGAATAACCTTGATCAGAAAAAGTGCTTCCATTGTAAGAAGCGGAGGTATTGGAAGAGGAATTATCCTCAATATCATGATTCCCATGACCCCAACAGGCTGAATAAGAGAGATGAGCAAGTAGTTGTTGATCAAGGATGTTATATGATAACACCTTATAATTTTTCTATTTATGATACTTCTACTTGGGTATTGGATATCGAAAGTCCAGTCCATATTTGCAATACGTTGCAAGAACTTCAAATTAGTAGAAGATTTGAGAATAATGAGCGATTCCTGAATGTTGGAGATGAAAGGTCTGTTCCTATTCTAGCTATGAGAATAGTTCAACTTATTCTCAATACTAATATCATTTTTTTAAATGAATGTTATTATTGTCCTTCCTTTCTGATGAATATAATCTGTGTTAGCCTTTTGGCCAAGGATGGTTATCATTTATCTATAAAGAAAAATTATTGTGATATCATTATGAATAATGTTATAATAATGCAAGGATAATAAAGAAATGGTATTTATATTTTATCACAGTCTATGAGTGTAATGTACACTTCTAGAAAACATCCTAGATTAGATAATATCTCTGATATCTACCTATGGCACTATAGGCTAGGTCACATTAACAAGAATTGGATAAACAAGTTGACCCAAGAGAAAATTCTCTAAGTTAGTGATTGTGAATCACTTCCAATCTGTGAGTCTTGTCTTCTTGAAAAAATGACCAAGTCACCTTTTACTAAAAAGGGTGAAAGAGCTATTGAGCTCTTAGGTCTAGTACATATTGATGTATGTGGACCAATGAGCATAGGTGCCAGAGATGGATATTTCTACTTCATAACTTTCATAGATGATCTATCTAGGTACGAATATGTTTATCTAATAAAACATAAGTCGGATTCATTTGAAATGTTCAAAAAATTTTGAAGTAAAGTAGAAAAATAAAATAGGAAGAATATTAAAACTCTTTAATTGGATCGAGGAGGTGAATATCTATCCAGTTAGTTCTTGACATATCTAGGAGAGAATGGGATTCTCTCATAGTGAACTCCTCCTGGGACACCACAGCATAATGGTGTATTGGAAAGGAGAAATTGAACCTTGTTGGATATGGTTCAATCCATGATGGGTTTTACTAGTCTATCTATTTCATTTTGGGGTTATGCTCTTAAGACTGCATGTTATATATTGAATAGTATATCGAGTAAATCTGTCACAAAGACTCTATATGAGATATGGACTGGGCATAGGCCTACACTCTCACACCTACGGGTTTAGGGTTGTCCGGCCTATGTCAAACATTTGCATACAGATAAGCTTGGACTTCGGTCTGATAAGTATGTATTTATATGGTATCCCAAAGAAAGTAAGGGTTACTATTTCTATCATGCTAAAGAATAAAAGGTGTTCGTCTGCCTTAGGACAATCTTTTTGGAAAAAAAATTCCTTAGTGAAGGAACTATTGCCTCTAAGATTGAACTTAATGAAGCTCAACAGGTAGAAAAGTCGACACCTATAGCTGAACCAGAACTGGATTCGATTAGATCAAATCTAGAGCCTAGTGTACTTGCATTATTAGGGCATTCTGGTGGAGTACCGCATCAGTCAGACAGATACTATGGTTTCTTTATCTAGGATGGTGATCCTATCAAACTCGATGTAAATGATAAGGATCCGATCACCTATATGGATGCTATATAGAAACCTGATTTCGAGAAATGGCTTGAGGTCATGAAATCCAAAATGAAGTCCATGAAGGTCAACGATGTATGAACATTGGTTAACCCACTCAAAGGGGTTAAACCCAATGGGTGTAAATGGGTCTTCATAAGGAAGAGGGGCACAGATAGAAAGGTGAAGACCTATCAAGCCCGTCTGGTTGCCAAAGGGTATCTTTAGTGTTATGGTATTGACTATGATGAGACGTTCTTCCCTATGGCAATGCTCAAGTTCATTCAGATTATGCTTGCAATTATTGTCCATCTGGACTATGAGATCTGGCAGATGGATGTGAAGACAGCTTTCTTGAATGGAGAGTTGACCGAAGAGGTGTATATAATACAACCTGAGGGGTTCACATCCACAGACGAGTCCAAGGTGTGTAGAATTTAGAGATTCATTTATGGATTGAAGCAGGCATCTCGGAGTTGGAATATGAATTTTGATAACGTATGGCTTCATTAAGAACGGAGAAGAACCCTACTTTTACAAATGGACAAATGGTCCAGCAGTGGTATTTCCTATTTTGTACGTGGATGACATTCTCTTAATTAGAAATGACATCCCCACATTGCAGAGAATAAAAGTTTGGTTGTCATCACAATTCTCCATGAAGGACTTGGGTGAAGCATCCTACATCCTAGGGATGAAGATCTATAGGGATAGATCTAAAAGGATGCTTGGATTATCCCAATCCACGTACATAGATACTATGCTGAAGAGGTTTAGCATGGAGAATTTCAAAAAAGATTCTCCCAATAGGCCATAGAATTTCTCTCTCTAAGAAGGATTGTCCAACAACTTTTGAAGAGAGAGCATATGAGTAGAGTCCCATATGCTTTGGTAGTAGAATCTATCATGTACACCATGACATGTACGAGACCAAACGTGGCATACTCACTAGGACTAGTGAGTAGATACTAGTCTGACCTTGGAGAAAACCACTGGAAAGTGGTTAAAGCCAACTTAAGTATTTGAGAAATACTAAGGACCAATGGTTGGTTTATGGCGAGTCAAATCTGAAACTTTTGGGATTTACAGACTCCAGCTTTCAATCTGACCATGATGATAGCAGAAGCATGTCGGGATATATCTTTACTCTGAATGATGGAGCCATCTTCTAAAAGAATTCCAAGCAGCATACTGTGGCAGACTCTGTTTGCGAAGTAGAGTACGTGGCAGCATCAGATGCTACAAAGAAAGCTGTATAGCTGAGGAAGTTTACCACCGAGCTTGGAGTAGCATCCTCCCTTGATGGTCTAGTTCTGCTCTACTGTGACAGCATCAGTGCCATTGCTTAGGCAAAAGAATAGAAGGCACACCAGCAAACGAAGCACATTCTGCATCGCTTTCATCTGATTCAGGAGATTGTGGATCGAGGTGACGTCGATCTTCAGAAGATCGATGGAAAGAAGAACCTGACCGACCCCTTCACTAAAGCCCTAGCAATAAAGGAGTTTGACAACCACAAGTCAAAGATGGGTATTAGATACTATGTCGAGTGGCTTTAGGACAAGTGGGAGTTATTGAAAAATGTGTCCCAAAGCCAATCATCAATCTATTGACGGTTGAGCTACTTTATATTTATAATTGATTTATTAATAAATAAAATATATTTTTAACATTTTTCATTAAAAGTATTCATCTTCTAACGAACTCCATTATTGTGATGAAGTTCTTAGGACTATTTAGCTTCGATAAAGAGAGGATTTATCGATTAGTCTTTAAATTTGTTCACGATCAAATGATAGGCTGTTAATAAGGACGACAGCATCTATTGAGCATAGATCGCTGTATGCCATATAGGTTGATTGTCCTCTTAACCAAGAAGTGTGGAGACACTGGTGTGGCATATAGGTGAGATGTATAGGTACATCATCATTGAATATGACCAACTCCAGAGCATTCTACTATCAAGAATGTTTCTGATGCGATATAGGTATAAGTATTCCTTAGACTTGAGATCATCTCAATGACTTGCAAGCAACTCACTGTACTTTGGGATCAGACTAATTAAATTTCTAATTCAGTAATGGAAGGCTTTTGGGTACAGCCAAGTACTTGTGAGGTCAGAGTGTGATCAAGATGGGATTGACCACTCCAAGAGTTGGAGAAGAATGTATCATTGTATTTCAATATAGCAAAATCTTGGTCAGGATAATCCATCAAATAGATTTGATATTTTGAAATACAATATGGACAATCTAATCAAAGTTGACAGTTTAACTCTGAGGTATCCTATGAGCATTTTGGTCAAGGGATGAAATATATGGAAACTATATCCGCATGGATTCTAAGGATGTTGTTCTACACATTTGACCTATCCAACCATCGGGTACCATTGCTAGGTGGTCACTTCGATTGATATAGAAATTTATTCTTATGCTACCGACTTAGATTTGGACCTATGAGGTCACATACATTAGAGCTCAAGATTTGATTGGATGGTTAATCAATGATTAAGAATCATTCTAGGGTTAAACAATCAATACGATTGGTATTTAATCTAGTGCAAGTATTGCAGGAGGATTGATTAGTAATTAGATTGCTAATTAACTTAATTTAATTAAGCTACAGGATTGAGATTGTCTAATTAAATATGATTTAATTAGATTTGATTTGAGCTTGATTGGATCAAGTCCAATTGACTTATTAGATAAGCCAAGTGCAAGGAAGAACTAGTCCTAGTCTAACAAGGACTCGGGTCAACCTAATTTTCTAATTTGATTAAAAAATTAAATCAAAATTAAATCTAATTTAATCTAATTTAATTAAATCATTAAATGGATTAGGGTCTTATTTAATTGAGTTGGTTTACTCTTGATTTTATTTGGTTAAAAGACCTTGTTTGACCAAGTCAAAATAGGAGTCCTAGTATGACTAGGACTCCCTAACCTTGCACCACCTTAGTCCACACCCCCCATGCCCATTTTTCTTTATTTTGTGTGTGAGATCTCCACTCCCTAATCATCACACACGTCCCTCTCTTCCTCCTTTTCTCATAAGGCAATTTATTGGAAGACCAAGTCAAAAGGGGAGTTAGTTTTGCTTTAGGATTCTATGAGATAGAATCCTTGTTGACCAAAACATCTTCCCTTGAGTGCCACCCCTTATTTTATTAATTCTTCTCTTATTCCACATGAGAAACCATTTTTTTATGCACCCTCCCTTGCTGGTCCACACCAACAATTATGGAGGAGGCACCCAAGAGTTGGCTGCCCCTTGTCTTACCCTATTTGACCTTTTCTTGTCTAGTTTTTGATCTAGACAAGGACTCTTCTTTTTTTCTCTATTTATTGGATGAATTTTTTATTAAAATTTTCATCGAATATAGTGCTTTAGAAGAGATTTGGGGTGTGCAAAAATTAGAGAAAGAGGGTGGTGCGGACACCAGAGCCATCAGAAGTTGGCAACATAATTTAGATTCAATTTGGATTGAAGAAGCCATATCAGAATAACTCTACTTTAGTTATTTTATTCTAGTCCTTTTGATTTAATCAATTAGTTCTTTCGATGCATTTAGTTTTGGGTCCATAGGACCATACTTGGGTTTATTTTGGATTGAGCCTTATTTAGAAAGAGACCATCATAAAGAAGCAAGCTTGCTCCACGTCATCTTTGGAGCCACCACCCTCCACACGCCTAAGGAGGAAATACACACGCCAGCATGTGCCATACCCAAGCATCCTCATGCCAGGTTGTGCCAAGCATCAAGCATCCACATGGAGTTCTTTTTCTTCCCTAGGATTCCTTAAGAGTTCTTGATTTCTTGCTTATTTTGTTAAAAGACTGATTTCTTCCCTATGGTTCCACAAAAGATAGATATGATATATTATTATATTTAGAAACCATACATAATATTTTACTTTTTTGTTAGGAGGGTTGATTTTTTTCTTATAAAGGAAATAGGATTCCTAAAGAAATAGGACCCCTAGGATCCTATATAAACCCATGTATCTTTCATTAATGAGACAATGAATGAATGAATCAATTTACAATTCCCACAAACACTTGTGTTGGTCGCTCCGAGAGGGAGAGAGTGTGAGATCCAAAATCGCCCCACGAGGGGAGGATGTGAGGCCCATCTTTTTCTATCTCTTTAATCTTCATTTTCTTGAGATTCAGTGTTCCTACGACCCCGATTCATCTTCACCATCTACCTACATAAGCCTATTCCACCAAAAGAAGATCTTTCTTCTTCAAGATTTTTATTTATCATGCAGAGTGAGAAAGAGTAATCTATTATTCTACAGATCAAATGTTGACAAGGACCTTCGTTCCTTCTCAACTGATCTTTGATTTTTTTACTTATTTTTTTTTAGATCTGATGTTGGTAAAGATCTAATTCTTTATCGATAGATCTGCTCAGTTAAAAGATTAAGATCCCTAATCGGGTAGTTTCTTAACTACCGCGATCCGGATTCTTCTTATCTTTTTCTGAATTTCTTGCGGGCTTAATTTCTTGCTATCCTTCATTCCATTTATATTTTTTTTTTACAATTATTCATGAGCATGTTTAATTTCTGCAATCTATCTATTTACATTATTATTGCTAGTTATTTATTGATCTCTAAAATGACATTCATCAGCATCATTTAGATTGATCGTGCTTTGGTCTCATGTCAATCAGTCACGCCTCCTAAGCAGAGTATAGGCAACTATATTGTCTGTCCTGAGAATAATGTACCATGGTCGGACGTGATTTATTATTGACGAACAGAAGGAAGCTTTGTATTTTTTTTTCTTTTTTTTTTAGGCTATCCCGCATCAATTTGGTATCAGAGCTGGATTGGTTAGGACTTTAGTTTAAATTCTATAATTTAAATTTTTTTGCAAGTTAAATTTTCATAATTTAAATTTCATAATTTACTTTTCAATATTTTTTTTTTACTGCATCTTATTCCTGCATCCTAGACCTACATGACCACTAGATCAGGTATCCAATACCAACGTCCTACTTTCTCATCCAATACCAACATGGATCCTAATACAGTGGCCATCATTAATGCCCTGACTAAGAAGTTTGATAATATGAAAGATTTTATGAAAACCATGAGTGAAAGAATAATAGTACTAGAAGAAGCTAGGCAAAGATAATCTGAACTTTAGTCTCCCCAACTACCTATAGGATAGAGAAGAAGGAACCTCGACCTAGATCGACCTACAGCAGCATGCCCCCATCATAACCAGTTCGATCAGGATGAGCATGTTCTTAGGAATGTAAAGATCAAAGCCCCAAGTTTTGATGGTTGTCTAGATCCGAGAGAGTACCTAAATTAGGAATCGGGCATGGACCACTATTTTGGATGATACGAAATATTTGAAGCAAGAAGAGTTAGGTTTGCTAGGATGAAGTTGGTTAGGCAAGCCCGACTTTATTGGGAAAGTGTTGAACGTCTTCTCAACCAGAGAAGACAAGATCCGATAGAAACCTAGGATGAAATGAAGGAGAAACTAAGATCCATAGGACCATACTTGGGTTTATTTTACATTGAGACTTATTTGGAAAGAGACCATCATAAAGAAGCAAGCTTGGTCCATGTCATCTTTGGAGCCACCACCCTCCACACGCCTAGGGAGGAAATACACACGCCAGCATGTGCCATGCCCAAGGATCCTCATGCCAAGTTGTGCCAGGCATCAAGCACCCACATGAGGTTCCTTTTCTTCCCTAGGATTTCTTAAGAGTCCTTGATTTCTTACTTATTTTGTTAAAAGGCTGATTTCTTCCTTATGGTTCCATAAAAGATAGATATGATATATTATTGTATTTGTAAACCATACATAATGTTTTACTTTTTTGTTGGGAGGGTTGATTTTTTTCTTATAAAGAAAATAGGATTTTTAAAGAAATAGGACCCCTAGGATCCTATATAAACTCATGTATCTTTCATGAATGAGATAATGAATGAATGAATCAATTTACAATTCCCACAAATACTTGTGTTGGTCACTCCGAGAGGAAGAGGGTGTGAGACCCAAAATTACCCCACGAGGGGAGGGTGTGAGGCCCACCTTTTTCTATCTCTTTAATCTTCATTTTTTTGGGATTCAGTGTTCCTACGACCCTGATTCATCTTCACCATCTACCTACATAAGCCTATTCCACCAAAAAAAGATTTATCTCCTCCAAGATTTTTATCTATCATGTAGAGAGAGAAAGAGTGATCTATCATTCTATAGATCAAATGTTGACAAGAACCTTCATTCCTTCTCAACTGATCTTTGATTTTTTTACTTATTTTTTTTAGATCTGATGTTGGTAAAGATCCAATTCTTTATCGATAGATCTACTTGGTTAAAGGATTAAGAGTCCTAATCATGGTAGTTTCTTAACTACCATGATCCAGATTCTTCTTATCTTTTTTTAGATTTCTTGCGGGCTTAATTTCTTGCTATCCTTCATTCCATTTATATTTTTCTTTTTGCAATTATTCATGAGCATATTTAATTTCTACTATCTATCAATTTACTTTATTATTGCTAGTTATTTTCTGATCTCTAAAATGGCATTCATCAACATCATTTAGATTGATCGTGCTTTGGTCCCATGTCAATCAGTCACGCCTCCTAAGCAGAGTATAGGCAACTATACTGTCTGTCCTAAGAATAATGTGCCACGACTGGACGTGATTTGTTGTTGATGAATGGAAGGAAGCTTTGTATTTTTTTTTTAGGTTGTCCCGCATCAGAGGGTCCTTGGGCGTGGGGGTTCCATAGGTACCAAACTAGGTATCTAGGTGAGAGAAAAGAGAAGAAGAAGAGGGTCTTCTTTTAGAGCTATTTTATTCTTCATCTCTCCTCCTTCTTTTGAGTTTTTTTTAAGAGAGTCTCAGATCAAAAAACTCTCCTCTTCCTTCTCATATTTTGGAGAGCCAAGTTTTGAAGAAGGGAGCATCGAATCGATCATCGAAGAAGGATCAGTATGGTACTAGCATGCTGTGCTGATTTCCTGCATCGAACTTTAGATCAGAGTTCGTAGGCTCGTATGGACAAATCTTAGAGGTTGGATGCGTGTACTGCTCATGACTTCATCCTCAAGCTCGAATCAGTAAGTTAGAACATCTAGCTTGCATAGATAATAGATCTGATCTATTGATTTCATACCTGCATTAGATGTAGTGTAGATCTAGGTTGATGTGATCAATCTTTCCTTTTTCTTTATATTTTTAATTTTTGATTTAATATCATGCCTTGATCATATAATAGATCTGAGATCTAGATATTTATATATTTATTTAAATAAATATTTAATTTATTTAAGTCTTTCGCTGCCTGATCCTAAAAAGATTTTCAGATCTATCCGTGAAATCCTAGATCTGGTTCCTTCAAGTGTATCCCATAAGTTTCAAGTTAGTATCTCCATAGATGAGCCACTAGTCCTTGGTATTTTTCCAATACTTTAGGATTATCTTTACTATCTTTCAGTGATTCTCACCTAGGTCAGACTGGTATCTACTTACTACCCTTAGTGAGTATGCCACGTCTGGTCTCATACATATCATGGTGTACATAATAGAACCCATTGTCAAAGCATATGGTATTCTACTCATACACTCTCTCTCTTGAGGAGATGTTGGACAATTTCTTTTCGAGAGCAAAATTCCATGGTTTATCGAAAGATAGCCCTTCTTAGAATTCTTCATGCTGAACCTCTTCAGCACGGTATCAATGTACGTCGACTAGAATAATCCAAGCAATCTTTTAGATCTATCTCTATAGATCTTCATCCCTAGGATATAGGATGCTTCTCTCAAGTCCTACATAAAGAATTGAGATGACAGTTAAATCTTTATTTTCTATAGAGCAGGGATGTCATTCTCGATCAGGAGAATATCATTGACATACAATACATGTAATACATTTACAGAATTATTAGCCCATTTATACACATAGGATTTTTCTCCGTTCTTAATGAAGCTGTACATTCTAATCACCTTATCAAAATGCATGTTCCAACTTCGAGATGCCTACTTCAATCCATAGATGGATCTCTGAAGCTTACACACTTTGGACTCATCTATGGATGTGAACCCTTCAGGCTATATCATATACATCTCTTCATCGAGCTCTTCATTTAAGAAAGCTATCTTTACATCCATTTGCCAGATCTCATAGTCTAGATATGCACTATTGCAAGCATGATCTGAATAGACTTGAGCATTACCACTGGAGAAAACGTCTCATCATAGTCCATACCATAATACTGACGATATCTCTTAGTAACTAGATGGGCTTTATAGGTCTCCACATTCTCGTCTGCACCCCATTTTCTTTTAAAAATCCATTTACATCCAATAAATTTTATCCCTTCAGGTGGATCAACCAGTGTCCATACACTATTGACCTTCATGGACTCTATTTCAGACTTCATGGCTTCTAGCCACTTAGCAGAGACAGACCTCTGCATGGCATCCATGTGGTGATCGAATCCTCATCATTCTCATCGAATTCAATTGGATCATCATTCTGGACCAAGAAATCATAGTATCTATTTGATTGATGTGGTATTCTGCCAGATCTCTTTAGTGCCTCTTCAACGGGCTTTGGATTTGATCTTATCAAATCCAGTTCTGCAAGTTTACTAAAATGTGTCGGTTCTTCTACCTGTCAAACTTCATTAAGCTCAACATTAGAGGCAGTTGTTTCTTCTATAAGAAACTTCTTTTCCAAAAAGACTATCCTATTACTAATGAACACCTTTTATTCTTCAGCAAGGTAGAAGTAATAACCCCTAGTTTCCTTAGGGTACCCTATAAATAAGTATTTATTGAACCTAGGTCCAAGCTTTTTTGGTTGCAAAGGTTTTACATAAATCGGACATCCCCAAATCCTAAGGTGAGAGAGTGTCAGCCTACACCCAGTCTATATCTCATATGAAGTTTTTGCGATGGACTTGCTAGGAGTGTTGTTCAAAATAAAACAAACAGTCTTAAGTGCATAACCCCAGAACGAAATTGGCAAACTCGCAAATCCCATCATGGATCGAACCATGTCTAATAGGGTCCAATTCCTCCTTTTAGATACACCATTATGTTGTGGTGTTCCAAGAGTGGTCAATTGCAAGAGAATTCCATTCTCTTCTAGATATATCAGAAATTCATTGAAAAGTTATTCACCTCTTCGATCAGATCAAAAAGTTTTAATACTCTTCTCAAGTTGTTTTTCTATCTTATTTCGATATCATTTGAATATTTCAAATGAATCGAATTTACTCTTCATAAGATAGACGTACCCATATCTAGATAAGTCATCAGTAAATGTAATGAAGTAGTAATACCCACCTCTAGTACATATGTTCATAGGTCCACATACATTAGTATGTACTAGATCTAGAAGCTCAGAGAGCCGTTCACCTTTTTCAATAAAGGGTGATTTTGTCATCTTATCAAAAAGGTAGGACTCACAGGTATTCAATGATTCACAATGATGGATGTCAAGGATATCCTCCTTGACTAACCTATTGATCCTGTTCTAGTTTATATGATCGAGCCTACAGTGCCAAAGATAAGCATCAGTGATATTATCTAGTTTTGGTCATTTATTTGATGTGTACATTATATTAATAGACTGTAATAAAATATAAATACCATTTCTTAATTGTCCTTATATTATTGTGACATCATTCATAATGATATTACAACAATGTCCCTTTATTGATAAACTATAACCATCCTGGATCAAAAGTCCAACAGATATTATGTTCATCATAAAAGATGGATAATAGTGACAGTCATGTAAAATAATATTATTATTTTTGAAAATAAGCTCAAGAATTTTCAATGCTAAGATTGGAATATTTCTTCCATCCCCAACATTAAGAAATCTTTCATCGTCCTCAAATTTTCTATCAATTTGAAGTCCATGCAACGAATTGCATATGTAAACTAGACTCCCAGTATCTAATATCTAGATAGATGTATCATAAATAGTAAAATTATAAGATATTATTATATAACATCCTTGCCTAGCAACATCTTGCTGGTTATCTTTGTTCAGCCTATTCAAGTCAAGAGGACCATTCCTCTCTAGGTCTATCTAATTAGGATCAACACTAGACTTCTTTTTAATTAGGTCCTAAACGCTTGCCACTGTCCAACAGTGAATGAAGCAGACTTACACTAGCCATTATATTTTTCTGAAACAAAAACATGTAACCTTATTAGTACTCAAATTATTTAAACCCTAAAGACTTGGACTTTAGTCTAAAGGTTCTTCCACTATTTTTAACAAATTGGTAGTCTTTACCTTCAATTCAAAAAATTATACTAACTCCTTAGTGGATACTAGAACCCACATAGACTACAAACGGGCCTGAGGAAAGCTCTAGCTAACCTGTGTGTATCTATAGGTAGGTTTACAATCAATTATTTCTCCAAATAATTTTTAGTAATTAGGTTTTGCCCTAGATGCCAAGTCAGTAGGCTATAGCCTCCACTGAAAAGGTTTGGTTAGGTCCAACCATTAACATGATTGACTTTGATGCATCAAACTAATGATAATCAGGTCCGAGAAAAGCTTTGGCTAACTTAATCATCATTAAGAGAGTGCGACCTAATTGTTATATGATGCATAATAATTTCAATATCCAAATGAACACTAAGTGTAAGACACCTTCATTGTTCATCCAAAAAATTGAATTCATCACTATTCACCTTAATGGGAGGCTATGACTTAGTTATCCCTATAACATTATCATTTTAAGGACCTAATAATTTAGTGGATTTAGGTTACTTATGATTTAAAAGAAGATATGAACCAATTGCTCCCACTGACTTCACTAAGTCAAATCCTCCCATTGACTTCACCAAGTCAATAGGTTACGACTGGGATCAATTAAGGTCCATGGGCACCTAATTCAGTCTTACTAATTGAAATCAGTCAAATTGATTTCTAATGACATGGGTCAGTCCGAATCACCAATTGATCTGATCAAATCTCAATCGACCATGTCGGCCAGGTAAGTAAGATCAATAGAAGGGATATGCCATTAACTCATCAAAGATCGAATCTGTGCGAGTAGCTCCCAATTAAAAATTACTGATCTAGACTGCCAAACTTATCTTAGACACCAACCAGTTAATTAGATTTAATTTGATCATCCTAGTAATTTCGAACTAGACTGCTTAGCCATGAATTAAGTCCATCTTGGTCCCGTTAAAGACATAGACTCATCCAACTACAACTATTGGAATTGATTCTAGAGTATCCTTGATCTAATCTAATTCAACACTTGATTAAATTTGATGAATTACTCTAGATTAATCAATTCTTTAACTAACCTTAGGTCTAACCCAATTAATGGACCTAATTCATCTAATCCTTTAACCCGATTTTATCTTAGAATCTTTAATTCACAATTCAAGATTCTATAAACAATACTTAATTTTTTTAACTAAATTTTGGGCTGATGGATTAGGGTTTGGCATTTCAAAAATAATTTTTAAATTTTAAAAAAAAATTATTTTTTTATTTTTAAATGGGTCGACTCATTTCATAAATGGGTCGGCTCATTTCTCAAACAGCAACCTATTGCTAGTTTTAAACAAAAAATAAAATATATTAAAAATTAAACCATGAATTATCTTTTAGATCTTATCTAAACACATTCATATTTAACTTTTTATTTAAAATAATTTCAATCATAAAAATTCTTTCACTGTTCAACTTAATGAATGAGTTCATGGTGGCACCCCCACCGCCATAAGGGATCCCCATTGAATGGAAGGAGATGGCCTTTAAACCATACTTGTCCCTAATGATCGGATGGCTTGGTGGCTCATTCATTCTTCATTATTAAGCTATCTAGATCTAAAACATATCATATATGTAAACATTTATTTTTTTTAATTATATATTAAAATATGTCAAGTAAACCTGGCTCTGATACCACTGAAGGAAATTGAGTAGGGTTTATAGCATACAATTTGAAACTTTTTTAAAAATTTATAGTAGCGAAAGCTGAAATTAATCTAATATTAATTCTATAGCATAAATTGATTTAATCAATTATCCTACTCAGGATCTAAACTTGCTTATATGTAATTTAAAATTTAAATATGATCGATCAGCAAATCGCATTTACTGACTGATTCGAGTTTAGAACTAGATACCTATGCACGAGTAGCTGATCTCCATGATCTGAATCTACTAAAATATGCTCTGGTATCGCACTATAGTCATAAACTCATTTGGCCTATATGAATGATCCACACAGAGCTTCTGATCCTGACCAGCTCCACCAGAGTGCTAGCTCCTTGTCGGGGCCTTCGATAGCTAATCTCGATCGATCCGATCGATCCAATCGATCGCCTTCTTTCTGATCTTTTGGACAATTCAGAAAATCAAAACATAATTTTTAGAGGATGATGAGGTGGTGTTTTAAATTTTGTGGTGATCTGATGCTCATAGCACTTGATCTCTCCATCCGAACCTAGAGTCACAACTCTAGGGTTTTGCACTCACCAAAAACCCTGATGCTCGAAAACTCTCTCATGCCCTTTCTCGAATGAATTTCTTCATGAAATAAATTTTTACGAATAGAGGAGACTATCTCCTACTGGTCGCCTACATTCAAAATAATTTTAAATTAGTGAGTAAAGAAAACAAAATTAAAAAATGATGTAAGAGGAAGTATAGGTGCAACTGTACAAACTCTCTCTCTAGACTATTCTCTAGCCCAAGGTAAGTGTGCCCCACTAGATTTATCTCTCTAAGAAACCCTCCTACCCTCCTCCTCACTCTCTCACACATGCCCACATAATAATTCAGACTTTAAATGGGCAAGAACTATGGATTATATGCATGGGAGTGGATAAGAGGCATTGGTTGAACTAGTTTCAACCAATCAATTGAATTCAAATTTAAATCACCCTCTATCCATTTCCATTGCACAAACCATGTGTTTGATGTGTAGAAGGACTCTCCTTCTACATGCCTATGCCCAAAAAAAATCAAGAAAAATTATGTAAAAGTGTGGAGGGCATGGAAAATAGGATATGACAAGGAGGTTGAACTTATTTCAACCTCCATACAACTTGAATTTAAAATTCAATTTCCTTTGAACCAATCCAACACGTGGATCAGGTCAAAGGCAAAAAGAGGAGGGGATGCAGATACCTCTCATCTACATAAAGAAAAGTCATGCACATTCCATAATGTGCATGAGAAAAGGAAAAGTCAAAATAGGGTGGCATAGGGAGAAAGTTTAAATTCAAACTTGCTTTGAATTTTCTAAATTGGTTTCAACGAAACCAAAATTTTTAGATCCAATTAAATCAAGTTAAATCCAACCAAATTAGCTTAATCTAATCTAATAAAATTTTAATCAAATTAAAAATTAATTAGGTCCAGGCCCTGATCAAATCAGGATCAAATCTTTCATAGCGATTAGGTCATCTTATGACCTGATCAGACCAAATTTAATTGAATCAGATTCAATCAAACTTGATCAAATTCTCATCACTCAATCAAATTAAGCTAATCATCAATTAAATTGCTAATTAATCCTTCAATAAATATAGAGTCCCAATCGGATGGATGTCCGGGCAATAGAGTCCCATCAACATAAAACTCCTGAAGAGTCCCAAACCAGTGGAACTCTTGAACCCAGTGTCCCAAATGAATGAAACTCATGATCTTAGAGTTTTAGACTAGTGAAACTTTTGATCAGAGAGTTCTAAATAAGTAGGACTTAGAGTCCCAGTCTAGTGGGACTCTTAGTCATAGAGTCCCAATCTAGTGGGATTCTTGACCCCAGAGTCCTAAGTCATCAGGACTCATGATCAGCCATCAGATCAGGTTAAAATTCCTATTGTGTGTGGCCCCATAAGTTTAAATCCTAAGCCAGTAGTATAAGAACTGATTTTCTATGTCAATCGATGTGACCATATAGCAATCATACCCGATGTTCGGATAGGTCGAAAAGTCACAACACAATAATGACGAATCTGTGGCATATGGTTACCATATAATTCATCCCCTTGATCTTGATGCTCAAAGGATAATCTAGGATTTGCTGCCAATCCTAAAATTCATCTATAGTGTATTTCAAAATTTAGCATCCATCAGATGGACCATCTCGATCGAGATTTTGCTAAATTGAAATACAGTGATGCACTTGCTCCAACACTTGAAGGGGTCAATTCCATCTTGACTCACACACCGACTTTACAACTACTTGACTGCATCCAGTAGTCTTTCATCATTGAATTAGAAATTCAGGTAGTCCGATATCTAAGTGTAGTGAGTTGCTTGCAAGTCACCATGGTGATCTCAAGTCCAAGGGATACTTATACCTATATCCTTCGCAAGCAACTCTTGATAGTAGAGAGCTCCACAGTTGGATCATATTTAGTAAAATATATCCCTACACTTCAACTGCATGCCATAGTATTCCCATACTTCTTGATTAAGAGGACAACCAATACTTATGGCATATAACGACCTACACTTGATACGTTGTCATCCTAGATAATAATGAATCATTTGATCATGAACTAGTTTTAAGGACTAAATAATAAATTTTTCTTTATCGAGTCTAAATAGTCCTAAGAACTTCATCACATGATAGTTTATTATAGAAAGATGCACAAAAGTGATGAAATACTAAAATAATAATTTTATTTATTAATAATTCAAGTATAATTATATTTAGCACAACCATCTACAACCTAGATGATTGGCTTTAGGATACATTTTCTAACATATTTTACTTCCAATAGTTTTAAATTAGCGATGGCCTTTTTAACGATGCTAATAAACCAAATCCACCATCGCTAATAATTTTTTATTATTTAGATATTAAAAAAAATTATACTTTTAGAGATGGTAATTATTATTGCTAATAATTAAATTTTTATTGCTAATAGTATTAGCAATAATATTTTTTTCGTCGATGTTGTGGTGGCAAAAAAGTATTATTAGCGATGAAATTTTTTTTCATCGCTAATATTCAAAATTCTTGTAGTGTATCCATGATCCTCACAGTCGTGGGCACTGATTCTCCATTTCTATTATCAAATTTAGAGATAGCCTATATAAAGAGGGGCAGAAGGGACTCTCAGGTATGTGATCT
Organism: Cocos nucifera; assembly: GCA_006176705.1. Classification (NCBI taxonomy): domain Eukaryota; kingdom Viridiplantae; phylum Streptophyta; class Magnoliopsida; order Arecales; family Arecaceae; genus Cocos; species Cocos nucifera. Next base: position 37,381 of record QRFJ01001811.1, on the reverse strand, counting down.
TTTCAATAGGAAAAATTCACTCTTTTACTCCCATACTCTTTCCTCTATTATTCTTAAACTCCGACTAACTTAACCATTGAAGGGTCCCCTATCAGAAAATCTTCAGTGAGAGTGGACTTTCTTTTAAGGTTCCTCAATGAGTCTTAGTTCTTGGATAGAGGCTGACCCCCTAATCAAAAGAACACTGACCATAACTGCATATCTAAGATCGAATATTTATGGTAATAATATTTATGATCTAGAGTGCACTTGTCACATTTTCTCACCCCTAACTTGCTCGTAAAAAAGGTGAATCCCATTATTTAAAGGCTTAGTACATATATATGTATGTGTTGGTGTAGAATCTGGTTGATGCCAGATTGAGCTGGAGTTGAGAAAGAAGAGGTCGCCGTCCATGATCTGCAAAATAAAATTTCATCCAGAATCGATGGTGGTAGCTCCAACAGGATCCTCTGGCGATCAAGTCAGCTCTTTTGGCCAACAAAAATGGAGTGCTCAGGAAAGAATTCAGCAGAGTTTTCGAAAGAAGTTTTGGAAAGGAGAAGAGAGCTTAGAGAAAATGTATCTGGAGAGTTTCTTTTATAGAGGTAGCCTATAGCAGACTGATAGTGACAGTCATAACCATCTGGTAGTGGGTCGCTCAGGACCATGCGGAGTTTGTTATGGAGAGAGGTGTCGCCTGTAGCAGACTAATAGTGACAGCCATCACCATCTGATAGCGGGATGCTCGGGACTGCTGTCACCTATAATAGATTGATAGTAATGGTCGTCACCATCCAGTAGCGGGCTGCTCGGGGCCGCTGTCATCTGTAGCAGACTGATAGTGACAACCGTAACCATTTGGTAGCGGGCCGCTTGGGGCTGCATGGAGTTTGTTATAGAGAGAGGTGTCCGTTGTCGTGATGTGCCCATTCATTGAGATTTAATAGTCGAAGTTTGGATGAAGCAAACATTGGTTGGTGAAGAGCTTCGACATATATCAATTCCAGAGGAGTTCGGACTCCTAAAGAAAATACGACTAGAGGGGATCATCCGAGAGGAATGTTAGTTGAAATCTAAAAGTAATCCACTGGAGGAATCCGAATGAAATTCGACTGATGGCGAAGTCCAGAAGGAGTCCGACTGATGGAGAAGTCTGAAAGGAGTCCGACTGATGGAGAAGTCCGACTGAAGGAGAAGGCCAGAAGAAGTTCGACTGCTAAAGGATTTTGGAAGGAGTTCAACTATTGGAGGAGTCCTGAAGAAATTTGGCTGCTGGAGGAGTTCGAAAGGAGTTTGGCTGCTAGAGAAATCTAGAAGGAGTTTGGCTGCTTGAAGGATTTGGAAGGAGTTTGGCTGTTGGAGGAGTTTGGAAGGAGTTCGATTGTTGGAGGAGTCTAGAAGGAATTCAGCTATTGGAGGAATCCGAAAGGAGTTCGACTGCTTAAGAGGTCCGACTAATGGAGAAGTTTGGATGGAGTCCAACCGATGGAAAAGTTTGGATGGAGTCCGATTGATGGAGAAGCCTAGAAAGAGTCCGACTAATGAAGATGTCTGACCGAAGGAGAAGTCTAGAAGAAGTCTGAATGATGGAGAAGTCCGGATGGAGTCTGACTGATGGAGAAGGCCGGAAGGAGTTTAGCTATTGGAGGAGTCCGAAAGGAGTTTGGCTGCTAGACGAATCTGAAAGGAGTTCAGCTACTTGAGGGGTCCGAAAAGAGTTTGGCTGTTGGAGGAGTCCGAAAGGAGTCTGACTGATGGAGAAGGTCAGAAGGAGTTCGGCTGTTGGAGGAGTTTGGCTAGGGTTCAGCCGTTGGAGAAAGAATTTTCGATCGAAGCTCTTTCGTGATTACTAGTTACATTAGGCTAAGCATCAGATTGGACTTCAGCAGGAGCGAGGTTTATCCCCAATAATAGTCCCCCTACTCTCGAGTTCGAAATTCAAAGGAAGGAAGGAAAAAGAGCGACGACCGAAGTTCGGTCTTGGGTTTCTGTGCTTGTTGCTTGTTGTGGACGTCGAGCTAGAATCTCTTTTGCAAATCAGGATAAGATTCTATCTTTTGCATTTGATGTAGTCAAGTTGTCATTGAAAAATATGTGTCAGGATTCTCCACCGAGCTTCTTTCTTCTCCACGTCTTTGGTCTATAAGGTTCTAATTTTTGCTCATGTTAGGATGAGGCTTTCCTTCTATTCTTATCATGGTTTATGAGGGTGCATTAAGGTCATCGATAGGGTCTCTCCCTCCATTCCGTCTTACATGAACGAGGCCTTCAACTTTGCTCACGTTAGGATAAGGTTCTCCTCCTGTTCCTAACGGGCTGTAGGGGCACATTAAGGCTGTTGTCGGGGCCTCTCCTCTTACTTCGTCTAAAATGAATGAGGCCTTCGACTTTGCTCACGTTAGGATGAGGTTCTCCTTCTATTCTTAATGGGTTGTAGGGGCACATTAGGACCATTGTCGGGGCCTCTCCTCTCACCTCGTCTAAAATGAATGAGGCCTTCGACTTTGCTCACGTTAGGATGAGGTTCTCCACCTATTCCTAACGGACTGTAGGGGCACATTAGGGCCATTGTCGGGGCCTCCCATCTCACCTCGTCTAAAATGAATGAGGCCTTCGACTTCACTCACATTAGGATGAGGTTCTTCTCCTATTCCTAACGGGTTATAGGGGCACATTAGGGCCATTGTCGGGGCCTCCCCTCTCACCTCGTCTAAAATGAACGAGGCCTTCGACTTTGCTCACGTTAGGACGAGGTTCTCCTCCTATTCCTAACGAGCTGTAGGGACACATTAGGACCGTTGTCGGGGCCTCCCCTCTCACCTCATCTAAAATGAATGATGCCTTCGACTTTGCTCACATTAGGATGAGGTTCTCCTCTTATTCCTAATGGACTGTAGGGCACATTAGGGCCATTGTCGGGGCCTCTCCTCTCACCTCATCTAAGATGAATGAGGCCTTTGACTTACTCATGTTAGGATGAGATTCTCCTCCTGTTCCTAACATGGCAATAGGAGCACAAATGGAAAGTTGAATGGGCCTCTCCCCTCCTCCTGTCTTAAATAATCGGAGGTCATCCACTTGCTCATGTTAGGAAGAGGTTTCTCCTCTTATTCCCAACATGATAATAGAAGCACAGATGGACCGTTGAATGGACCTCTCCCCTCCCTCTATCTTAAATAACCAGAGGTCTTCGACTTGCTCATGTTAGGATGAGGCTCTCCTCCTATTCCTTACATAGCAATAGAGACACAGATGGACCATTGAATGGACCTCTCCCCTCCTCCTATCTTAAATAATCGGAGGTCTTCGACTTGCTCATGTTAGGATGAGGTTCTCCTCCTGTTCCTAAACATGGCTATAGGGGCACAGATGGGCCATTGAATGGGCCTCTTCCCTCCCACTGTCTTAAATAACTAGAGGTCTTCGACTTACTCATATTAGAATGAGGTTCTCCTCCTATTCCTAACATTGCAATAGAGGCATAGATGGGCCGTTGAATGGGCCTCTCCCCTCCTCTTATCTCAAATAATCGGAGGTCTTTGACTTGCTCATGTTAAGACAAGGTTCTCCTCCTATTCCTAACATGGCAATAGGGGCACAGATGCATTGTTCAATGGGCCTCTCCCCTCCTTCTGTCTTAAATAATTGGAGGTCTTCGACTTTGCTCATGTTAGGACGAGGTTCTCCTCCTTTTCCTAACATGGTAATAGAGGCACATAAATGGGCCTGCTGAATGGGCCTCTCCCCTCCTCCCTATCTTAAATTAATCGAAGGTCTTCGACTTTGCTCACGTTAGGATGAGGTTCTCCTCCTATTTCCTAACAGACTGTAGGGGCACATTAGGACCATTATCGGAGCCTCTCCTCTCACATCGTCTAAAATGAATGAGGCCTTCGACTTTACTCAAGTTGAGACGAGATTCTTCTGTTCCTAACAAGACTGTAGGTATACAAATGGATCGTTGAATGAACCTTTTTTCTCATCCCATCTTAAATTAACGAGACCTTCGACTTGCTCATGTTAGGTCGAGGTTCTCCTCCTATCCCTATCACGGTAATAGGGGTACAAATGGATCGTTGAATATGCCTCTCCCCTCCTCCTGTCTTAAATAACCAGAGGTCTTCGACTTGCTCATATTTGGATGAGGTTCTCCTCCTATTCCTAACATGGCAATAGGAGCACAAATGGACCATTGAATGGATCTCTCTCCTCCTCTTGTCTTAAATAATCGAAGATCTTCAACTTGCTTATATTAGGATGAGGTTCTCCTTCTGTTCCTAATATGGTGATAGGGGCATAAATGGACCTCTCTCCGCTTATCTTAAATAATCGGAGGTCTTCGACTTGCTCATGTTAGGATGAGGTTCTCCTCTGCTTCCTAAAATGGCAATAGGGCATAAATAGGCCATTGAATGGGCCTCTCTCCTCCTCCTATCTCTCCTATTCCTAACATGGCAATAGGGCACAGATGGACCATTGAATGGCCTTTCTCCTCCTCCTGTCTTAAATAACTGAAGGTCTTCGACTTGTTCATGTTAGGATGAGGTTCTCCTTCTGTTCCTAACATGGCAATAGGGGACAAATGGGCCATTGAATGTGCCTCTTCCCCTCCTCCTGTCTTAAATAACCGAAGGTCTTCGACTTGCTCATATTAGGATGAGGTTCTCTTCCTATTCCTAACATGGCAATAGGGGCACAGATGGACCGTTGAATGGGCCTCTCTCCTCTTCCTATCTTAAATAACCAGAGGTCTTCGACTTGCTCATGTTAGGACGAGATTTCTCCTCTTATTACTAATATGGCAATAGGGGCACAAATGGGTTGTTGAGTGGGCCTCTCCCCTCCTCCTATCTTAAATAACTGAAGTGCTGGAAATATGCACTCTTCACACATGGATCAGCATGGGTGCGGGTGATTAGCCAAGTAACAAGGAAGTACTTCTTAGAGATCTCTGCAGAAGCACGATCAAATAAATCAAGAAATAGAGAAGAAGAAAAAATGAGATTTTTTGGACACTTACAACCTTGACCTATTTTCAGTATATATACTTTACAAAGGATCAAGTCTAAGCTCATAGAAAAACTTTCCAAATCCAAACAACCCACGTACACAAAATAATAACCCATGAAAACTGAGCCAGCCTAGTTTCAGACTGAGTCGGCTAACCTATGACTGGATCGACTCAGTCCTAGACTGAGCTGACCCAGTTGTGTACCATGCCAACAGCCCAAAAATGCTACTCTCTGTCTGAATTTTTTTCTGAGACCTAGCCAACCTAGTTTCCAACTAAGTCGGCTCAGTCTCAGAGTGAGCCAGCCCAATTTCTAAACTTTACTATTGAGACTGATTCTTCTTTTGGCTCGTTCTCGTCTTTCCATGACCTATCTTCTCATATTTTCAAGACTTGGGAGTGCCACTTTTGAGCTCACATTCTCCACCTTGGTGCTTTCTAGTCCATGTGAACTCATCTCTTCTTAACAAACCCATCCGTGCCACACATCTTTGAAAGCTGTCTCTGAAAAGTACCTTCGTGAGTGCATCAGACTGATTCTCTTTAGTATGGACCTTCATCAGTTTCACTTTACCTTCCTCCACTAGCTCTCTGATCCTATGGTACCTCACATCTATATGCTTTGTGCGTGCATGATAGACTGGATTCTATGCCAACAACAGAGCACTCTGACTATCACTGAATAGTGTAACCTTGCTCTGCTCCACCCCCAACTCATCAATCAGCCTTCTAAGCCAAAGGACTTTCTTTGCAGCCTCCATTATCCCAATGTACTTGGTCTCTATGGTAGATAAGGCCGTGATTGGCTGAAGGGTTGATCTCCAAGACACCAGTCCACCATATACGCAGAAGAGGTATCCGGCAGTAGACCTCCTTGTATCAAGATCATCAGGATAATTTGCATCAATGATGCATGCTAATTTATAGCGATTGGCAAGTGCACCAGTCGATCAAGTAATAAAGTGAATGAGTAGAGTATCGTCCCTAGAGAATTGAAAAATAAGTACTGAAAAGCTCTTTTCTATGCTTTATTTAGAAGATCAATTTATGATAATAAGAAATTAAAGGAAATAAAAAAATAAATAATTAAAAGTTTTTAATTAAATAGAGAGAGTGTAAATTATTAGGATTTTAAATTCAAGAGCAATAGATTACTAAGGCAATCGGTTTACCAACTCAGTCAATACAATATTCAGATTTTTAGATTAATTTTATTTCATGTGACGGTGGAGTCTCCTAATTTATTCACTACCCTTTGGTCCAGGCATAGCAAAACTATTAATATTTATTAATTACCCTTTGGTCCAGGTGTAATTTAAATAAATATTAATGCATTAGGTTTTGTGAAACCCTCTAATTAAAATATGCTGCATCCAAAGCGCACTAAAATTTCCGCATGCATATGAATTCTAATTTGATTCATAATACAAGGTATATAATCAAGAAGCAGTAACATAGATGTACTTAGTTCGTAACATCTATGTTCATCAGATCAATTAGAAGATGGCCAATAATCTAAAAGCATTAAGATCATATTTATATACTCCTCATGAATAAAATTTAAAAATAAATCATACTGAATATTGCATCAAAAGAGTGGTTATACCTTAGCCTTAGTAAAATAAAATTTAGTTCATTATAATAAGTTCAAAAATAGCAAATAAAATAAAATGCATAGAGAAACTAGACTGTTTGATTGTTGAAATTGATTGTCTGCTGCTCTTGATGTGGAGAACTTGGCGAAGAAGAAGAGGCTCCTTGATCGATGTCTTGATCGTCGAAAAAAAATCAAAAATCTTTTTTGATTTTCTCATAAATCAATTTTTTTTATCTCTCTCCTCTCTCTTTCTCTCTCTCTCTTTCACCCTCTCTCTCTTTCTCCTCGTCTCTCTCTTTGTCTCTCTTTAATTCTTTTTTTTTCATGACAACACTGGTTTTTTATAGAATAAGAGTTTGATTTCCCCCAAAATCCATCAAAAATTAGGTTTTAGACTCCCAAAATAACTCAAATTAGGATCTGAATAATTCTGGCCATCAGATGTTGATCAAATGGTCAAAAAAACATTCAAAAACCCCTTAAAATAACCTAGATCAAGTCGGATTTAATATCAACCGTTGGATCGACCGTTGGATCGAATCTGGGCCATCCGATCGCATAGAAATAAGCCTTCAGATCTTTAGTTTTACATTGGGATGAATCTCAGCCATTGGATCTCGATCGAAAGCTGTGGATGCCGTCCATCAGCGCCTTTATTTCGGTAATCCGATCAAGCTTCAGTGAAAATCGCCCGTTGGATCAGCCAGAATTCCCAAATTGCCCTCCATGGACCGTGCGCGAGCCCGATGTTGCGTAGACCGCCACGTTCTTCAACCAATCAGAGCGTGCCTCTTGCTATGAAATTTCCAAAATACCCTTCAGATGGTCCATCGTGCACCGTGAAAAATGCTGACGTCATTCTGACGTCAGCGTTGCGTCGATGGTTTTTTTTTTTGAAATTCAATTCTGGGCTCGTTTGAAGTCCGTTTTGCCTGAAATTTTTTTCATCTGAACTAGAAAAATAAGATCTTCACATTAGAGCCTTCTTTCCTACATAAGATTAATAAAAATATTAATTTCTAGCAAAATAGATTAATTTATTTTATAATTTAATACTTTTATTAGTATATTTTTACCACTTATCACACCTCCCAACTTAGTCATTGCTAGTCCCTTAACAATATTTTATTTAATACCATATTTCAATAAGATTATCCATCATAAAGATAAAATCTAGGATTAAAGGTCAAAAAATTTTAGAAAATACTGCTAACTAAGCATTGAGCTTCAGAAGCAAATTTTTCAGTCAATACAATTAAAAATTTTCTTAGAATACATCAAAGATCTATAGCACTTGTGTTTGTGATAACTAACTTTAGCATTTTAGTATTAAATTAAAAGAACAAAAGTATCCTCTCTTATCACCTATTTTGGTCAATTTTCTATACATTCTCAATTTTATACTCATGAATTAAGGTAGCTTTCACACTGTCTTTTCTTTTCTTTTTCTTTTATTTTTTTTTTATTATGTTGAGCATCCTGGCCTTTCCTTCACCATTTTACATGAATTTTAACACTTGACCTAGGTGTAGAGACCCAGTTACTAGGCTTTGGGCAATTCACATATACTCTATCTTTTGCACTTTATTTATAGGCAGGTAGCTCTTTTTTTAAATTCAAATTTCTTTGATTAGAATGTATATTAATTACCAATTTTTAGTGATAATTGAATCTTCAGTTAGACTTATAATCAATACCTACTTTGCCATGTTAGTCTGCATGTGCAATAAAAAGTGCTAATAATCTTTTAATGACCTAAGTAGGCTGCTAAAAGTTGACCAACTAATCTACTTCTTTAACTCGTTACATTCATTAGCAAATAATTCTATCTTTTATCATTTATCCAGTTTATCTTACTTAAGATTTTCTTCTTGACACATGAGTTTTTTTTTTTTTTTTTTTTTTTTAATTATTGTTCTACATTGTCTTAAATGAGAAAGAAAAATAAAGGGTGCAATAAAGAATAGGAAGGAATACACCTGATTTTATTCAGTCTGGTTCTTTGGAGCTTTAAAATTTTGCTTGAGTTCTCATTGATTTTTTTGCAAAATTGAAAATACACACCAGAGCAGTAAAAAAAAGAGCAACAATAAATTACTAAAAAATAAAAGAAAAAAAAATAATCAAAACTAAAAAGAAAAGAAACAACCTATCTAGTAGTTCTGATTTATAGTCTTCAGCTTGACTTTCTTTGAGTTCTAAAGTGGATCAATCTGGTGCTACTTCAATTGAAATACTTTCATGTTTAATCGAATCCTCTTTCAGTTTGACATTGCTCGCTTTTGTAGTCTCAAACATATTTTCTACAAAATTCTCATATAATGGATTGTCAATAATGTCAATTAGAAAACAAGTTTGATTGTCATCAGGATGTTTAGTATCTTTAAAAACATTAAAAGTAACTTGTTCATCTTGGACTCTAAGAATTAATTTTTCTTGTTGAACATCTATTAAAGCTCCTCCAGTAGCTAAAAAGGGTCTCCCTAAAATAAGGGGTACATCATAATCTTCTTCCATATCAAGAACAATAAAATCAACAGGAAAAATAAACTTGTTTACCTTTACCAAGACATCGTCCACGATACCTCTTGGATATTTAATGGATCTATCGGCTAATTGAAGAGTAATAGTGGTAGGCTTTGGTTCTCCTAGACCCAGCTTCCTGAAAATAGAAAAAGGCATGAGATTTATGCTTGCTCCTAAATCACATAAAACTTTATCAAAACTACAATCACCAATAATGCAGGGGATAGTAAAACTCCCTAGGTCTTTTAACTTCTGTGGTAATTTATTTTGAAGTATTGCTGAGCATTCTTCATTCAAATTTATTCTCTCATGCTCCTTCAGCTTTTTCTTATTTGTTAGGATTTCTTTGAGAAACTTGGCATACCTGGGCATTTGAGTAATAGCATCTACAAAAGGATTATTAATATGTAAATTCTTTAAAATTTTGAAAAAATTAGAAAATTTCTTATCTGGATACTGTATTTGTCTCTCTGAAAATGGCAGTGGCAGCACGTAGGGCTTCACATTTGGATCAGCAAATCGTATACCTAGAGACCATCCATCTGCTGGTTGTTTTGGTGACTGACGAATTTGAGTTGATGGTTCCTTATTTGTAGTTGGCTCTTTAGTCTCATTCTTCTGATGTGGCTCCTCTAGCTTTGTACCACTTCTTAGGGTGATAGCATTGACTTGCTCCCTTGGATTTGTCTCCATATTGCTTGGCAAGGATCCTTAAGGTCTCTCGGAGATTATCTTAGCCATTTGACCTATTTGCATCTCCAAGTTTCGAATTACTGCTGTTTGGTCCTGCCTAAGTTTGGCTTCCAAATTTTTTATAGTTGCTTCTTGGTTTTGCATAAATTTGACCATCAGCTCGTCCATGTTGGACTTCTTTTCAGGTACTTGGAATCCCAGGGGTGGCTGTTGTTCTATATTTTGATTGCTCCATGAGAAATTTGGGTGCTGCCTCCACCCTTGATTGTATGTGTTGGAGTAGGGATTGTTTTATTGCGGCCTGAAAAAATTACCAATATAATTAGCTGTATCAGTTGTTTTAGCAAAAGGATTACCTGTTTGGCAATTGCTCGTATCATGTCCTCCTCCACACAGGTCACAAGTAATGCTCTGAACATGCATAGCTGTTCCTTTTAAGTTATTGACTTCGGCTCTAAGGGCTGCAATTTCAGCTAGTAAGGTTGGCACACAATCTACTCCCTGCATAGCTGCTAGTCTTTTTGGCATCATGCGCTCTATCTGCCATTGATAGCTATTTGATGCCATCTCATCGATCAGATCAAAAGCTTCTTCCTCCATTTTTTGATTAATAGTTCCTCCTGCTGCTGCATCAATCATAGAATAATTAGTAGGAGATAAACCATTATAGAAAGTTTGTACCTAAAGCCATACAGGTAGTTGATGATGTGGACATCTCCTCAGCAGTTCCTTGAAATGCTCCCAAGCCTCATATAGTGTCTCCATATCCATCTGCATAAAAGAAGTGATATCGTTGCGCATCTTAGCAGTTTTGGAAGGTGGAAAGTACTTGGCTAAGAATTTTTGGGCTAGAACATCCCAAGTTGTGATAGAACCTGCAGGAAGATAATGAAGCCAATTTTTAGCTTTATCCCATAAAGAGAAAGGAAATAATCTTAATCTAATAGCATCATCCAACACCCCATTAATTTTAAAAGTATCGCAAAGTTCAAGAAAATTAGAAATATGGGCATTCGGATCATCATGCATGTGTCCACTGAATTGGACAGTTGATTGAATCATCTGGATCATCGTCGGCTTTATTTCGAAGTTGTTTGCTCGTACAGGCAATCTCCTGATGCTCGAAGCTGCATCGGCTACAGATGGTGTAATGTAATTATTTAATGGACAATGTACTGGTCGAATAGCTTCATGCTGTCCTTCAATCGCCATATCCACTCCTAGATTGATGTTGTTAGGATCTTCCGCTGCCATGTTTCTCTCTTGTTGTAGTCTTCTAATGGTTCTTTCAATTTTTGAATCTAAAGGTAGTAAGTTACTATGTCCAGTACGTGTCATGCATAATTTTTTTTTTTTTAATAATAAAAATTAAAAATAAATTTCTAAAGTAAAGCTAGGATCAAAATAAATTTCAATATTCTGGACATACTTTTCTAATGACAAATGGAGCACTCCTTTGCACCTATCTCTGCAAATCTCCATTCCAAGAATTTTCTCAACTGGACCCAAATTTTTCATCTCAAATTTAGATGATAATACCCTTTTCAACCTTTTCGCAGCATCCATGCTTCTACTGGCTATGAGCATATTATCTACATACAATAATAGGTACAGGACATCCTCCTCATCTACATCCTTGATGTAGACACAACAATCATGTTTACATCTGCTAAAACCTAGGCTCAAGACAAAGCTATCAAACCTTCGATACCACTGACGAGGGGATTGTTTCAAGCCATACAAAGACTTCCTAAGTAAACACATCTTTTCTTCCTATCCTATCTCCATTAAACCATCTGGCTGCTTCATGTAGATTCTTTCCTCCAAAGTTCCATGAAGGACGGCCGTCTTTACTTCCATCTATTCCAATTTCATGTTATCTTGTGCCACAAGTGACAGCAAAACTCGAATAGATATATGATGTACCATAGAAGAGAAAATTTCTTTGTAGTCAATCCCTTTACTCTGTGAGTATCCCTTTGCTACCAGCCTTGCTTTGAATCTGACTCCACCTTATTCTGAAGGTGCTTCTTTCTTTGTGAACACCCACTTTGAGCTAATAGGTCGAGCACCCTCTGGAAGATCCACTAGCTGCCATGTCTGATTCTTCTCAAGTGATTCCATCTCCTCCATCATGGCCTGCATCCATGAATCATGATCCTCACTCTCCATGGCCTCTGCATAATTCTCTAGATCTCCATTAGCAGTGATGAGTGCATAGAGGATAACCTCATCAATGCCATATCTGATCGGTCTCCTAATAGTATGCTGGGACTTGTACAAAGCCACTCCCACTGGTACATCTCTATCTGATGTCTGTGGCTGCTCCTGCACATCTATCTGAACTATCGACCCTCCATGCTGATTTTTAATCTGAGATAATACTATTCTTCCCAGCTCCACCTCAATAGAAACACTCCTGTAAGTGGATGTAACCTACATGTCATCATTCTCTAACTGGCCACCGCTGTTCATCTTTGTTTTTCCAGTTCCATCTATCCCAAACCTCCTCAAGATGCTCTTCTCATCAAATAACATTCCTACTGATCACTAACTTCTATGCCTGAGAGTCCCACAGTAGGTACCCCTTGACTTCTTGTGGATACTCTATGAATGTCATCTTTTGAGATTTTGGGTCCAATTTGTTCCTCTTGATTGCTTCCACAAGTGCATAGGCTATGCAATCGATGACTTTCAGGTGGCCAAGCTCTACCTTCTTCCCACTTTAAACCTCTTCTGGAATGCCTCCATTCAGCTTATAATGAGGGGACCTGTTCATAAGAAAATAAGAAAAAATTAGAGCATCACCCTAAAAGGACTTTGGGAGTGATGTCTGTAGCCTCAAACTCCATGCCTTCTCGGTCAGTGTTTGGTTCATCCTCTCGATGACACCATTCTGTTGGGGAGTCATCTTCATCGTGTAATGGCATTTAATGCCATTTTTCTTACAGTACCTCCTGAACTCCAGGCTAGTATACTCCCCTCCATTGTTCGACCTCAGACACTTTACCTGTCTCCCTGACTCCTCTACTTCAGCTCTTTAGGCTCTGAATGGGGCAAACACCTCTGATTTTTCTCAGATCAGATAAACCCACATCTTTCTTGAGAAATCATCAATGAAAGTAACAAAGTATTTTGCCCCACCTCTAGTTGATATAGGAGCTGGTCTCCACACATCCGAGTGCACTAAATCCAGCACTCCCTTACTGCGCTTAGTACTTCTAGCAAACTTTATCCTATATTATTTGCCAAAGATACACGACTCACAAAGATCTATGCCCCCCTTCTTCAGGGCTGGGATCATACCTCTTCTGCTTAGTTCTATGAGTCCACGGTCACTCATATGACCCATCCGATAGTGCCACAGTCAATTTAAAATCAGCTCCTCCTGTGCCATTGCTAGCACCTCTGCACTATCATTTACCACTGAGCCTTCCATTCTGTAAAGATTGTTGCTCAATCTTCTACCTCTCATCACCACCAAAGCACCTTTGGAAATTTTCAGACATCCTCCTGTCTCTCCTATTCCTAATATGGCAATAGGGGCACAGATGGGCCATTGAATATGCCTCTCCCCTCCTCCTATCTTAAATAATCGGAGGTCTTCAACTTGCTTATGTTAAGATGAGGTTCTCCTCCTATTTCTAATATGGCAATAGGGGCACAAATAGGCCATTAAATGGGCCTCCCTCCTCCTTCTATCATAAATAATCGAATGTCTTCGACTTGCTCATGTTAGGATGAGGTTCTCCTCCTGTTCCTAAACTGACAATAGAAATATAGATGGATCATTGAATGGGCCTCTCTCCTCCTCATATCTTAAATAATCGGAGGTCTTCGACTTGCTTATGTTAGGTTGAGGTTCTCCTCCTGTTTCTAACATGGTCACTTTTGATTGCTTTTTTCCTATCATCACATAGTTTTTGCATCAAAAAACAATAATGTTGAAATGAAGGAGTTTTACTGAAGAAAAATTACTAGTAGTACATTTTTAAATTTTTTAAATTCCAAGGTTGTGGGAGCGTTGTTCCTCTAAGCTCCTTCAGACGATAAGTTTCGGACCGGACGACCTCCTCTATTTCATACGGGCCTTTCTAATTTGGGGCAAGCTTCCCTTGGCTTTGAGGTTGAGAGATGGTGACTCACCGAAGCACTATGTCCTCCACTCTGAATATTTTATCTCTAACTCTAGAGTTATAGTATCGGACCACCCTTCGCCTGTAGGCCGCCATTCGAACTTGGGCTTCCTTTCTTTTTTCTTCCAGCAGATCAAGGTTGGCTCTGAGGTCCTGTGAGTTACGCTGCTCGTTGAAGGCCACGATACATGTTGATGGGAGCTTAAGCTCGATTAGGATGACTGCCTTCATTCCAAAAGCCAAGACGAATGGTGTTTCCCCAGTCGACAGCCTTTGAGTAGTTCGGTATGCCCAGAGGACGTAGTAGAATTCGTCCACCCAGGCCCCTCTTGCTCTATCAAGTCTTATCTTGATGCCTTGCAGCAGGATCCAGTTGGTCACTTCAGTTTCTCCATTTTCCTGTAGGTGAGCTACCGATATGAAGTGATGAGAGATGTTTAGATCTTCGCAGAACTCAGCGAACCTCATCCTAATGAACTATCGCTCGTTATCTATTATGAGAGTTTGGGGTAGACCAAATCAGCAGACGATTGACTTTCAGATGAAGTCCTATACCTTGGCCTCAGTAATGTTTGTTAGTGGTTCGACTTTGATCCATTTAGTAAAGTAGTCGATCACAACCAGGAGAAACTTCTATTGTCCGAATGTCGTTGGAAAAGGACCAAGTATATCCATTTTCCACTACGCAAATGGCCAAGGTGCACTTAGTGGAGTAAGCTCAGAGGCTGGCTATCTTTGTATATTTGCGTTTCTCTAACAGCAGTCACATTTCTTAACATACTCCATAGAATCATGATACAAGATCGGCCAATAGTATCCTTACTAAAGTAGTTTTTGTGACAGAGATCTGGCTCCTACATGACTTTCACAAATTTCCTCGTGCACTTTCCATAATGCGAAGTCAGCCTTTGAAGGTCGGAGACATCTCAACAACAGTAGTGAATACGACCTTTTATACAACTTGCCCTCATACAAAATGTACCGAGAGGCTTGATTTCTGAGTTTTCGAGCTTCTTTCGGACCATGAGGAAGAACTCCCTTTTTGAGATAGGCAACTAACGGGTCAATCCAGCTTGGCTCGAGCTCTGTCTGCATAACAAGCTATGATTCCTCTAAGCTTGGGTATTTTAGAGTTTCAAAAAATATTTCTTTGGATAATTTGGCTAGGGCTGAAGTGGCCAATTTAGAGAGAAGGTTGGCTCTTATATTTTTTATCATTTGAATCTATCGAATGCCAAAACTGTCGAAGGCCAGAGTCAAATTCTTTACTTTCTCAAGGTATTTCATCATACTTTCCTCCCGTGCTTCTTAGTTGCCACTAACTTGGCTGACCATTAATTGAGAATCACTACAGACTTGAAGTCGATCTATTTTTAACTCTCTTGCTATTTTTAATCCGATGATTAGTGCTTCATATTCGGCCCCATTATTAGTTGTAGGAAATTCGAAGCGTAGTGCATACTCAACGACAACTCCCTCGGGGTTGACTAAGACCAACCCCGCACCTGCACCTGCTCTAGTGGTGTTGGACGAACCATCCACATACAAGGCCCAAAAACCTTCGAGAAGGTTGACATTTTCTTCGAAGAGGCTCGGTTGTAACCACGGGATGTCGATCTCTTTCTATTCAAGCTCGGCTTCATCTAGAATGATACATTCAACTATGAAGTCGGTCGGTGCCTGAGCCTTAATTGCTGGTCGAGGTCGGTTGTTGATGTCGAACTCTACCAATTCAATGGCCCATTTTGCAATTCTTTCGAAAGTATCCATTTGATGAAGGATTGCACTGATCAGCTATTTAGTGAGGAGCATTATAGCGTATCCCTAAAAGTAAGGTCGAAGTCTTCTTACTGCAATCAAAAGAACATAAGTCAATTTTTTTAACTTTGTATACCTAGTCTCAGCATCTCTTAGGATCCAGCTTATGTAATAGACTGGTCGCTGCACTTTCACCTCTTCTTTGATCAGGACTGCCGCTAGCACTGTAGGGGAGACCGCGAGGTAAAGAAATAGCTCCTCTCTGAATTTAGATTTGGCTAGTAAGGGGCGAGTCGAGGTAGTTCTTGAGCTTGTCGAATGCCTTTTGGCATTCTTGAGTCCAGTGAAAATCTTTTGATTTTCTGAGGATTTGAAAGAAGGACATACACCGTTCGACCAACCTCGATACAAAATGATTCAAAGACGCCACCTTTCTGATCAAGCACTGAACTTTCTTGACGGACTTCAGAGTGGCCATCTCCTGGATAGCTCAAATTTTCTCCGAATTGGTCTCGATCCCTCACCTCGAGATCATGAATCCTAAAAATTTTTTTGAGGCTACACCAAAGGCACACTTGGTTGGATTCAGCATTATCTTATATTTTCTGAGTGCATCAAAAGCCTCTTCAAGGTCGGCTATATGATTGATAGTCTTTCGACTTTTGACCAGCATGTCGTCGATGTAAACCTCCATATTATGGTTGATCTGCTTCTTGAAGATTTTATTGATCAAGAGATGATAAGTCGCGCCTGCATTCTTAAGTTCGAAGGGCATGATTCTGTAATAGTAAAGACCATGGTCAGTAATAAAAGCAATCTTCTCCTCATCCTCCGGTGCCATCCAAATTTGGTTGTAGCTAGAGAAGGCGTCCATGAAGGTAAGGAGCTTGTAGCCTAAAGTCGCATCCACCAGTTGGTCAATTCTAGACAAAGGATAGCTATCTTTTGGATAGGTCTTGTTCAGCTTTTTAAAGTCGACGCACATCCTTCACTTACCATTAGCCTTCTTGACCAAGACCACGTTAGAGACCCAAGTCGGATAGCTGACTTTTCGAATAAATTTGACATTGAGAAGCTTGTCAATTTCTTCTACTATTGCCTTCTGCCTTTCTGGTGCGTGGCCTCGAACTCTCTCTTTCATTAGTCGATGCTTGGGGTCAACGGCCAGCCGATGTTTCGTAAGCTCGACGTCAATCCCAGGCATATCCATCGAAACCCAGGTGAAGACATCAGCATTCCTCCATAAAAAGATGATGAGCTACTCTCGAACTCTATCTTTCAGATTGGAGCTAATTTGCACCATATGCTTCACATTTCAATCATTCAGGGGGATGGTCACAAGATCTTCTATGGGCTCATCCCATTCTTTGGCAAGATCATCACGGACATCTAGTCCATCAACAGGATAAGGGTCGGACTATTCTTCCTTTTATAGGGCAATTGTATAGCAGTGCCTTACCAAAGCTTGATCTCCTCTGACCTCTTCGATCCTGTAACTTGTTAGAAACTTCATCTTCAAATAATAAGTTGACACTGAAAGAGAAACTTAATTTTCCAAATCAGGTTCGTTCAGATCTGATTAGATCAAGAGAGATATTTCAAAAAAAAATTTCTTGGATCTAGATCAGATCTAAAACTTTTTAGATATAATATTATTGATCTAATAAAAAAAATAAAATAAAATAAAAAATAAATTAAATCTAATTTAATTTTATCTTGTTGCGGATAGTTTGATTATCCTATGATGTTTCTGATGTCTGCTTGAGGCTCTAGATCTAGCCATGCAAGTGCCTAGCCTCTATCGGTATCCACTTGGATAGGATCTGAAGATCTTCTTCTTCTTTATTACTTCTTTAAAAATTAGATCTGGATCTGATTTTGAAGATTTTTAAAATGTCTTTCAAAGATGTGAGTTGTCTCTTGTAGCAGTGTCGCCTTCTTTCTTTTCCTATCGCCTTTCTCTTGCTTGGATCGCACCAAACTTGTACCCAAAAATTCTTGGGCATGGATAGGAGAGAGAACACCTGAAGGTGGCATGGAGGAGGAAGAGGGGCAGCCTTATGGCATGGGCAACGGGTCAAGCATCTTTGATCTTGGCATAGATAGGATTTTTATAGATCCTGTTGCGCCATGCAGTGCCACATCATCCCAGCCAATCATGGCCTTCTATGCAATCAGATCTAAATCTGATTGATGGGATCACATCCTCTGATCCAATCAGATGAGAGCCCCTCTAAATCATCCTTAGATGGCGCCAAGACTGGGTCAAAGCAGTCTTCTAGGCACCATCCAAGTAGAATCCCCAAAGCAACTGGAGTCCCATCTGTACAGGACTCCAGATGATTTATCCATGGGTGCACACCTCCCTAGGTGTATGCCCCATATCCATCTACTTTTTAGAAGGTGGACTGGTCCACGAACTCTCTCCTATGATGGCTTGACACATGGGCAGATGTCTAAGTGTCAAAGGTCAATGTTTAACCAAATGTCCGAAATAAGATTTAGTAAGTGACGAAAAATGGTAGGTGTTGTCTCAAATTCATCTAATAAATTAAAACAATCCTTTTCTGATCTGGACAAGCCCCAATCAAACTATGTAAAGGTACCTGAGTGAGCCCAAACACATTTGGCTTAGTCGAGATAAACTTTAATGATAATTAAAGGAGAACATTAGGCTCAATTATGTGTTAGCATGATTTTCTTGAACCTAATTGAATCTAATTCAAATCAACTGAACTGGGTTAGTCCAAGTGATGATATCTAGATCAAAACCCTTGTTTGTATGATCCAGTTAGGTTCAATTTTGTATGGTAATGAGATATGTTGTGATCTCTATCATCGATATCATCGAAACACCTTCCGATGGATCAAAACTTTTTTGATTCAGACAACTAGTATGATTGATCATCTAAATTATTCTAGTTGCTCTCAAAATCCACCAATGACACCTAGCAGCATATGGTGGCAACCTATCAAAACTGAAAATGAACCTCTCGGTGTAGTTACCTATGTGATTAAGTTCTTCTATCTTGAGCTCCAACTAGATTGGGGTTAAGGTAATTTCGTCAAATCCTAATATCCATCATATAATTAATCATTCAATTCAAGTCCAATTTGAAAATCTTAATAGAAACTCTTTCGATTATTTTACTCTGTCATGGCCATGGGCTTATGGACTTGATTCTCATGATCATCATAAGGCTACTCCTCATCTACTGAGATAGATAGATCCCCTATTGGTGCAATCCAATTCCTACAATGAACATGCTATAGCCAACATATACCTCAGGATTTCGAATGGCTAGAAGACCAAGTCATGGTGTAGTCAAACTATAACACCTTCTAGGTAAACTGCCGATGCACCTCAGGTCAAAGAACCAGACACACAACTGCAACTTCAAGCTAATCATCGATGAGAAGGTAGACTTTCTTATGACTGCTCAAGATAGTCATGCTCAGTGCCCTCGTTCTCTAAAGAGTACCTGTACTCTCGCTCTGGTGTCTCTACACTGTAGACCCAAGACTCATCTACTATAAAGAAGCAATTGTACACCAACCTTCCGGATCAATCACCATCCTCATGATGATCCTACGGTCAAGAGCATTTTATGAGTTAATAATAAAAATTCATGTCTTAAATTTTCAACTCTTGAAAATAAGAACTATCATTGTCATTAACTCAAGGAATGTATCATAGACACTAAATACACATTGTGATAGAAAATAATTTATTTTATTATTTATAGTCAAAATTATAATTTTGTCCTTAGAAGTGTATAACAAGTATTAGCCAATTTTGGCTTCTAGAGCACACATATCTAACAAACTTTCACTTGACCTAAAGCCAATTGGCTACAAATCTAGGTCTCATCTTCTCAAGGTGGGTTTCGATCTTCTACTAGCCCAACAGCTTTGTAAGTGGGTCTACCACATTGTCTGTGGAGTCGACTCTCTTGATCTCGATGTATCCTTTCTCGAGATAATCATGGATGAGGTTGTATCGCCGCTCGATGTATTTGGATTTCTGATGAGACCTTGGCTCCTTAGAAAGGGCTATAGTACCATTATTATCGTAGTACAGAGGAATGGCATCTGATGGCATCACTCCAATCTATGCAGCAAACTTCTTGTACCAGAATGTCTCCTTTGCAACTTCTGATGTAGCGATGTATTTTGCTTCCATGGTGAAATCTGCTATTGCTGTCTGTTTGAAACTCTTCCAATTGACAGCACTACCATTACACACAAATAGATTTTCAAATGTCGACTTTCGATCATCTATATCGAACATAAAATTCGAGTCTGTAAACCCCTGGACTTGGAGTTCTCCATTTTCAAAAACCAACAACATATCCTTAGTTCTTCTCAAGTACTTAAGGATACATTTCACAAAAGTCTAGTGTTCTTCATCTAGATTCAACTAATATCTGCTCGTGACACTCACAGTATGCGCTATATCAGGTCGTATACATAACATGATATACATGAGGCTCCCTATTGCTGAAGCATAAGAGATCTTGCTCATGCATTCAATCTCCTCTGGTGTGTTGGCACACATTTTCTTGGAGAGATGAATGCCATGTCTGAATAGTACCAATCTCCTCTCGGAGCTTTTCATACTAAACCTCTTTAGCACTTCCACTATGTACATCTTCTGTGAAAGACCTAGCATCCTATTTGGTCTATCTCTATAGACCTTAATTCCTATAATGAAGGATGCTTCTCCTAGGTCTTTCATGGAGAATTCTTTGGATAACCATATTTTAACTATGGTCAACATGGAAATATCATTTCCAATAAGGAGGATATCATGTTAGATATGTGTGCTCTAGAAGCCAAAATTGGCTGACACTTGTAATACACTTCTAGGGGCAAAATTATAATTTTGACTATAAATAATAAAATAAATTATTTTCTATCATAAATGTGTATTTAGTGTCTGTGATACATCCCTTGATTTAATGGTAATGATAATTCTTATTTTCAAGAGTTGAAAATTTAAGACAAGAATTTTCATTATTAACTCATAAAATGCTCCTGACCGTAGGATCATCATGAGGATGGTGATTGATTCGGAAGGTTAGTGTACAATCACTTCTTTATAGTAGATGAGTCTTGAGTCTGTGGTGTAGAGATATCGAAGTGAGAGTATAGGTACTCATTAAAGAACGAAGGCACTGAGCGTGACCACCTCGAGCAATCATAAGAAAGTCTACCATCTCATCGATGACTGACTTGAAGCTGCAGTGGTGTGTCTGATTCTTTGACCTGAGGTGCATCGACAGTTCACCTTGAGGGTGTTATAGTTTAACTATACCATGACTCGGTCTCGAGCCATTCGGAATCCTGAGGTGTATGTTGGCTATAGCATGTTCATTGTCGGAATTGGATTGCACCAAGAGGGAATCTATCAACCTTGGTGGATGAGGAGTAGCCTTATGATGATCATGAGAATCAAGTCCATAAGCCTATGGCCATGGCAGAGTAAAATAATAGAAAGAGTTTCTATTAAGGTTTTCACATCAAACTTGAATCGAATGATTAAATCATATGACAGAAATTAGGGTTTGACGAGTTCACCTTAACCCTAATCTGATCGGGACTCAAGATAGAAGAACTTAATCACACAAGTAGCTGCCCTAAGAGGTTCTTTTTATTTTGATGGATTTCCACTATATACTGCTAGGTGTCACTGGTAGATTTTTGGAGCAATTAGAATGATTTAGATAATCGATCATTCTAGTTGTCTGAATCAGAAGAGTTCTGATCCATCGAAAGGAGTTTCGATGATGTCGATGATAGAGATCACGACATATTCTATGACCATATAGAACTGAACTTAAATGGATCATACAAATAAGGGTTTGGATCTGGATATCATCAATTGGACTAACCCAGTTTAATTGATTTGAATTAGATTCAATTAAGTTCAAAAAAATCGTGCTAGCACACGATTGAACCTAACGTTCTCCTTCTATTATCATTAAAAATTGTCTCGACTGAGCTAAATAAGTTTGTGCTCGCTCAGGTATCTTTACTTGATTTGACTGAAGCTTGTCCAAGTCAAAAAAGGGTTGTCTTAATTTATAAGATAAATTTGAGACAACACCTACCATTTTTCATCACCAGATAATTCTTGTCTTTGACTTTGGTCAAATATTGACCTTCAACACTTAGACATCTGCCCATGTGTCATGCACCTATTGGAGAGTAGATAGGGGCTTATCCCCTTACTAGATTTTGGAAATGAGGGGGTGCATGCCTAGTGAGGCATGTGCCCATGGATAGGGACACCTGGAGTCCTATACGGATGGGACTCCAGGTTACTTCTTGGTTTCTACTTAGGTGGCCCATAACTATAGACTTTGACTAGTCTTAGGCACCATCTAAGGATGAATTAGTAGGGCTCTCATCTGATTCGATCAGATGATGTCATTCCACCAATCAGATTTAGATCTAATTGCATGAAGCAGTGTGATTGGCCGGGATGATGCGGCACTCCATGGCGCAGCAGGGTCTATATAAACCCTGTCTGCACCCAACTTTCAAAGAGTTCTCTCTTAGCCCATGTCCCAAGATTGTTCTTCTCTCTCCTCCATGCCATCTTCTAATCCTCTCTCTCCTACCCACGCCCAAGGGAATTTGGGCTTCAATTTGGTGCGATCCAGATAAGAAAAAGCTGACGAGAAAGGAAGAAGGCAGCACTGCTGCAAGACGACTACAGATCTTCGAAAGGAGTTTTGAAGATCCTCCAAATTAGATCCAAATTTAATTTTTGGAGAAGTGATAAAGAAGAAGAAGATCTCAAGATCTAGCCTGAGTGGATACCGGTAGAGGCCAGGCACTTGCATGGCTAGATCTAGAACCTCAGGCAATCAGCAGGATCGTCAAAGGATAATCTGATTACCCAGCATCAAGGCATAAATTAAATTAAATTAAATTTATTTTTATTTTTATTTATTAGATCTATAAAATTAGATCTAAAACATCTCAGATCTAATTTAGATACATGAGAAAAATTTTTGAAATATCTCTCTTGATCCGATCAAATCTGAACGAACCTGATCTGAAAAATCAGGATTTCTCTTAAACTGATATCAGAGCCAGGTTCTCTAAATTATTTAGATCTGATTTTAATTTATTTTTATCTAAAAATTAGATGATTTTAGATGTCACATGAGATGTAATTAGATCTAAAATCAAAAAATTAAAATTAAATAATATAGATCTAAGTTCTATAATATGCATGACTAGTTGTAAAATAGAATAGTTCTATACATACTCTTGCATGATCATGATTTATTTTGATTAAATTAAGATTTTAGATCTATTTTTTTTATTTTTTAATGATTATAAATATTATAATAAAATCTAAAAAGTAAAAAATAAAATTATTTAATTTTTAGATCATATGAGATATGATGAATGCATGTTTAGACTAATTGTAAAATAGTTCTACATAATTGTCTAGATTAGAATTTATTTTGATGCGATCAATTTAAATCTAATTTTTAAGATAATTATGAGATAATTTAGATCTAAAAAATATGCATGATATGATACATGAGATGTATGCAAAACATGTATAAAGTTAGATTAATTTTATATATGAGATATATGATATAGATCTTACTAGTTTTGTAGATTTATATTTCTGATTAAGGCATTCTCCTTGGCTGTCCAATCATAAGAACAAAGGAGGATTTAAATGCCCTCTCCTCCCATTCGATGGGATGTTCTTATGATGTATAGAGATGCTGCACATTCGTCCTTAATTAGAAATCAAGAACTTACTTTCTGCAAAATTCTAGATCCTAAAATCCTAGGATTTTATTTATATATTTTATTTATGAACCCTAACTTAATTAAGAATTAAGATTATGAAATATATATTAGGTCTAAAATTGAGAATTTTAGATCTAAGACATATTCATAATATTGGATTCAGGCTTGGATAGCTCAATTAGGTCTAAGTGGTTAATCAAACTGAATCAAGAGTTGGTTAAATGGGATCAACAGTGCTTAAATCGACCAACCTAATAGGATAAAGTTTGGATCAAGATCAAGTCACATGAGTGATCGATCAAGCTAAGACCTAATTACGCTCAGTGGTTAGAGTCTGGATTGTAGGCTAATTCGATTAGTTTTGGCTCAACAATTTGGTATCTAAGGTAAGTCTGGCAGATATGACCGACTAATTTTTAATTTGATGCTACTCGACTCGAATGCATTCTTATCGAGTTAATGGCATATCCCTTCCATCGGTCTCACTTACCTGGCCATGTTCGTTGGCTCAGTTCTGATCTGAGGTGGTCAATAATCCGAGCTAAATTATGCCACTAGGTTAGTCATAATGATTATGACTATGTCAAGTCCAGTTTAATGAGACCTAAATCAAATCACACTAAGAAAAGATTAAGTCTAAGGTCTTCCACCATTGTAGATGTGACGCCCTTCCCGGGGTTGATTGTTCTCGGTTGGTTACAGTGGTTCAGTTGCACCAAAAAGATGCAACCATGTCTATTAGGCATTGGATGCTACATGCTGGAGGATGGATTGGGCTCAATATTCTGGATACGGTGAGAGACTCAATTAGAAATCCAATCTGTGCAAATGCTGGATCTGACTTAACTAAGGAGTGGATCAATATTTTGGGCATGGTGAGATTCATGAATTAGAACCATGATTAGAGAATCACTGAACAAGAGTTGTTCACTTATTGGCTAACCCATCATCAAAAACTATTAGGTGAGGTGATGAGTCAGTTGGTGGGACCGCACCACCCACTAGAAATCATTAATCATGGAGATTTTTGCATCTCTACAAAGAAAGTGTAGGGATCCAAGAAAATAGTAGGAGCTAATTTGTTTAAAAATTAAAATCCTAAATAAATTGGTCAGGTCTTAATTACAATATCTAACTAAAAATTTTGACTCTCTACAGAAAAATGTCTGCATCCAATCCACTAGAATGAATCTTAGACACCCATAGACTGATCGGACCCAATTACAAGGATTGGCTCTAGAACTTCAAAATTATTTTAAATTCTGAGAAGTTAACTCATGTATTAAATCAGGATCCTCCCACCTTACTAGCTCGTCCATCCGCTGAACAGAGAGCGTCTCTTGAAAAGTGGATGGACGAAGATAACAAGGCCAGATATTACATGTTGGACTCGATGTCTGATGAGCTTCAGCGCCAACATGAAGATATCAGAACTGCCCACCAAATGTTGGCTCACCTACAAGAGATGTTTGGTGAACAGAGTCACGTAGCCAAGTATCAAGTCACTAAACGACTATTTAAGGCTAAATTGCATGATGGGCAGTCAGTCTAAGATCATTGTCTAATGATGATCAAGAACTTGGAAGAGCTTGAGAAGCTCAGAGTGAGGTTGGACTTAGATCTACAGAATGATATAATTCTGTAATCCTTGACTGATGCATATGGGCATTTCATCATGAACTATCATATGCATAAACTTCAAAATTTTCTGGCTAAACTTATGAATATGCTGGTTACTGCAGAGCTTTCTATGAAAGGTTCTAAAGGCTCAGTGCTTGCTATGGAATGGACTTCTTCCAAGAAAAAGTCTTTTGGAAAGAAGAAGAAGTCTGTGAAAAAGCAAAAGATGGATGGAGGAAAGAATATAAAGGCAGAGCTGAAGAAGAAGGCTGCTGATAAAAAAATTATTTTCATTGCAATAATGACGGCCACTGAAAGCAGAACTGTCCTACATACCTGGCCACCCTAAAGAATAAGAAGGAGGCAGGTCCTTCTAGAGGTATGCTCATTATTGAGTCTGACCTTATAATTTTTTCTGCATCCAGTTGGGTGCTTGACTTTAGTTCTAGTGCTCATTTGTGCACTTCCATACAGGGTCTTGAGAATAGCAGGAGGCTGAGGGATGCTGAGATGATCCTATGCATCGAAAATGGAGCAAGAGTTGCTACCGTAGTCATGAGAATATATCCTCTTCGACTACCATTTGGTTTAGTCTTAGTGTTAAAAGACTGTTATTATATGCCTACAGCAAGCAGAAATTTGGTTTTTGTTTCTTGCCTTGCATTAGAAGGCTATGTAATTAGTTTTCTTAAGGACCATTATAACATTCTTTATGAAAGAAATAAAATTATAAGTGGTTTCCTTATTAATGGTCTTTACCAGTTACATATTGATGTATCTATTTTTAATATCGAGTAAAATGTGAATACCATGAAATGACCTAGGGATAGTCCAAACGATAGGTATCTATAGCACCTAAGACTAGGTCATATAGCAGAAGATAGGGTTAATAAATTGAAGAAAATCGGGCTATTGAGTCCATTGACTTTCGAGTCATATCCAATTTGTGAATCTTGTCTTCATGGCAAAATGACTAAGCTCCCTTTTGTAGGACATGGAAAAAAGGCCATGGATCTTCTTGCCCTAGTACATACTGATGTGTGCGGCCCATTTGATGTGTCGGCTAGAGCCAACTTTGTCTACTTCATAACCTTTACCGATGCTATATCTAGATATGGGTATGTGTATCTTATGAGACACAAGTCTGAAGCTTTTGAAAAGTTTAAGGAATTCAGACGTGAAGTAGAAAAGCAAACTAGAAAATCCATCAAGGTTCTTCGATCAGATCAAGGAGGTGAATACATTAGTCAAAAATTTCTGGACTATCTCAAGTAGAATGACATAGTCTCTCAATGGACTCCACCTGGAATACCTCAACTCAATAAAATTTTAGAATAGAGGAACCAAACTCTATTAGATATGGTCTGATCCATGATGAGCTTCACAGACCTTCCTAATTTTCTTTGGGGACACTGTTTGTTAACTGTAATATACTTACTGAATAGGGTTCCTTCTAAAACCATTCCTACCATACCGTATGAGATATGACATGATAAGAAACCAAGTCTGAGTCATCTCAAAATTTAGGGTTGTCTGACTCATATCAAAAAATAATAAGCAGACAAGTTAGACTTTAGGTCCTTTAGAGCTCGATTTATAGGATATCCTAAAGAGTCATTAGGATATTATTTTTACATTCTAGAAGATCACAATGTAATTGTGAGTCGACATACCATCTTTCTTAAAAAATAGTTTATTCAAGATAGCGGCATTGAAAAACAAATCAAGCTCAATGAGAAAGTCTCATAAGAGCAACGAGCTAAGGACCAAATGGAACCAAATTAGGTTAAGCCAATCCAATCACTACCTCCTCTACCTCATAGATCGAAAAGAGTTTTCCATCCCCCTGAGAGGTACTTAGGTACTATTTCAGAGAAAGTAGAAAAAATATTCCTTATAGGTAATGGGGTTCATGATGATGATCCCAAAATCTATAACGAGGTGACATCGGATATCGACTTCGAGAAATGATTAAAGGCACTGAAGTCAGAAATTAACTCGATGCATTCAAACCAAGTCTGGACCTTGGTAGATCCGTCAGAAGATATAGTACCTATTGGGTGTAAATAGATCTACAAGAGAAAGATTGGTGCAGATGAGAATATGGAGACATTCAAAGCTAGATTAGTGGCAAAAGGTTATAGTCAATGCGAAGGCATTAACTATCAGGATATCTTTTCGCCAGTAGCTTTGCTAAAATTCATTCGCACATTGCTTGTTGTCGCAGCCTATTTTGATTATGAAATATGGCAAATGGATGTGAAAATGGCATTCTTAAATGGATATTTTGAGGAAGATATCTATATGGAATAGCCGCTAGGTTTCACATCTAGTGATAATGATCACAAGGTATGCAAGCTACGAAGGTCCATATATGGACTTAAGCAAACATCTCAGAGCTGGAATATTCATTTTAATTATGTAATCAAATTATTTGGTTTCATCAAGAACGAAGAGGAGCCATGTATCTTCAAAAAGGTCAGCGGGAGCACTGTTGTCTTTCTCGTATTGTACGTGGATGACATCCTCCTTATTGGGAATGATATTCACATGTTGATCACATTTAAAATGTGGTTACCCAAAGAATTCTCCATGAAAGACCTAGGAGAAGCATCCTTTATTCTAGGAATTAAGGTCTATAGAGATAGATCGAATAGGATGCTAGGACTTTCGCAGAAGATATACATAGAGAAAGTGCTAAAGAGATTTAATAGGGAAAACTCTAAGAGGGGTTCGGAACCCTTCAGACATGACATTCATCTTTCCAAGAAGATGTGCCCTAGCACACCTGAGGAAATAGAATGCATGAGCAAGATCTCTTATGCTTCAGCAATAAGGAGCCTCATGTATGCCATGTTATGTACACGACCTGATATAGCCCATGCTGTGAGTGTCACGAGCAAATATCAGTTGAATTCAGATGAAGAACACTAGACTTTTGTGAAATATATCCTTAAGTATTTGAGAAGAACTAAGGATATGTTGTTGGTCTTTGGTAATGGAGAACTCCAAGTCCAGGGTATACAGACTCGGATTTTATGTCCGACGTAGATGATCGAAAGTCGACATCTGGGAGTCTATTTATGTGCAATGGTGGAGCTGTCGATTGAAAAAATTCCAAGTAAACAGTGATAGCAGATTCCACCATAGAAGCAAAATACATCGCTACGTCAGAAGCTGCAAAGAAGGCATTCTAGTACAAGAGGTTTGCCGTAGAGATCGGAGTGATGCCATCAAATGCCATTCCTCTGTACTGCGACAACAATGGCACCATAGCCCTTGCTAAGGAGCCGAGGTCTCACCAAAAATTAAAGCACATCGAGCAGCAATACCACTTCATCTGCGATTACCTCGAGAAGGATTACATCAAGGTCAAGAGAGTCGACTCTGTAGATAATGCGGCAAACCCGCTTACAAAGCCATTAGACCAGCAGAAGGTTGAAGCCCACCTTGAGAAGATGGGACTTAGATTTGTAGCCAATTGGCTTTAGATCAAGTGGGAGTTTGTTAGATATGTGTGCCCTAGAAGCCAGAATTGGCTGACACTTGCAATACACTTCTAGGGGCAAAATTATAATTTTGACTATAAGTAATAAAATGGATTATTTTTTATCATAAATGTGTATTTAGTATCTATGATACATCCTTTGAGTTAATGGTAATGATAATTCTTATTTTCAAGAGTTGAAAATTTAAGACAAGAATTTTCATTATTAACTCATAAAATGCTCATAACCATAGGATCATCATGAGGATGGTGATTGATCCGGAAGGTTGGTGTACAATCGCTTCTTCATAGTAGATGAGTCTTGAGTCTATGATGTAGACACACTAGAGCTAGAGTATAGGTACTCGTTAGAGAATGAGGGCACTAAGCCTGACCACCGCGAGCAGTCATAAGGAAGTCTACCTTCTCGTCGATGACTAACTCGAAGCCGCAGTGGTGTGTCTGGTTCTTTGACCTGAGGTGCATCGACAGTTCACCTTGAGGGTGTTATAGTTTGACTACACCATGACTCGGTCTCCTAGTCATTCAGAATTCTGAGGTGTATGTTGGCTATAGCATGTTCATTGTGGGAATTGAATCACACCAAGAGAGAATCTATCTACCTCGATGGATGAGGAGCAACCCTATGATGATCATGAGAATCAAGTCTATAAGCCCATGGCCATGATAGAGTGAAATAATAGAAAGAGTTTCTATTAATATTTTTACATTGAACTTGAATCGAATGATTAAATCATATGATAGAAATTAGGGTTTGACGAGTTTACCTTAACCCTAATCTGATCGGGGCTCAAGATAGAAGAACTTAATCACACAAGTAGCTACACCAAGAGGTTCATTTTCAGTTTTGATGGATTGCCACCATATACTGCTAAGTATCATTGATAGATTTTGGGAGCAATTAGAATGATTTAGATCATCGATCATTCTAGTTGTCTGAATCAAAAGAGTTCTGATCCATCGAAAGGAGTTTTGATGAAGTCGATGATAAAGATCGCGACATATTCCATTACCATATAGAACTGAACCTAACTGGGTCACACAAACAAGAGTTTGGATCTGGATATCATCAATTGGACTAATCCAGTTCAATTGATTTGAATTAGATTTAAGGTTCAAAAAAATCGTACTAGCATACGATTGAACCTAACGTTCTCCTTCTACTATCATTAAAAGTTATCTCGACTGAGCCAAATGAGTTTGTACTCGCTCAGATACCTTTACTTGATCTGACTGGAGCTTGTCTAGGTCAGAAAAGGGTTGTCTTAGTTTATAAAATAAATTTGAGACAACACCTACCATTTTCCATCACCTGCTAATTCTTGTCTATGACTTTGGTCAAACGTTGATCTTTGACACTTAGACATCTGCCCATGTGTCATGCACCTATTGGAGAGTAGATAGAGGCTTGTCCCCTTGCTAGATTTTAGAAAGGAGGGGGTGCATGCCTAGGGAGGCATGCGCCCATGGATAGGGATGCCTGGAGTCCCATATGGATGGGACTC
This sequence comes from Cocos nucifera, assembly GCA_006176705.1. Lineage (NCBI taxonomy): Eukaryota > Viridiplantae > Streptophyta > Magnoliopsida > Arecales > Arecaceae > Cocos > Cocos nucifera. The sequence continues at coordinate 7,260 of QRFJ01001811.1, read as the reverse complement.
CAGGTTGCTTCTTGGTTTCTACTTAGGTGGCCCATAACTATAGACTTTGACCAGTCTTTGGTGCCATCTAAGGATGAATTAGTGGGCTTCTCATCTGATTGGATCAGGTGATATCATCCCACCAATCAAATTTAGATCTGATTGCATGAAGCAATGTGATTGTCCGGGATGATGTGGCACTGCATGGCGCAGCAGGGTCTATATAAACTCTGTCTGCACCCAACTTTCAAAGAGTTCTCTCTTAGCCCACACCCCAAGGCTATTCCTCTCCCTCCTCTATGCCATCTTTTGATCCTCTCTCTCCTCTCCATGCCCAAGGGAAGTTGGGCTTCAGTTTGGTGCAATCCAAGCAAGAAAAAGCTGACGACAAAGGAAGAAGGCTGCACTACTGCAAGAGTACTACAGATCTTTGAAAGGAGTTTTGAAGATCCTCTAAATCAAATCTAGATCTAATTTTTGAAAAAGTGATAAAAAAGGAGAAGATCTCTAGATCCAGTCTGAGTGGATATCGATAGAGGTTAGGTGCTTGCATGGCTAGATCCAGAACCTCAGGCAATCAGCAGGATCATCAAAGGATAATCTGATTACCCAGCATCAAGATATAAATTAAATCAGATTTAATTTATTTTTATTTTTATTTATTAGATCTATAAAATTAGATTTGAAATATCTCAGACCTAATCTAGATACATGAAAAAAAATTTTGAAATATCTCTCTTGATCCGATCAAATTTGAACAATCCTGATCCGAAAAATCAGGATTTTCCTTCATATCATCCACGTACAGTACGAGGAAGACAATAGCGCTCCTACTGATCTTTCTGAAAATACATGGTTCCTCCTCATTCTTGATGAAATCAAATAATTTGATCACATCATTTAAACAAGTATTTCAGCTCCGAGATGCTTGCTTAAGTCCATATATGGACCTTTGCAGCTTGCATACTTTATGATCAGTATCACTTGATTTGAAACCCAGCGGTTATTCCATATAGATATCTTCCTCAAGATATCCATTTAAGAACGTCATTTTCACATCCATTTGCTATATTTCATAATCGAAATAGGCTGCAATAGTAAGCAATGTACGAATGAATTTAAGCATTGCTACTGGTGAAAAAGTATCCTGATAGTCAATGCCTTCACGCTGACTATAATCTTTTGCCACTAATCTAGCTTTAAATATCTCCACATTTCCATCTGCACCAATCTTTTTCTTGTAGATCCATTTATACCCAATAGGTACTATACCTTCTGGTGGATCTACCAAGGTCCAAACTTGGTTTGAGTATAATGAGTCAATTTCTAACTTCATTGCCTCTAACCATTTCTCGGAGTTGATATCTGATATCACCTGGTTATAGGTTTTGGGGTCATCAACATGAACTCCATTACCTACGAGGAACATTTCCTCTACTTCCTCTAAAATAGTACCTAAGTACCTCTCGGGAGGATGAAAAATTCTTTCCGATCTTCGAGGTGGAGAAGATAGTGACGTATTGGCTCAACCTGATTTGGTTCCAAAGGGTCCTTAGCTCTTTGCTCTTGGAAGACTTTCTCCTCTAGTTTAATCTGCTTTCCAATGCCGCCATCTTGAATAAACTATTTTTAAGAAAGATGGCATGTTGACTCATAATTACATTATGATCTTTTGAAATGTAGAAATAATATCGTAATGACTCTTTAAGATATCCTATGAATTGAGCTCTAAAGGATCTATAGTCTAACTTATCCGCTTGTTATCTTTTAACATGAGCCGGACAACCCCAAATTTTGAGATGACTCAGACTTCGTTTCTTACCATACCATATCTCATATGGTGTGGTAGGAATGGTTTTAGAAGAAACCCTATTCAGTAAATATATAGCAGTTAACAAACTGTCCCTAAAAAAAATTAGGGAGGTCTGTGAAGCTCATCATGGATCGGACCATATCTAATAGGGTTTGATTCCTCCATTCTGAAATTTTGTTGAGTTGAGGTATTCTAGGTGGAGTCCATTGAGAGACTATGTCATTCTACTTGAGATAGTCCAGAAATTTTCGACTAAGGTATTCACCTCCTCGATCTGATCGAAGAACCTTAATGGATTTTTTAGTTTGCTTTTCGACTTCATGTCTAAATTTCTTGAACTTTTCAAAAGCTTCAGACTTGTGTCTCATAAGATACATATATCCATACTGAGATAGATCATCGGTAAAGGTTATGAAGTTGACAAAGTTGCTTTTAGCTGACACATTGAATGGGCTGCACACATCAGTATGTACTAGGACAAGTAGATCCATGGCCCTTTTTCCATGTCCCAAAAAAGGAAGTTTAGTCATTTTGCTATGAAGACATGATTCATAAATTGGATATGACTCGAAAGTCAATGGACTTAATAGCCCTATTTTCTCCAATTTGTTAACCCTATCTTCTGCTATATGACCTAGTCTAAAGTGCCATAGATACCTATCATTTGGACTATCCCTGGATCGTTTTGATTTTATGGCATTCAAATTTTGCTCGATATTAAAAATAGATACATCAATATATAACTGGTAAAGACTGTTAATAAGAAAACTACTTGCAATTTTATTTCTTTCATAAAGAATGTTACAATGGTCCTTAAGAAAATTAATTACATAGCCTTCTAGTGCTAAACATGAACCAGAAATCAAATTCCTACTTGCTGCAAACACATAATAACAATCCTTAAGTACTAAATCTAAACCAAATGGTAGTCGAAGAGGGTAGGTTCCTACGGCCATAGCAGTAATCCTTGCTCCATTTTCAATGCGTAGGATCATCTCACCATCCCTCAGCCTCTTGCTATCCTAAAGACCCTACATGGAAGTGCACAAATGAGTACTAGAACTAGAGTCAAGCATCCAACTAGATGCAGAAGAAACCATAAGGTTAGAATCAATAACGAGCATACCTCCAGAAGGACCTGCCTCCTTCTTATTCTTTAAGGTAGCTAGGTATATAGGACGGTTCCGCTTCCAGTGGTCGTCTATGTTATAATAGAAATACTTTCTCTTGTTAGCAGCCTTCTTCTTCAACTTTGCCTTCTTTTTCTTTCCACCTTCCACCTTTTGTCTTTTCACAGACTTCTTCTTCTTTCCAAAAGACTTTATCTTGGAAGAAGTCCATTTCATAGCAAGTACTGCTTTAGAATCTTTCATTGAAAGCTCAGCAGTAACTAGCATGTTCATAAGTTTGGTCAGAGTATTTTAAAGTTTATGCATATGGTAGTTCATGATAAACTGCCCATACGCATCAGTCAAGAATTACATAATTATGTCATTCTGCAGATCTAGGTCCAACTTCACTCTGAGCTTCTCAAGCTCTTCCAAGTCCTTGATTATTATTAGACAATGATCTTAGACTGACTGTCCATCATGCATTTTAGCCTTTAACAGTCGTTTAGTGATCTGATATTTGGCTGTGCGACTCTGTTCACCAAACATCTCTTATAGGTGAGCCAATATTTGGTGGGCAGTCTTGATATCTTCATGTTGGCACTAAAGCTCATCAGACATCGAGCCCAACATGTTGTATTTGGTCATGTTATCTTCGTCCGTCCATTTGTCAAGAGATGCTCTCTGTTCAGTGGACGGACGGATTGGTAAGGTGGAATGATCCTTACCCAATAAATGAGTTAACTTCTCAAAATCTAAAATGATTTTGACGTTTCAAAGTCAATCCTTATAATTGGATCTGGTCAGTCTATGGGTATCCAGGATACGTGCTAGTGGGTTGGATGTAGACATTTTGCTTAACCTATAGAGAGTCAAAGTTTTTAGTTTGATATTGTAAGTAAGACTTGACCAATTTTTTTAAGAGTTTAATTTTTAAATAAATTAGCTTTCACTATTTTCTCGGATCCCTACTCTTTCTTTGTAGAGATGCAAAAATCTCCATGATTATAGATTTCTAATGGGTGGTGCAGTCCTACCAACTAATTCGTCACCTCATCTAATAGTTATTAGTGATGGGTTAGCCAATGAGTGAACAACTCTTATTCAATGATTCTTTAATCATGGTGCACCCATGCTTGGTCTCTAATTCATGAATCTCACCGTGTCTGGAATATTGATTCACTCTTTAGTTAAGTTAGACCTACCATTTACATAGATTGAATTCCTAATTGGGTCTCTCACTGTATCCAAAATATTGAGCTCAATTCATCCTCCAGCCCATAGCATCTAATGCCTAATAGACATGGTTACATCTTCAAGGTGCAAATGAACCACTGTGACCAGCCAAGAACAATCAACCTCGGGAAGGGCCTGCATATCTACAATGGTGGAAGATCTTAGACTTAATCATTTTTTAGAAAGATTTGATTCAAGTCTCTTTAAACTTGACTTACAATAGCCATAACAATTATGACTAACCTAGTGGCATGGGTTAGCTCAGATTGTTAACTACCTTAGATTAGGACTGGATCGACAAATATGATTAGGTAAGTGAAATCGATGGAAGGAATATGTCATTAACTCGATAAGAATGCATTCAAGTTGAGTAGCTCTCAATTAAAAATCAGTCGATCGTATCTGCCAGACTTACCTTAGATACTAAATTATTGAGCCAGAACCAATCAGGTTAGCTTATAATCCAAACTCTAACCACTGAGCCTAATTAGGTCTTAGCTTGATCGATCACTCATGTGATTCGATCTTGACCCAAACTTAATCCTATTAGGCTGATCAACTTAAGCACTCTTGATCCCATCTAACCAAATCTTGATTCGGTTTGATCAACCGCTAGATCTAATTGAGCTACCCAAGCCCGAACCCAATTTTATGAATATGTCTTAGATCTAAAAATTCTCAATTTTAGACCAAACAAATTTCATAATCTTAATTCTTAATTAAGTTTAGGATTCATAAATAAAATATGTAAATAAAATCCTAGGGTTTCAGGATCTAGGGTTTTTCAGAAAATAAGTTTTAGGTTTCTGATTAAGGACGAACGCACAGCACCCCTACACATCATAAGAACACCCCATCGAATGGAAGGAGAGTGTACTTAAACTCTACTTTATTCTTATGACCGGATGGCCAAGGAGAATGCCTTAATCAAAAATATTAAAACTATAAAACTAGTTAGATTTACATCATATATCTCATATATAAAAAATTAATCTAACTATAAACATGTTTTGCATATATCTTCATGTACCATATCATGCATGTTTCTGGATCTAAATTATCTCATAATCATCTAAAAAATTAAATTTAAATTGATCATATCAAATTAAAATCTATTCTAGATAATTATGTAGAACTATTCTATAACTAGTGTAAACATGTATTCATCATATCTCATATGAACAAAAATTAAATAACTTTATTTTATATTTTTTAGATCTTATTATAATATTTATAATATCAAAAAATAGTAAATAAATAGATCTAGAAATCATAACTAATCAAATTAAATTATGATCATACTAGACTATACATAGAACAATTCTATTCTACAACTAGTCATGCATCTTGTACAAATTAGATCTAAATTATTTAATTTTTTTTTTAATTTTTAATTTTAGATCTAATCATATCTAATGTGACATCTAAAATCATCAAATTATTAGATCAAAATTAAAATAAAATTAGATCTAATAAAAAATGCAACTTGGCTCTGATACCAGTTGAAGAAAAAATCTTATTTTTTGGATCAAGTTCGTTCAGATCTAATTGGATCAAGAGAGATATTTCAAAAAATTATTCTTAGATCTAGATTAGATCTGAGATTTTTCAGATTTGATATTATTGATCTAATAAAAAAAGATAAAATAAAATAAAAAATAAATTAAATCTAATTTAATTTCATCTTATTGTGGATAATCTGATTATCCTATGATGATCCTGATGTCTACCTGAGGTTCTGGATCTAGCCACGCAAGTGCCTGGCCTCTACCAGTATCCACTCAGATAGGATCTAGAGATCTCCTTCTTCTTTATCACTTCTCCAAAAATTAGATCTAGATCTGATTTTGAAGATCTTCAAAACTCCTTTCGAAGATGTGAGTTGTCTCTTGCAACAGTGCTGCCTTCTTCCTTTTTCTGTCGCCTTTCTCTTGCTTGGATCGCACTAAACTTATGCCCAAAAATTCTTAGGCATGGATAGGAGAGAGAACACCTAAAGGTGGCATGGAGGAGGAAGAGGGGCAGCCTTATGGCATGGGCAATGGGTCAAGCATCTTTGATCTTGACGCAGACTGGGTTTTTATAGACCCTGTTGCACCATGCAGTGCCACATCATCCCAGCCAATCATGGCCTTCTATGCAATTAGATCTAAATTTGATTGGTAGGATGACATCATCTAATCCAATCAGATGAGAGCCCCTTTAAATCATCCTTAGATGGTGCCAAGACTGGGTCAAAGCAGTCTTCTAGGCGCCATCCAAGTAGAATCCTCGAAGCAACTGAAGTCCCATCTGTACGGGACTCCAGATGCTTTATCCATGGGTGCATGCCTCCCTAGGCATGCGCCTCTTATCCATCTACTTTTTAGTAGGTGGACTGATCCAAGAACTCTCTCCTATGATGGCTTTATACATAGGCAGATGTCTAAGTGTCATAGGTCAACGTTTGACCAAATGTCCGAAAACAAGATTTAGCAGGTGATGAAAAATGATAGGTGTTGTCTTAAATTCATCTCATAAATTAAGACAACCCTTTTCTAACCTGGACAAGCTCCAATCAAACCAAGTAAAGGTATCTGAGTGAGCCCAGACATATTTGGCTCAGTCGAGACAAACTTTAATGATAATTAAAGGAGAACATTAGGCTCAATCGTGTGCTAGCACTATTTCCTTAAACCTAATTGAATCTAATTCAAATTAATTGAACTAGATTAGTCCAATTGATATATCCATATCAAAATTCTTATTTGTGTGATCCAGTTAGGTTCAGTTTCATATGGTAATGAGATATGTCACGATCTCTATCATCGACAACATCGAAACACCTTCCGATAGATCAAAACTTTTTTGATTCAGACAACTATTATGATTGATCATCTAAATTAATCTAATTGTTCTCAAAATCCACCAGTGATACCTAGCCGCATATGGTGGCAATCCATCAGAACTGAAAGTGAACCTCTTGGTGCAGTTACTTGTGTGATTAAGTTCTTCTATCGTAAGCCCCGACTAGATTGGGGTTAAGGTAATCTTATCAAATCCTAATATCCATCATATGATTAATCATTCGATTCAAGTTCAATTTGAAAATCTTAATAGAAACTCTTTCTATTATTTCACTAT